>WBMY01011923.1:1053435-1098582 GCA_013397315.1 Donacobius atricapilla | reverse complement strand
AAAGCGAGCCCTGCCGTGCCCAGTCGAGCCGGTCCGGTCCAGTCTGTGCCGCGCCGCGCTGTGCCCCGTCCCGCTGCAGCCCTGGCGCAGCCCCGGCGCAGGGCCGCTGTCCGTGCGGGCGAGGGGCCGCTTGGCCCCGCAGCAGCCCCGTCACTGCTGGCGCTTTGGCCTCAGCCCCTCCCGGTACCCGGCACTACCGAGCTGTGTGAGGATCCGCTTTCCTCCCGGGGCCGCGTCCAGCACCACGCAGCACAGGCCCCGTTCTTGCGGGTGTTCCTGCCGGGCACAGGGATCGGCTGCCGCCCGGGGGATGCAGCGTGTGCCCAGGAGGACTTGCACTGCCTCTCTGACCCTCCCAGACCCCGCCAAGTGTCTTCTCCAGGCCCCCTCGTGGGGTCTGCCAAAGCCCCAGGCGGGAGCACATGGCTGGCTACGGCAGTGGTTGTGGGGGTCCCGGCTGCCCACAGTGGGGCTCTGGGCACAGCCACAGACAGGCTCTGTGTATTCCTCTGCTCTGCCGACCCCAGTCTGTTTATTTGCTTGTTTATTTGTGGCTCTGCTCAAGGTCAGGGCTGGCAGGAGACTTTTAGGGGCACCTTGCTGGGCTGGGGTTGTCGCACTGGCCTCTGGCCGTGCCCTTTCCTGCGCACTTGCCCTCCCCTTGCCCTCTGCAGCACCGGGATCTCTCCCACTCATTGATTTATATCATGGCAGTGCCAGCGGCGCGGCAGCAGGCGGTTCTGCCATGCTGGGGTCTGGCAGGAGGGCTGGACACAGTGCCACTACAGATGGACCAGGCAGACTGTCCCTGGAGCTGAGCCTGGCGAGATGGTGCCCTGTGGGACAGCCGGGTGAAGGGCTGGAGGAAGCAGGAGCCTAGGGGGCTTGGGGCAGCAGAGATTGTCTGTAGGAAGGGGCTCAGCAGAGCTCCCCACACCTGTGACAAGGGTGGTTGCGCTGGGGGAGGGTGGGTTGTCCCCCCATGCCAAGGGTCAGCTGAACTCCCATCATGAGGTCTGTCTGCAGGGACCATGGAAAACCTGTCGGGTGGCAAAGCTGTTGCATTGCCAGTGGGCCCCCTCCACATGTCCTGGCTGCTCCAGTGCTGTCTGTCCAGCAACTTGACAAGCCTGGCATGACCACTGAAGCCCTGGGTGCCACTTAGGCCTTATTTGTCAGGAAGGTCAGCAGTGTCTTCACTCAGGTTGTGCTCTGGACAGCATGTGTGAGCCACATGACAAGGGCTGGAAGGGCTCCAGCCCCAACAACCCAACAAGGGCTGGACCAGTATAGACCCTCTGGGGAGATGGTGGGAGTGGGGAGAAGGCAGGGCCCCTGCCTGCAGTGTCCAGGCTGGCACCTTGCACTCCTCGGGTTAGGGTGTTGGGATGTCAGCCGCAGCCCCACTGCAGGGTGCCATGCTGACACCCAGCCCGGGAGCTGGAATGCCTGAGGAGCCCAGATCCAGGACCAGTAGCTTTGCTGGAACTTGTGTCCACGGCCATTTCCAAGGCAGGGCTCGGACTGTCAGAGAATCTGGGAAGCTGTTTAAATGCAGCCAGCCAAAACGCCTGTGCTGGAAATCCTGCGCTGCAGGGCCGGCTGATCAAAGGGAGGATAATCCCGGGTTTAGGAAGGAAGAGGATAGGTCTGAAGTAGCAGTTGGTCCAATTTGGGTCAGGCAGTGAAGGAATCCAGCCCAAAAGGCCACTGGGTGTGCTTGCTGGCTGGAGGGGGAAAGCACAGCCCTGGGATGGGGGGAGCATCCTACACCATCCCACCCCTGACCCCCACCCCCGCTCCCCTGCCACGCTGCAGCTGGAGCTGGCTCTGCTGTGACACTGCCAGCACGAGCCAGCACTGCTCGGATCATCAGTGATCTCTGCCTCAGTGGGGCTGCAAGGGCTGTGTGGCTTCTCCAAGGGCTGCCCTCCCCAGGGCAGCTGTTAGACACTCCTGTGCAGGGTAGAAGGAAGCCGGGTGGGTGCAGAGATGCCGCTGCCATAAGAATACCTTGGTCATCCCCATCTGCCTCAAGCGCCCCAGGCCAGCAGCCCAAGGCCAGGCAGTGTGTGTACAGCCAAGTCCCCTTGATAGCCGGAGGTGACAGAATACCGGCGTGGCCTCCCTGGCCAGCAGCTCCTGCAAAACGGCAGCAGCTGGGGACATCAGCCAGGGCCACGTGCTCGCCCATGTGCTCACTGGCCTGCTGGGGTCACCCTGGGGTGCCCCTTGCTGCAGGCAGAGCCTCGGGAGGCAAAATGTCCTGTGGCAAAAGTCAAGGTGTCCTGTGTACCTCCAGGGAAGCCCCAGGGCATCCCTAGTGCCATGCGCAGCCATCGCACTGCTGCTGCCCCTGGGGCTGAGGGGAGCGGAGCGGGGGTGGCACAGGGAATTCCGGAGCTGTCAGCAGCCCTGTGCAGGAGCACAGGAGGAGGCGCAGAGGGCTGTGAGGTCGGGCTACCCCCACCACCGGCCCCCTCACCCACTGCACCCCCCGGGCAGTGCCGCAGCCCTAGTGCCCGATGTCCCTGGCGGAGGCTCACTGTGCTCTGGGTGCTGCCGAGAGGATGGGCCGGACGTGATCGGGTAGCAACCTTGGCAGCAGCTCTGGTTAATTAGTCCGTGGGGGGTGGCTGCTGGGGCTACCCCAGCCAGTGCTCAGTGCCCTGCGCCGTGTAAAGCGATTAGGGAGGATTTGGGATAAGGGACATGACGCTTCCCAACCCAATTTAGGGCTAAGTAAAAAGCCATTAGAAGATCAAATTGTGGCTGGTGCTGCTGCCTGAGCGCTGCCTTGGGGGGCTTCGAGGGTGCTGTGATGGTCCTTTGACGCTGCCGCGTTTGCTCTGGGCTGCCCTGGCCAGGCAGGTTGGTGGAAGTCCTGCCGAGAGTGGGGCTGCGCGGTGCCCACGGCAGGGCTGCGGGTTCCTGCCAGCGATCCCGCTGCCAGCCCTTCCAGCCGCCGCAGCAAATTAAAAGGCCGATTAATGTTGAGTGATCCCTGGGGAGGGGGCCGGCTGAGCGCCGGGATCGAAGCCTGGCACGGCTCGGCTCGGCTCTGCTCACACTGTCTCTCCTGGCTCGGCTGCTGGCCTTGGGGCTGCTAGCCCCGTCCAGCGCTCCAGCCCTGCGCTGCTCTGTCCTGGCTGCGCTAGGGGAGCGGGGCACGGGCAGCTCCGTGGGCGTTGGTGGGACTGGCGGTGTCCCACGTGTCCCTTGGGCCGGGAGGCAGCACCCCAGTTGTGCCGCCGGGCAGGGCTGGCCGTGGCCGTGGCAGGTGAGGGACGGGTGCATTGCTCCTGCCTGCCCCTGCCTGCCCCTGCCTTCACACCACGGGTCTGAGGCAGCTACCGGGGAGAGGCTGCACCAGCCCCGCTGCGGCAAAATGGTTCTCCGTCAGGAGCAGGAGCAGAAGCGGGAGCGCTTTGTCACCTGGGACCCTGCGCCCTGGTGCTTAACTCCTTCCAGTCTGTGGGGCTGGAGTGACGTGGGAGACTGAGAGTCTCCNNNTCCCGGAGCCGTGCTGCATCCTCATGCTCACCAGCCCGGGGCCTCTCCCGGTGCTGGTCCTCGCAGCAGCAGCATCAGGCGAGGGGCTCCTGCGCCACGGGCCAGCCCCAGCAGCCGGGGTGATGTCAGCACGGGCCGTGGCCCCGGCGTGAGGAGCGCCGGCCAGAGGTGGGGGTGGAGGAACTGCGAGCTGTGGGTGCTGTCGTAGTGCCATGCGTTGGAGCGTGGGCACCCCGGGGTGCTGCTGGCGCCTGTCGTGTGGAGCCGAGCAGAGCCAGTCCCGTGGGGTCGGGGTGGGCTGGGGCCGGGGGTCCGGCCGCCGCATCCATCGGGCGCCGCGGGGCGGGGGCGCGGGTGCCATGTGGGGCCAGCGTCCGGCTGCCGGCGCCGTTACATAAGAGCGGGAGCCGAGGCGGCCGTGGCTCGCCGTTGCCATGGAAACCTGCACGGTGATGTCGTCGGCTGGGTACCAGGCGGTGAGGCGAGGCCCCCGCGGGCTCCGTTCTCCCCGAGAGGTCCCACAGCCTTGCCACGTTTCGAGCATGTCTCCTTGCCGAGCTGCCCGTGTCCCCCGGTGCCACCCAGCCCCGGGGGGGGAGGTGAGCTCCAGCCACCCCTGCTCCTGAACCCTTGTGTCGCCACACTGGGGATGGCCGCGGCATCAGCCTGGAGCGTGTCCCGTCAGCGTGGTGGATGTTTCACATCAATGTGGTCCTCAGAGCTGGTGCAGGTGGGCTAGAGCCGTGGTGAGTGGGTGGTTGCCGGCCCACACCATTGCTGTTACCTAATGACAGCAGAGTTCATTGTGGCTTTAGACCAAACACAGAGCAAGGAGTGCATGCGGTTTGCGATGAGACCTGTTGTGGGAGATACAGGGCAGGCACATGTCAGTGGTGCAACGTGGGGTGCTGGGTGTGTCCAAGGGGACTCTGGAGTGAATCTCGTGGGATCTGTGGGCCAGGATGTCCCAGTGCCACTGCCATGGCCATTCCTGCACAGGAGGAGCCTGCAGGCGGTGCCTTGGTGTTTGGCTATGCCCTTAGGGACGCTGCTGCCCCCTGCTAGAGGAGCCCAGGGATGGTGGGAGTTGGGGGCCAGCCCGCAGGTCGGAGTCACCTGTAGCACTTGGGGCTTCACCTCCTGGTCAGGCAGAAGCACCCTGTCCGTCAGGGAATTGCAGATGGTGAATCACCACTGCACACGGGCTTCCAGGATCCCAAATATGAGTCAACTGGCAGGAGAATGGCGGTCTTCAAAGGACCAGGATGCTCCAAATGGTTGCAGGCTCTGTCTTGTGGCTGCCACCACGAGTGGGTGACTACACTGCTAGGGCACCATCCCTCTGCCCCAGGACACTCATAGGCTCCATGCTGAAGGATGGTGGAGGGGGCAGTTCTCTCCCTGGCCCCAAAGTGTGGAGATGGTCTGTGACCCTGCCCATGTGGGCAGCCTGCCCAGCAGTGCGGTGGCCAATGGCACTGTGACTGCTCTGGCTGCAGGGCTGTGGTGGTGGGATGGATGTCTGGCAGGGAGCCTCTCTCCCCACACTGAGGGCTGCGGATAAGCCTGGCTGCCCAGGTTTCCTCATGCCATGGGTGCCCCCTCGGCTGTTCTGCCCAGGACTGTGTCCTTTGGCTCCTGGCCCCCATGCCCTGATCCCTCCACTCTGGGCCTTCTCTTGGAGCTGTGCTGCTCCGGCAGCACCATCTTCACTGCTGCTCCATTTCCAGCTTGATTTATTTCTGCTGCTCTGCAGCTCAGCTGTTTTCATCACTATTAAGCCACCTCCAGGCTTCTTCTGCACTCGGTCATTAATGCAGTGAGTGGCTGTGGCCCCTGTCCTGGTAGTTCTATGGGCCTGGCATGGCTGTGGGTGGCTGGACTGCCCAGAGCATCACCTGCCCTTAGTGGTGTCACCTCCAGATGCCTTCCTGCCTTGTGGCCCCCACCCCTGTGGTGCATGTCTGGGAGGAGGACCAGACACCTGGCCTGTCGCCCCACGCCTAGGCACTGTGCCGGGACCATCCCCTCTGTGGTGATGCTGAGCAGCCATCCAGATCCTGCCCCTGCAGACGCAGCGCTGAGGGCAGTCCCAGCGCTGAGGCACCCCGTGCTGTGAGTTATTGCTGCCGTGCATCCCGCCGGAGGGTTCCCCCCGGATCCACTCTGCTTGCCTCACTGCGTGGATGCGCTCCGGCGGGTCCATGTGTCAGCACGTCCGGGCAGGGCAGTGTGTGGCTCCTGGGGATGGCAGCCCCTGCCCGTGTGCGGTGTGGGACGTGATACTGGTGGCTGGGATGCCAGCCTGCCATTGCCTGTGCTGGGACTGGGTGTGAGCATGGTGCCCACAGCCTCTCCTGCAGGAGCCATGGGCAGCTGTGACCCCTCACAGTGGTGACCCGATGGTGTGGGTGTTCTCCAGGTGTGGGTGGGGCAGGGGGTGCCTGACTGACTCAGTGGTGTCTCTGCAGGCGATGGCAATCCCAAGGAGAGCAGCCCCTTCATTAACAGCACGGACCTGGAGAAGGGCAAAGAGTATGATGGCAAGAACATGGCCCTCTTCGAGGTAGGGCATGCAGGCAGCGGGGCAGGGGGAGGGAGCGGAGCTAAGCAGCTGTCCCACAGCACCCAACCTGCACCCCGGCACTGGGACATGCCAGAGCCCCAGGCCGGGGTTGCTGCACTGCCAAAGCCATTCCTGGAGGGGCAGGCAGTGGGCTAGCATCTGGTGAGGCCTCCTGGGGTTGGCTGGGGTCCCGAGGGACTGCGCTCATGATTCGGGCTCTGCTTTCCACAGGAGGAGATGGACACAAGCCCTATGGTCTCGTCCCTGCTGAGTGGACTTGCCAATTACACCAACCTGCCACAGGGCAGCCGGGAGCATGAGGAGGCTGAGAACAATGATGGAGGCAAGAAGAAGCCAGTGCAGGTGAGGACCTTCTCTCTGTCTCTAGCCCTTGCTTGTGTAGTGCCAGGCCATAGACTGCCCTGGGAACAAGGGACCCCTTGGCCTCAATCAGGGGCAGTTTTACCCTGCATTCCTGGCTGCTTTGTGGGAGGAGTGGTACCTCTTGCTTTTCTGCCAGCCAGGCCCCTAAGCCCTGATAACCGCTGTTCCCTCAACAGGCTCCACGGATGGGCACCTTCATGGGTGTCTACCTGCCCTGTCTCCAGAACATCTTTGGAGTCATCCTCTTCCTGCGTCTCACCTGGGTGGTGGGGATCGCTGGCATCATGGAGTCATTCTGCATGGTCTTCCTCTGCTGCTCCTGCGTGAGTTTTGGAGCCAGATAAGCCTCCACTGCCTTCCCCGTGGCCTGGGGGTCACCAGTCTGGCTGGCTGGACTATGGAGAAGTGCACTAGCTGCCAACCCACCGTGCCCTACTCTGCTCCTGCCCCAGCTTCTGCCCCTGCCCTAGCTCATGCCCCACTTAGAGCAAGGAGAAGCCTTCAGCTTCCCAAAGGAATCAGCAGTGGAATGGTGCTCAAATGGTGACCCAGATCATAGCTGCCATGCAGGGGGATGTGCCGGGGATCCCCTGCTCTGGTACCATGCCATGCTGCAGAGAGCCACCTTGCCAGAACAGTAACCCCAGGGCAGAGGCTGGGAAGGCTGGCCTTGTCCAGTGTCCTGGGCAGCCTGAGCACCCCCAGTGCTGCCAGCCCCTCCAAGGGTGCAGCTCTCTCAGCTGTGCTGCCAGCCAGCAGCCCTGCCTGCCCACTCACCCATACATTTATCCATTCATCCTCTCTGGGCATCCCTGCCCTGTGGCACATCTCAGCATGGCCCCAGGGAGCCGCGTGTCCTAGCATGGCCCCAGCTCTCCCTTCTGCTCCCCTGTCCCTCTGCCCAGCTCTGCTGGGTGCCCACACTGTGTTTCTTCCTGCAGACGATGCTGACGGCCATTTCCATGAGTGCGATCGCCACCAACGGTGTGGTACCAGGTAGAGCCAAGCCTGCGTCCGTGCAGTGTGCCACATGTGCAGGCAGCTGGTCCCTGCCGGGTGGGGTGCCTGCGGGGGCTTTTCCCAGAGAGCATCCCCCGGGGCTGCCAGCCGCTCCCCAGCCTTCTGCCACCAGCCCGCGCGGGATCCCCACGGCCCGGGGGAGCGCGGTGCTGGAGCCGCCACCCGTCCCCAAAGCCGCGAGGTGCAGATGGCAGCGAGAGCCGCCAGCCACGGCTCCTCCCTCCGCCAGACTGGCGAGGCCGCGGGGAGCCGGGAGACACACGGCAGTAGGATGGGAGCAGGGCGCCACGGGCTGGGTGATGGGGTGGGCTCTCCACCGCCGGACATAGGGATGCTGCTGTGTGTGGGCTCTGCCCCCCGGGAGGCACCATGGGGTTTGGCCGATGAGTGCCCTGGCTGCCTCCCCCAGAACATGCCAGCCCTGCAGAGCCCTGGGGAGCTGTGAGCTGCGCCAGGCTGGGTACATCACTGACAGCCCAACACGGGGTGTAATTAAAGCTATTTATCATCCTGCTGCCGCAGCGGGACCATCGATCCTGGCTCTAAGGGCTCCTCTGGGAGGATGGAGCAGGGTATGGCTCAGGTCCCTGGGGCTCCAGCTCCTGTCTGGTGTCCAGGGAACACCTGTGCCATTGGCTGTTGCACCTGGCTGCTGGGCTCCTGGGGAATGACTCTGCCAGTGTGGTCACTCCTGCTGCTCTGCATCTCGCTCAATGCTGGAGCAGGGCCTGTGGCCATCCTGGCTCCAGTCTGCCCTCTGGGCTGAGGGTGTCACTGGGGTCTGGCTGGGACCCACTTTTGCTCTCTCTGACAGCGGGTGGCTCCTACTACATGATCTCACGTTCCCTGGGACCTGAGTTTGGTGGGGCCGTGGGGCTCTGCTTCTACCTGGGCACCACCTTTGCCGGTGCCATGTACATCCTGGGCACCATTGAAATCCTGCTGGTAGGTACCTGCTCCTTGCCTTGTGCCGTGCCATGGGCTCATCTCCTGGCAGGGCAGGGGGCCTGAAGGACCCTTCCCTGGGGTCCCCTCTGCAGGCTGTTTAGCCAGGTGGTGATGCCATGACTCTTTCCCAGGCCTACATTTTCCCAGCCATGGCCATCTTCAAGGCAGAGGACGCCAGCGGGGAGGCGGCTGCGATGCTCAACAACATGCGTGTGTACGGCACCTGTGTGCTGACCTGCATGGCCACCGTCGTGTTCGTGGGTGTCAAGTATGTCAACAAATTTGCCCTGGTCTTCCTGGGCTGTGTCATCCTCTCCATCCTTGCCATCTATGCTGGTGTCATCAAATCGGCCTTTGACCCACCAAGCTTCCCGTGAGTACGGGGTCCTGCAGGGATGCAGCAGGGCTGGGGCATGCAAATGCTGAGTGCTGAGTGCCTGTGTCCCCCCAGGATCTGCCTCCTGGGCAACAGGACCCTCTCACGCCATGGCTTCGACCTCTGCACCAAGATGGTGATGGAGGGGAACGAGACGGTTGGGTCCAAGCTCTGGGAGCTTTTCTGCACCTCTCGCTTCCTCAATGCGACCTGTGATGAGTACTTCACCATGAACAATGTCACTGAGATCGAGGGCATCCCCGGCGCTGCCAGTGGCCTCATCCAAGGTGAGCACATGCTGACAGAGGCATGGGAACATGGGCATGGGCACGGAGCCATGGGAATGGAAGCATGGAGAAGGAAGTGCAAGGGAGCTGTGGTGGGGCAGTGGCTGTGCCTTCTGGGCAGCTCTGCCAGCAGGGCTGGTTGGCGGTGTGCTGTTGGAGGCCATCCTAAGCATGGCTCCTCAGCCATGCCAGGTGTTGTGGGGGCAAACAGTGCTGGGTCTGGGTGAGAGGGCATGTGGGTTATCCCTGCTGGGGGCTGCTCTGCTCCTGAGGCACAGTGAGCTGTGCTCATGCTGTGCCAGGCAGTGGGACAGACTCCTGCACTGGGTGACAGAGTAGGGCCCTGCAGCCACCTGCACGCCGTCTATGTCAGCCAGCAGGGTGGCTCAGAATGATGCCCAAAGGCTGGGGAGGAATAAATCCTCCCTCTGCTTCCTCTTGGCCTTTGGAAAGGCTGGTATTGATTTGAGGTTTTGAGGGAAGCGATCACCCCTTGGGGCCACTTAGCTGCTGTGGCTACAGCTGTGCTGGGAGAGTGGCCAGGACCACAGAAATATGCGTGAAGTTGCTGGGAGGGGCCACTTATGACCTGTTTTTCTGGAGGTGCTGGTATGTCTACCAGGTGCTCACGCTCAGCAGTGTGTGGCAGAGGCTGATGCTCTGTGCCACATTCAGAGGGTGTCTGCAGACCCCCATGCCGGAGTGGTTGTTGGGACTCTGGAAAACAGCAGAGCCATGAGCAGGATCAGTCCTTCCTGATGGCTGTGGGGCTGTCCCAGCCATCCTGCCCTGGTGGCTGCATGGACACAGGCATGGGAGCTCAGACTTGGCCAAGCACGTGGTGCTCAGGGCTGCAGCTGTGACTGGGATTAGTGGAGTGCGGTCACAGGATGTTTGGGACCCTCCCAATGGTGTCCCACTCTGAGATCTTTTGGGTCAGATAAGGAGCTCCTGGCTGCTGGGTGAAACCTGCTCCTACTGGCAATGGTGCTGCTGGGGAGGGGGTGCAGACCCTCACCCACCCAGCTGGTCTCTCTCAGGGCAACAGGAAGCAAACACTCCTGCAGTAGGGGCATCAGGACAGAGCCAGGACCCCACTCTGGGATGGCTGGTGACAAGGGTGACTGGCTCAGCAGCATCTTGAGACAGATGGCACAGTTTGACCCTGGCAGAGATGACTGGGGCTTGCTGCGCCCTAGGTGAGGGGTCTCCCTGTAGGGAGAAACACACATTTCTGGGAGGATGAGACAGGCGAGGCCAGTAAGGGTTGCCAGCCACATCTGTCATCTGTGAGCAGCTAAGAAGGGGACTTAGTGCCGAGGGCTGGTCCCTGGCGGCCCCTTTGCCCCTCCCTGCAGTCCCCCGGCAGTGACATGCCAAGGGCAGTTGCCTCTGCCTGCCCTGCCTGGTGCTGGCTGCTCTCCACTGCTCCAGTTTTTCCCTGCGATCTGTGGCCAAAGCAGCACGTGGAGGGACGCTAAGCCTGTTACATCAGTCCCGCACTCATAATCCCATCAAAAACATTATCAAGTTACTTTGACACGATCCACTTGTCTTAAACCTGTGTTGATCAGCATTAATTATATTACCCTCTTAATTATTTGCTACTGCAATCCCATGTCAGCTGCTCCACTATCTTGTGGGGATGCTGTCAGCNCCCCCGGCCCAGTCCCGCTGCGGAGCCCAGCGGGGCGCAGCCTCCGGGGCTCCCCTGCAGCTCCGCCGGGGCCAAGGCCGGCGGGAGCCCCCGGCTTGCCCCGGGCATGGCGAACGCTGGAGGGTCCGGCATTGCGGGGTGCCCGGCAGCCGCTCAGCCTCCGCTGCCCTCCCTCCCGCTGCCCATTCAGCGGCAGGTCCCGGTTCCTGCAGGACGCCTGTCCCCCGGTGCCGCGGGCTGTCCCGGGGTCCTGCCCCGGGCTGCTGCTGCGGCCGGAGCACGGGTCATCCCTCGGGCTCTGTTGCACCCGCCTGTGCAGCCGTGTCACTGCGTGACCTCCTGGNCAGGGCTGCAGCTGTGACTGGGATTAGTGGAGTGCGGTCACAGGATGTTTGGGACCCTCCCAATGGTGTCCCACTCTGAGATCTTTTGGGTCAGATAAGGAGCTCCTGGCTGCTGGGTGAAACCTGCTCCTACTGGCAATGGTGCTGCTGGGGAGGGGGTGCAGACCCTCACCCACCCAGCTGGTCTCTCTCAGGGCAACAGGAAGCAAACACTCCTGCAGTAGGGGCATCAGGACAGAGCCAGGACCCCACTCTGGGATGGCTGGTGACAAGGGTGACTGGCTTAGCAGCATCTTGAGACAGATGGCACAGTTTCACCCTGGCAGAGATGACTGGGGCTTGCTGCGCCCTAGGTGAGGGGTCTCCCTGTAGGGAGAAACACACATTTCTGGGAGGATGAGACAGGCGAGGCCAGTAAGGGTTGCCAGCCACATCTGTCATCTGTGAGCAGCTAAGAAGGGGACTTAGTGCCGAGGGCTGGTCCCTGGGGGCCCCTTTGCCCCTCCCTGCAGTCCCCCGGCAGTGACATGCCAAGGGCAGTTGCCTCTGCCTGCCCTGCCTGGTGCTGGCTGCTCTCCACTGCTCCAGTTTTTCCCTGCGATCTGTGGCCAAAGCAGCACGTGGAGGGACGCTAAGCCTGTTACATCAGTCCCGCACTCATAATCCCATCAAAAACATTATCAAGTTACTTTGACACGATCCACTTGTCTTAAACCTGTGTTGATCAGCATTAATTATATTACCCTCTTAATTATTTGCTACTGCAATCCCATGTCAGCTGCTCCACTATCTTGTGGGGATGCTGTCAGCAGCAGTATGAACCTGCTCTTGTTGCCCACCTGCGCTGCCATCCTCACCCGCTGGTTGCCCGTAGCCCCGTCTGCTGGCTGAGCCAGCTGCTCAGTGAGGCCGGGAAGGGGAGGGAGAACCAGACATCCCCCAGCTCCATCCCTGTGGGGTGGGCGTGTTGTGCTGGGTAAGGGGTCTTGTGGGCATCTCATGCCAGCGGCACTGCCCGGCCTCCTCCCTCCTCACAGAGAACCTCTGGAGCTCATACCTGACCAAGGGCGTGATCGTGGAGAAGCGGGGGCTGCCCTCGGTGAGCTCCCCCGACACCCCAGTGGACATGGACCAGCCCTACGTCTTCAGCGACATGACGTCCTACTTCACCCTGCTCGTCGGCATCTACTTCCCCTCAGTCACAGGTGGGAGCGGCGCGTGTGCCGCCCCCGCGCTGGGNCGGGTCATCCCTCGGGCTCTGTTGAACCCGCCTGTGCAGCCGTGTCCCTGCGTGACCTCCTGCCCTCCCCGAGCAGCGTCGGGGCTGGACCCTGTCCCTGCCCCTGCGGCAGCCACCGTCCCTGCTTGAGCTAATTAAGGGCTAATGAGACAAGGCACTTGAGAGCTTTTGAGCCTAATCCTTGAGTGGCCTCAGACTGCGGTTTGGGGTGGGGGGGAAGTGCTGGGGGGGATGAGAAGAGCAGGTTAGGTACCCCAAGCTGCGGCAGCACCTTCTCGGTTGCTCATCATGTCTGCTTCCCATCCTGGTGCACACTGAGCCGTGCCTTGCTGTGTGCCCAGGGCTGCCATGAGGGTATCTGGGGTGGGTATGGGCTGTAGCTCTGCTCCCCGTGACACCATCCCCTTTCCCCAGGCATCATGGCTGGCTCCAACCGCTCTGGAGACCTGAGGGATGCCCAAAAGTCCATCCCCACAGGCACCATCCTGGCCATTGCCACCACCTCTGCAGTCTGTATCCTTCAGGGTTTGCCTGAGCCTGGGCTGTGGGGCTGAGGTGGGTGGGCTCTGCAGAGCAGATCAGCTTGGGTGCTTCACTGGGCTGGGATAGGGTCTCAGCACCCCACTGGCTGCACAGGCAGGACTCTGCGTCCTCCTGGCTCTCCTTGACTACCTGGCAGATATCAGCTCTGTTGTCCTCTTTGGAGCATGCATCGAGGGGGTCGTCCTGCGCGACAAGTGAGTGTCCCAAGGCTATGGGGGGCATGGGGAGAGTCTGGCAGCCCCCCAGAACAGGCTGGGGCAGGGGCAGTCCCAGGGGCAGGCAGAGGTGTGGGCATGGCTGCAACCAGGACACACTGAGCAGACATGGGGGCATTGGGGGGCTCGTGGGTGTCACTGGGCAGGGGGGCTGCAGCTTGTAACAGGCACTGGGGTCTTGTGTGCACCCAACCATCCATGTTTTGCTGCATTTCTCCCACTCCGGGGCTGCAAGCAGCCACTTGTTTGTCAACAAGCAGTGCTGCCTGTGCTCCTGCCTATCTGGGGCAGCCCTGCTCCCTGCACGTGGCAGGTGACACTTCTGGGTCACCTGCACCAACACAAACAGGATCCAACTGCATGCATCATCACTGCCCGCCCCCCGGCACAGGGACGAGGAGTCCTGCCTCACACCTGCCCTTGTCCCTGGCCACGCCAGCGGATACAGGGATAAGGACAAACCCCTGGCAACCTCTGGCCCTGCTCCATTGCTCACCCCTTGAGGGGATGGGCCCTTGCCCTGTTGTGTCACATCCCCCCGAAGCGGTGTCGTTGTGGGGGGCTGGGTTGTGCCACTGTGGTGCTGGTGCTTTCGGGGCTCAGTCATGGGATGGAACCGCAGGTGATGCTGATGCCCCACAGGTTTGGTGAGGCCGTCAACGGGAACCTGGTGGTTGGCACCCTGGCGTGGCCGTCCCCGTGGGTCATTGTCATTGGCTCGTTCTTCTCCACCTGTGGGGCTGGGTTGCAGAGTCTCACTGGAGCCCCCCGCCTGCTGCAAGCCATCTCCAGGGATGGGATCGTACCCTTCCTCAGGGTAGGTGACCCCCGAGTCCAGTGCTGCCCCACCCTGAGCGCCCACTGTGGCTGCAGATCCCATCAGCACGGGAGAGCGGTGGGAACCCACCCTGCCTCCTCCCGGCACCGTGGCTGCCGGAGCAGCCCCACTCCCCTGCCCTCATCCCGCCGGCCCCGGCACGGCGTTGAGCGGCCCTGGTGGCTCTGGCTGCGGTATCGGTGGGAGGAGAGTGTCGGGAAAGGTCAGAATTCCCTCCCCCCCCGCTGCCGTGCCGCTTCATATTTTATCTGCTCTCTGAAGACGCGTTCCCACAACCTCATCTCTCCAAATCCAACCCGACAGCTCCCCCCAGGGAAGAGCGGGCTAATTTTATCCTCCCTCCTTCTCCTTGCCAGCCCCAGCCCGAGCTCTCACTCGCACCGCCCGCACCCTCTAATGCGTCCGGACACGCGCCCCCGGCCCCTTCCTCGGTCCCCTCCTGCGTCCCCACTGCCGCAGGAGGGGCCACTCTCCCCGGCAGTGTGTCTGTCCCAAGCACAGGGTGCCCGACTCTGGCTGTGGCCAGGCTGTGAGCTGGGGCTCGTCCCTGGTGGGGGTACAGGGGTACAGGGGCTGCTGCGCTGGGTGTGGGGAGAGCCGTGGGATCTGCCGGGAACGGGACTGTACTGTCAGCAGGAGCCAGCCCTGGGGCTGCTGCCCTGGCCGGTTCCAGCGTGGGACATGTGCCAGCTCAAGGGCACCCAGTGTCCCCAGTCTCTGCTCCTGCCAGGGCCGGGTATATGCGAGGGTCCAGTCTCATCAGGCTGCACTGTGTACATTTGCCCAGGGCTACAGGGCACCACAGAGCCTGACGTGCCCTTCTCCCCCCACTTCCAGGTCTTTGGCCATGGCAAAGCCAACGGGGAGCCGACATGGGCCCTGCTGCTCACAGCCTGCATCTGCGAGATCGGGATCCTGATCGCCTCCCTGGACGAGGTGGCTCCCATCCTCTCCATGTAGGCAGCGTGCTGTCGACCCACACCTTCACAAGCAGTGGGTGGCGAGTGTGGGTCTTTGCTCCTCGTGGGGGGAATGCACCTGCTGCCCTGCCCCCTGCCTGGGAAGAGGGGGGCCCTGCAGGGACTCTGGGGCCCCATCTTGGCCAGCACTGAGGCTTGGTTTCTCCATGGCACTATTTCTCTGTCCATCAGAGAGGCCTGCTCTGGCACTGGCCACCCTGGGGCCAGGAGGTGTGGAGACTTCAGTCCCTCACAGTGCACCCACTCAGCCCCCTACTGTCTCCTGCAGGTTCTTCCTCATGTGCTACATGTTTGTCAACCTGGCATGTGCGGTGCAAACGCTGCTGCGGACGCCCAACTGGCGGCCCCGCTTCCGCTACTACCACTGGTGAGCCGGGTGGGATGGGGCAAGGCAGGGACACCTGATATGGGGATCCCAGGGCATGTTGGCAGCTCTGTGCTCTCTGCAGGACCCTGTCCTTCCTGGGCATGAGCCTCTGCCTGGCACTGATGTTCATCTGCTCCTGGTACTACGCACTGGTGGCCATGCTGATCGCTGGCCTCATCTACAAATACATCGAGTACCGCGGGTAAGGGAGGCCATGGCGCTGCAGGTCCTGGCCAGCCCCCCATGGCCCCAGTGGACTCTCAGTGTGGTTGCTCAGCTCGCCTGGGCTGCTTGTCCCAGGATGCTCCAGGGTGCCAGTGTGGTGCTCTGTGGCCAGTGCCACAGGCATCCCTTATGTGCTGCTGGTTCCTGCAGGGCGGAGAAGGAGTGGGGTGATGGGATCCGGGGCCTGTCCCTGAGTGCAGCCCGCTACGCCCTGCTGCGGTTGGAGGAAGGGCCGCCACACACCAAGAACTGGAGGTAAGGCTGGGCAGGGAGATGGGGATCTGAGGGTGCCAGGGCAGGGACATTCTGGGTGCGGGCACTGACTGCAGGACCCTCCTTCCAGGCCGCAGCTGCTGGTCCTGGTCCGTGGAGACCAGGAGCAGAATGTGGTGCACCCGCAGCTCCTGTCCTTCACGTCGCAGCTCAAGGCTGGGAAGGGCCTCACTATCGTGGCCTCTGTGTTAGAAGGAACCTTCCTGGACAACCACCCTCAGGCACAGAGGGCAGAGGAGGTGAGAGCTGCCCACACCAGGACAGGCTGTGCCAGCAGCAGGTGCTCCTGGTCCCCAGGTGCCCAGGGTTGTTCCTGCCCCATGGCCAGGGCTGGTGACCTCGGATGGCCCAGAGAGCTTCGGAGTTGCATCAGGCAGAGCCTGAGGACTCCATGCGTCACTGGTGCTCACAGCACCACAGGGACCTCTGGACCCCTCTTCCCCTCCAAGACACCAGAGATGCTGGCACCAGCCAAGCACTGGTCCCAGTCTTGGCCAGCTGCTGCAGGACTTGGCACAGCATGGCACATGACAGCACAGCACTGTGCCCAGCCAGGGGCTGCTGTGCTGCTGGACTGAGTGGATTCCACAGCCTCAACCCTCGCCACAGTCTCTGTGGCCCTGGTGCCAGGCAAGGTGGGAGACAAGCCTTTCCCTGCCAGAGAGAGAGCACTCCCCACCCCCTGCACCCGCGGGGTGGCACATTAATGAGATTAAGCCCTCGGAAGCAAACAGTTTCTCTCCCATGCAGACATGTTATAATTTCTCTGAGTAAATAACTCTAATTGCTGCTCCACCGCCTGTCAGAGCCCTGGCACAAGGACACCCTCCACTCTGCATGGTGCAGAGCCATGTGCCAGCTCTGTACACCGCTGGGTTTCACACCCCTGGCCCAGAGCCACTGGCCTCCATGGGGCCCAGAGACCCAGGCACCCTGCAAGGACCTGCACCCCACAGCCTGCACCCTGCACCTCACAGCCCTGTCCCCATACTCTGCACCCCCCATTCTATACCCTGTACCCCACAGTCTGTACCCTGTACCCCACACCCTACACCCTGTACCGCATCTGGCCTGGGTTGGGCCACTGCTGGCCCTGGCAGCTGCTGTGCCTGTGATCCATGCCTATCCCTGAGGCCCTGGGATCTCTGACTTCCCTCTCCCTTGCAGTCCATCCGGCGCCTGATGGAAGCAGAGAAGGTGAAGGGCTTTTGTCAGGTGGTGATCTCCTCCAACCTGCGGGATGGCATGTCCCACCTCATCCAGTCCAGCGGGCTGGGGGGGCTGCAGCACAACACAGTGCTGGTGGGCTGGCCCCGCAGCTGGCGCCAGAAGGAGGACCACCAGACCTGGAGGAACTTCATTGGTAGGCACCGTGGAGGGTGGGCGCTGCCGGGCTTCTGGGGCTGCAAGCTGCCCTGGCTGACGTGGCCCTTCCCCTCCCAGAGTTGGTGCGAGAGACCACAGCTGGGCACCTGGCCTTGCTGGTGGCCAAGAATGTTGCCATGTTTCCGGGCAACCAGGAGCGGTTCTCGGAGGGCCACATCGATGTCTGGTGGATTGTCCACGATGGGGGGATGCTGATGCTGCTTCCCTTCCTCCTGAGGCAGCACAAGGTAGGCTGGGCCCTGCAGTGCTGGGCCCTGCAGTGCGGGGCTGGGGCTTGGGCTGTGGCTGTCCCTGTGGAGCCGTGCCCGAGCCTCCCCCATCCCTCGCAGGTGTGGCGTAAGTGCAAGATGCGCATCTTCACGGTGGCACAGATGGATGACAACAGCATCCAGATGAAGAAGGACCTGACCACATTCCTGTACCACCTGCGCATCACTGCAGAGGTGGAGGTGGTGGAGATGGTGAGTACTGGGATGGGGCATGTGCTGCAGTCAGGGATGGTGTGCATGGGAGAGCCAGACAGAGCCTGACATGGGACACACAGCATCATGGGGGACATGCTGGGCCATGCTGGGAGCAGTTGGTACAGCTTACCCTGCCCCAAATTTCTCCTTTTCCCTCCACAGCATGAGAGTGACATCTCTGCCTACACCTATGAGAAGACACTGGTGATGGAGCAACGTTCCCAGATCCTCAAACAAATGCACCTCACCAAGAACGAGCGGGAGCGGGAGGTGAGGCTGCAGGACAGGCTGGGTGGGCTCTGACCCCTGTGCTGGCTCTGATGGGAACTGAGCTGCCCTGCAGCTCTGTGTGCTCATCCTGATGGAGATCTGGGCCACAGGCTGGGCTCTGCCCAGCCAAGCCCTCTTGTGCCCCACTCCCTTTGCTGACTCCTCCCGCACAGATTCAGAGCATCACGGATGAGTCCCGTGGCTCCATCCGGCGCAAGAACCCTGCCAACACACGCCTGCGCCTGAACGTCCCTGAGGAGCAGGCTGCTGATGGCGAGGAGAAGCCAGAGGAGGAGGTGAGCGGTTGTACCAAGACACGGCCAGGCAGGTAGCTGGCCCCAGGCCCTGCCCACCATTCCCCTCTTCCCTCTGCAGGTCCAACTAATCCACGACAAGAACGCCACCACCTTCTCCAGCAGCTCTCAGTCCCCTGGTGATGAGGTGGAGGCAGCCCCTGAGAAGGTGCATCTCACCTGGACCAAGGAGAAGTCCGTTGCTGAGAAGAACAAGAGCAAGAGCCCTGTCAGCCCTGAGGGCATCAAGGACTTCTTCAATATGAAGCCGTACGGCCCCCCATGCTGCCACCTTGTCCCATGCATGCCCTGTGATCCTGGCTGTCCCTGCCTGCCCCAGCCAGGCGGGTGCAGGCAGGGCCTTGGCAGCACCAGCTTGATCCTTGCCCTGAGGAGTGGTCAGGCAGAATGGGTGCTCTGAGTGAGCCCTTGCAGAGGGGCTGGGGGCAAGTGCGGAGGGGTCTCTGTGTAGAACTGTGCCAGCAAGGGGTGAGGTGCCCAGGCTGGGAGTGCTGCAGGGAGTGGGGGTACACACCTGGTGTTCACCACATCTCTCTCTCTCTCTCTCTCTCCCTCTCTGTCTCCCTGACCCCATCATGCTCCTGGCAGGGAGTGGGAAAACCTGTAAGTCTGAGTTTGGCTGGGTGCCGGGGCTGGGGTGGAGGGAGCTGGGTTGTGCTTGTGGGGCAGCATGATGGGAGCCATCGGGGTTGCCCCTGTGCAGGAGGGTGGCTCAGTGAGCCGTGACAGCTGCAGTGCCAGACAGTTCACCCGGGCAGCGTGTTGCAGCTCTGGCTGCCAGCCCTGTGCACCGTGCACTGCCCACACCACACACTCTTCGTCTGCCCTGTTATGCTGCCAGCAGCTCCCTGCAAACCTGGGCTCAGGCACCCATGGTGACACTCGTGCTGTCTGCTCCTGCTCACTCCCATGTGGCCTGGCCCTGAGCAGCTGTGGTTGCCACTGCCCATGGGCATCGTGCATGGCCCTGCGGCTCATGGCCACCGGTGCAGGCTCAAAATCACCAGCGCAGTGCCTTGGCAAAGCTTGCTGCACCCTGAATTTGTGCTGCAGCCCAGCCTGGGCTGCTCTAGGGCAGGAGGCCGGTGTGTCCTGTGGCCCCTTGGGCCTGGTGTGGGGCTGGAGGCTGACTGTGCCTGTCCCAAGCCCACACGTGCTGTCGCCCACAGGAACCAGTCCAACGTACGGAGGATGCACACGGCTGTGAAGCTCAATGAGGTCATCGTGAAGAAGTCCCAGGATGCTAAGCTGGTCCTGCTGAACATGCCAGGGCCTCCCCGTAACCGGAAAGGGGATGAGAACTGTATCCTTCTGGTGGGGCCAGTCGTCAAAACCCCTCTATGCCAGGGGGATCAGGGTCCATGTCTTCCCCAAAACTGGTGGGTCTTTCTGCCAAGGGACACAGGCCTAGTTCCTGAGCTTGGACCCCCACACCTCCTGCTCCTGGCTGGGTCCAGCAGCTGTTGTTGGCACCAGCCTGCCCCTCCTGCACGTGATGGGACCACATGACATTGCACCTACACCCATGAGTTCAATGGCACATGACAGAGACCTGGGCAGAAGTCTGTGGGGCTCAGCCATCTGCTGGCTCAGTCACCATCCTCACCACACAGCACGAGCATGGGTGGGCATCCCTGGCCCCTTGGCTTGGGACTGACCCCGCCAGCTCCTGGCTCTGGTGTGCAAATGTCAGAGCTGCAGGCTGCGCTGGGGCTGGGCAGGGATGGCACAGGGCTATCCCTATGTTCCAGTGTGAAGTTTGTTCTCCTTGACAGCTGTGCAGACATGGAGTTCCTGGAGGTGCTGACGGAGCATCTGGACAGAGTGCTCCTGGTGCGTGGTGGGGGCCGGGAGGTCATCACCATCTACTCCTGAAAGACGGCACGAGAGAGGTTTGTCTGCACACTGAGAGCCCCGCCACCCCTTTGCACCGCGCTCCCGGAGGGGAGGAGGGAAGGCCGGACGGCAGCCGGTGCGCAGAACCTTCTCCTGGCTTTGGCCGTGCCCCTGATCTCTCCATTCGAACTGCAGCACCAGATCTTCCGGGAGCATCCAGCACCAGAGCAGCTGTTCCTCATTGCAACACCACAGCACTGCTGTCCTTGTTTATATATAAATATATACAGTGAACCGCGGACTGAGCACCAGAGCTCGGCGCTGCCGCCACCGCCTGCCCTGGCAGGGCCAGCCCCGCCGCCAGCCCCAGCACTGCCGCTGCAGCCCCTGGCCGGGCAGGAGGGCGGCTGGGCCGAGTCGGACCTTGGCCCCACCGTGCTGCTACTCCTGCACAGACTGGGCTGTGCCTGTGCCCGCCGCCTGCGCCCTGCCCGCCTGCGCGGCGCTGGGAGAGGAGAGAGGCCCTCGCCGCGCTCCCCTCGCCGGACGCTCCTCTGCCCAGCTCCAGCGGTGCCCGGGCTGCCTGCCACGGCCCGGCACCCCCCTGCCCCGCACCGCCCTGCGCCCGGACAGCCCCGCCTCGCCTCCACACGTCGTCTCTGGCTGGAGACCGCGGGCTGAGCTTGTGGAGATGCAGCGCGATGGTTTGGAGGAGGCAGAGGGTGGAGGGCGGCTGTGTGGGGTCAGGTGCTGGAGCACAGCAAGGCGGTGAGAGCAGGAAGCCTGTCCTAGGGTGGCTGGGGGTGTTCCCTGTGCCCTCTGCCTGACTCCAGGCTCTCTTTTCCCGTGTGCAGCGTGAGCCGGGGCCTCTCTCTGGCGGCTGGAGCCGCATGGGTGCTGGGGACCCCCGAGGCACCAGTGCCTGCTCTGGCCTGGCACAGGGGTGTCCCGGAGCCCCACGCTGCTCCTCCGCCGCACTAAACTGGGGGCTCTCAGGGCCCAGCACCAGCCAGTCCGGCTGGCCCCAGCACCTGCACCCGTGTCTGGGTCCCCGCTGTGTCCCGCTGCNACATCCCCATCCCCAGCATCTCTCACAGAAGAGAAACTGAGGCGCTTTTAACAAATGTGAACGGTTCCAGGAACCACGCAGGAAGCGGTGCGAGGGCAGCAGGGTGCCGCTGGCGCCCGCCCCAGCCCCATGTACATAGTGTACATAATACAGTACGTGTATTTTTAAAGTGATCATATTTATGTTAATAGAACCAGATGAAGTCTATATATAGAGATCTATATCTATTCTGAGAGATGCAGGGCTCTGCTAGCACCAGGCCGCAGGGACGGGGAGCTGAGCCGGGCTGCTCCTGCACAAACCAGGAGCCCATCCGTTGCACCGAGCGCTCCAGAGTGGTGGTGGAGGCTGCAGCCTTCTTCGGCCACCAGCAGCCCCTGGGAAAGGGCCAGGTCGCAGGTTTATTCTCTTATCAATTTAGCTTCTTAAAGAGTTTTCAGGGAAAAGAAGTCACAGACTTTTCTGAACTTGTTTCACAGCAGACTTGAGCTTCCACTCAAAGTGCAGCCTGCTAAGAGTTGCCCTCTCCCGGCAGCGCCGGCGGCTTTGTGCCAGCCTGGGCCCTGGGGCAGCACTTTTTCCCTGGCCAGAGCTGAGCCCCTATGCTGAAGCACTCGCCCCCTCAGCCCCTCCAGATGCTCCCCAGTGCTGCTCTGCACTGCAGCAGGCACAGGGGGAGCGGGTGCTGCTACAGCATCCCCACGGGTGTCCATCCAGGCAGCAGCTGCCTCCTGCCCGGCACAGGCAGCCCTGACTGGTCCCAGCTCCCTGCCAACCTTGGCTCCTGCCTCCCTGAGAACAGGAAACCCCCCCTGCACTGGCCACTCCAGCCCCTGCTCCCTTTCAGAGCTCCTCTACTCCAGGTCCAGGCCAAAGCTATTTGGGGATGCTTGGATAAAAAGCAGTGGGTTTTTTGATGTTGGGTGTTTTTTTGCTGTAAGATACTACTTGGACACACTCCTAGACCAAAACCAAGCCCCAGCTGCACATCTGTGCCTGCTCATACCTTGCTCCTACATGTCCATCACTCCCGAAGTGCCTCCCTTCTCTCCAGGAGCTGTCCCAGTCACAGCCAGACTTTCTGCCGGGGTAGCTCGGCTGCCTGTGTAGCTGCAGGTCTCTGTCACAGACGCTGCTGTGGAAGCTGCTCCCACAGGCATGGGGAGCTCAGCATTTATAGGGGGACTGTCAGGCTGAGCTGAGACCTGGCTTCAGCACAGGAGCTCAGGGCTGATGAGAGGTGCAGATGCACAGGGTAGCACTTTCTGGTCCTGCTGCTGCCTCAGCAGCCTGGGAGCTGTGAGGAGAGCAGCTAGGGGTCTGCTAGGGAAAAGTTCCTTCAGTTTTGGGAAGGGCAGCCCATGGGAACCAGCATTTGCCAGTGTCTAGCTGCTCTGCCCCTTGGAGCTGGCCCTGTACCACCACATACAAGCTCACAGGCTGTTTCCAGCCTCCCAAAATTATTTGAGGCACTTCAACAGCAGTGGGGGAGGCACAGCAGCCTGCCCACACAGCTCATGTGTTAGCACCATGTTGTTGGGCCTCGAGCACTTNGCACCAGTGCCTGCTCTGGCCTGGCACAGGGGTGTCCGGGAGCGCCACGCTGCTCCTCCGCCGCACTAAACTGGGGGCTCTCAGGGCCCAGCACCAGCCAGTCCGGCTGGCCCCAGCACCTGCACCCGTGTCTGGGTCCCCGCTGTGTCCCGCTGCACTCCCCGCTGCTCCCCAGGGCTTCGCTGCTAACCCCAGCCCTGGCTGCGGCCCCAGGCAGTCGCAGACGCTGCCGGGGGCTGTAGGACAGTCTGGATCTGTGTGTATTTTTAACATATGCAAAGGCTGTTTGCTTCTCTGACCAACAGGATGTCATAGTGAGGAGGAGGAGGTGGCTGTCGGGGTCCCATGGCCCCCCCGGCATCGTGACACTCCCTCACCCGGCTGGCCAGGGCAGCCCAGGCACCAGCCCCGCCACAGCCCTCAGCGCCNCGGCCACCAGCAGCCCCTGGGAAAGGGCCAGGTCGCAGGTTTATTCTCTTATCAATTTAGCTTCTTAAAGAGTTTTCAGGGAAAAGAAGTCACAGACTTTTCTGAACTTGTTTCACAGCAGACTTGAGCTTCCACTCAAAGTGCAGCCTGCTAAGAGTTGCCCTCTCCCGGCAGCGCCGGCGGCTTTGTGCCAGCCTGGGCCCTGGGGCAGCACTTTTTCCCTGGCCAGAGCTGAGCCCCTATGCTGAAGCACTCGCCCCCTCAGCCCCTCCAGATGCTCCCCAGTGCTGCTCTGCACTGCAGCAGGCACAGGGGGAGCGGGTGCTGCTACAGCATCCCCACGGGTGTCCATCCAGGCAGCAGCTGCCTCCTGCCCGGCACAGGCAGCCCTGACTGGTCCCAGCTCCCTGCCAACCTTGGCTCCTGCCTCCCTGAGAACAGGAAACCCCCCCTGCACTGGCCACTCCAGCCCCTGCTCCCTTTCAGAGCTCCTCTACTCCAGGTCCAGGCCAAAGCTATTTGGGGATGCTTGGATAAAAAGCAGTGGGTTTTTTGATGTTGGGTGTTTTTTTGCTGTAAGATACTACTTGGACACACTCCTAGACCAAAACCAAGCCCCAGCTGCACATCTGTGCCTGCTCATACCTTGCTCCTACATGTCCATCACTCCCGAAGTGCCTCCCTTCTCTCCAGGAGCTGTCCCAGTCACAGCCAGACTTTCTGCCGGGGTAGCTCGGCTGCCTGTGTAGCTGCAGGTCTCTGTCACAGACGCTGCTGTGGAAGCTGCTCCCACAGGCATGGGGGAGCTCAGCATTTATAGGGGGACTGTCAGGCTGAGCTGAGACCTGGCTTCAGCACAGGAGCTCAGGGCTGATGAGAGGTGCAGATGCACAGGGTAGCACTTTCTGGTCCTGCTGCTGCCTCAGCAGCCTGGGAGCTGTGAGGAGAGCAGCTAGGGGTCTGCTAGGGAAAAGTTCCTTCAGTTTTGGGAAGGGCAGCCCATGGGAACCAGCATTTGCCAGTGTCTAGCTGCTCTGCCCCTTGGAGCTGGCCCTGTACCACCACATACAAGCTCACAGGCTGTTTCCAGCCTCCCAAAATTATTTGAGGCACTTCAACAGCAGTGGGGGAGGCACAGCAGCCTGCCCACACAGCTCATGTGTTAGCACCATGTTGTTGGGCCTCGAGCACTTGCCAGCTGCTCTGCCTCTTCACAAGATGCCACTCGCTCCCTGCAGTTGCCCTCTAATTGCAGCTTGGCTGCTGCCCCCTGTGCTGCTGGGCCTGAGGCTGCGAGCACGGTCCCGTCCTGCCCTGGCACATGGCGCAGGGCAGAGGGCAGGTTATGCACAGCCTCTGCTGAGCCTGCAGACTTCACTCACCCTCACAGTATCATGTGAGAGGCTCCTCCATTGGCTGCAGGTACAGGGCAGCCAGGAATGACATTTGCAGAGCAGTGGTGAGAGCAGCCAGGGCACACTTCTGACAGGTTTGCTTCATCCCCCCGCCATCACCAGTGGATTCCGTTCCCCTCAGCATCACTCTGATGGCAAAGCCATGGTCCCAGCTCCCTCAGGGAGTAGGAAGGCCATTCCTTTCCATCACTGCTGCTGAAAAAAGGCATTCCCCTTCCTCATCCTTCAGCAAGAGCAGGGGCACAGCTCTGGACAGAGTCAGGGCTGCTCCCACACCCCTGCTAGGCAGTTCGGCTGTGGCAAGACAGGAGCTGGTTTCTACAGCGTGTCCCCTCGCTGTCGGCTGGAGAGGGCCAGTTTTAGCAGACAGCACTGCATGTTAGTTTACAAACCCAGCCCTGCACGTTTGGCCTCTGTGAGTGTTCAGTTTCCCCATGGAGCACCCTTCTGCCGCTCCACCGTGGTGAAGACAGTGTCCTCCTCTGGTAGACATGCAAGTTCCTCCTTGGCACATGCGCAGACATGGTCCAGTTTTTGTTCCAGATAGGAAGGTCTTGACCCCCCAGTTTGTTTTACAGGCAGGCTGCTGCTCGGGCAGCACAAAGCAGCACAACCCACGGGACAGTGGCTGGAGTGTGGCCACAGCCGGCAAGGAGCGTTCAGCCAGCACACGGCGCTGGTGGCATGTGCTTCAGTCCCTGCTTCAGGAGGGCCAAGCAGCCCTGGCCCCTGTGAGTGGCAGTGGGCAGCTCAGGTCGCTGTGGAGGGCAGCTCAGGTCGCTGTGGCCACCACGCAGCACAGGTAGCAACCCACAGGGCAGCAGGGATGGGAGGCACAGGCAGCATCCAGCCTGGGCAGGTGCTGGTCCGTGGCTGGATGAGAGGAAGGACAAGAGACTGCACAAGGGCAAGAGTTGCACTAGAAGAGTCAAGACCCTCCTCTGTGTAGCAGGACTTAAAACTAGCAGAAAGACCGGAAGGTCTGAGACCTGCTGGTTACAACACTTTCTGTGCTACATGTGCAATATATTTGTTATGAATGTTATCACAAAGTCGGTTCATTCAATACTCTTTTAATCACTGTAGCTAGATGTTCTCTGTCCATTCAAGTGACTTTTATTCGAGTGCAATATTTCAATAGACATGTAGTGACCTAGAATGCTTTGTGTTTTAGAGAATCTGTGTGCAGAGCAATGCAATTAAGTTTAAAACCTTGTAAATAAAACAGGTTGCAAACCAAAAAGAAACCCTATTAGGCTTGCATTTAATTTCTGTGTGTGTTTCAGTGTTGTGCATTAGGCCGCCTTGGTGCAGACCCCGTGTTCTCTGTGCAGGTGTTCACGGAGGAGTGGCTCCTCAGCTGTTGAATGCTCCCTGTTACTGCTTTACTGCTTTACCTGTATTCATTTTTCTAGACTCCTGTCTGCACAAAATGCAATAAATGATTTTATTACACCCTTCACTACTTGCATGGGGACTTTTCACTTGCTTCCAGGTCTCCACAGCTATTGTGCACCATTTCCACCACATGGAACAAGCCCTGACAGGGTGCAGATTGCAGAGGAAGCCAAGCACAAGGAGAGGAACAGCCTCTTCAAAGGGATACAGTTCCCACATTTCACCTCACAAAACATTTCTGGTCACCCCGGCAAAAGTGCTCTACCTAGCTGCAGGATTGTAGAGGTGGAGAAAGGGATCTAACAGGAAGAGACAGCAGACAGACACACTGCTGTCCAGACTCAGCCTGCGGGGTGACAGTAGCACCAAGTTATGGGATACCAGTGCTGAAGGCACAGGGACTTGCAGCCGTGACCTTACACTGACTTGTGGCACGGACCTGTCCCTCCCACCACCTGTCACCAGAGCGGTTTTGGACCCCTCACATCGGCTGTGCCACTCCGCATCTCCCAGCCTGAGGCCACCCCAGTGCTGTGCAAGAGTCAGGACCTGTGAGGTCCATACACATTCTGCTCAGCATCCAGTGCGGAGATTCCAGCACAGCTTATCCAGGAGAGGAGAGTAACAGCAAACAGTAAAATGACTAATAATTGTATTCTGAGAGTACTCAAGTGTCAAAAAATGCAACGTGTAATTTTTCTGGCCTTTTATTAGAAAGTAATGTCCTCTTGTTAACAGCACAGAGATAAAAGAAATGCTACAACACAAACAACCTGGGACAAAGAAAATCCTCTGCTTCAATCCACTGCTTTCTTACTATCTCCCAGTTCCCTGCAGGAAGCCCACAGACTCCCAAGAAGGCCATGACGGGGAGGACCACACAGTTAAGTGATGTTTTGTGTTCTGGTATCAAAGTATGTTCCCAGTAAAAACACAGTGAAGAATCACTGCCTGATTTACCACTCCACTGTCCACTGCAGCTACCAAAGTGTCGAAAAAATATTTAAAATGATGGTATTATATCTTGGCACTGCCTCTTCTCCTCAGATGGACCGAACATCCATCAACACTAAGAAGAGGTCTGATAGAGCAGCACTGCCCCCCATACTTGGTGACAGGTATTCCCAGGGAGGGCCAGTAGCACATCAGCGTGGCTGCAGCTAAGCAATGGTGCCAAAGATAGTAAGAAAAGGAAATTTACACACCAAACTACCAGGTTGATCTTAACACTGATTACTCACGGTAGGAAAATTGACAGACCATTTGAAATCTCTACCTCGGCTGTAAGTTCTTGTGTTGCAGATGCTTGCTCAGCCCACAGCTGCCAGCCTCCGTGGGTGGGTTGAGGTGAGGAACACTGGCCTCTCTGCCTGGATGGGGCAGGCCAACTGCGGACAGACTGCAGAGTCCTGGTTACTGAGCAGTGGTCAGGCATGTGCTTCATGATTTTGGCTGCCAGCACTATCACTGGACTTTCCAAATGGCTTATATGCTATTAAAAAGGAAAAAAAAATCCAAAGAAAAATAGTGCCCATTCCACAGTGGTGGGTGTTGAAGGCCCATCAGTTTGCTGTACTGTTCAGTCTCCTAATTCACCAAAACCGACGATCCAAAACTACACCAAGACCAATTGGTGAGCCCAGACTGCACCTCAGTGGGAAGGTGCACCAGGTGCTAGGAGTAAGGAAAATGCAGCAGGACTGATACTGTGGCAGCTTCTGGGATGGGACAAGACAACCAAGGATCCAACACAGTTCAGCACATTGTGCTGTGGAGAAAACTGAGCATTCTGCTCCAAACATTGCTAACCAGACCAAGGAGAGGGAGGGCAGTGCCAGCAACCGTTGGCAGCAATGCTGCAGGGGGTATGCTCTCGCCAGAGTGGAGAGGACATGCACGTCCAGGGCGTCTGTCCGGGGTCAAGGATGGGAAACTCCTTAAACAGCTATAAGTGTGGAATGGCAAAGGGAAGGGGAATGGGCCCAACAGCTCAGCTCTAATAGTGTCGCTGGTAGGCACCCATCGGTTGCTGGCCTGAGGACCCTGCTCGCCCCTGGGCCACGGTTTGGCTCACAAGGTGGGAGAGTGCAGGACCACTCTGGATAAGGGTGTCCAAGGCTTTCTGTACACTGGGGTTGTCAAAATTGATACCAGAAGACACCGGCCTTTGGGCGGGCACATTGCCAGGCGCAGGGAGGCGGGCTTGGTGCTGACCATACAGCGGCTGGGGTTGTGGAGGAGCTCCAGGTCTAGGACCTGCATTTCTCGAAGGGCCCGGGAGAGCAGGAAGCTGTGTGTTTGGAGTCTGCAATCTCTGTGGAGCTTGGTTTAAATTTCCAGCATTCATCTGTGCTGGCCGGGGCTGCCCGCCGGCCAGGTTAGCAAAGTTCTGGTTGGGAGTGCTGCCCGAAGAGCCCGCGGAGGCTGCAGGACCGCTGTTTGCCACAGCAGCTGCTGCTGCTGCCCCGCTGTTGAAGAGACTGAGGATTTTTGCTTGAAGCTCCTGCTGAGGAGTAGAAGACGACACTGGAACAGAAGGAGTAGAGACCAGAGGCTGTGAACCCTGATGAGCCTGAGAACTTGGAAGGTTGGACTGACTACCCAGTGATGATCCTGAAGGTGTCCCCAAAGGCTGTCTTGACATGGGTGCTGGGAAAGAAAGGAAAGACAGTTAAAGCTCGGCAAATTCCCTTCAAGGGACATCTAAAGAAAACTAATGGAACAGGTACCAAAGCATGGCTTCAGTGAACATCCACCCTCAGATCATAGCTGCACAGTTCTGGGAACCCAAACCGCTCTACAGAACTGAGTGTAGCACCCCAACCAGTTATGGCAGTCCTGCTGTTGCCCTAAGAGAATCCAGTATAAAACGTCTTCCACATGAAAACTCTTGAATTGTCTCATGGCATGCAATGACATGTCCACCTCAGTAAAATGAAGTGCTGCGTGAGCATATTATGCTCCCAAACTCCTCTGCAGTCCCAAGACTCCTTTCCTGTCCCAGTCCTGAGGACCACAAACCACACGACAAACTCTGTCTGGGGCCGTGGGACTTACCCTGCAGAGATTCAGTGCTGCCCCGCAGCAACCGTTCCTTCCGGTCTCTCAGGTAATTAATGACTTTATCTATCTCCTCAGCAGTCACATAGCGATTGTCTGCTAGCAGGTTGAAGAGAGTTTGGATCCCGGGAGGGTGACCTCCTCTGACACCCTCCTCCATGGGGGGTGGGCGCTCCCGCTCCTGCAGAATAGCTTCATCTGCCATCTTGGCAGCCTGCCGGGCGATTTCCTCCCGCTCCTTCTCCCGGGACTCTGTCTTGTAGCGCTCGTAATTCCTTGCCACCAGCACCATGGCATCAGCCTGGGGCATGTTGCGGTGCTCTGCACAGAGGAAGAAATGCTCTGAGTGACCCAAAGTGACCCTGATGGAGGTGCTGTTCCTCCTGCCTGCCAGCACAGCCCAGTCAGCAGCAGGCACTGCTCAGGGAATGTGAGTGCAGACTTGGGAACTTCCCAGGCACACGGGAACAGCTGCATTTCCAAAGCCAACAGAAGACCCACGGCTATGAGCCACCAAGGTCAGTCTTTCCTTCCACAGCTGAGGGCTCTAAGCAGACATCCCATCACCCCAGAAATGTCTTTCTTGTCTCTCACCAGTTAAAAGGAAAGCAGCTCCCTCTACCTCTCACATAAATCCTCGGTTCTCCAAGATGAGGTGGTCCCAGTCATTTTACTGCTAAGCCCTTGGACAGCTCCAAAACTTGCCCTCTGAAGGCTGTATGCTTCCCAGAGGAGGACAGCCATGGGAATACCTTTGTTTCTGTGCTGCCAGTGCCTTAACATCTCATGTGCACATGCAGCTGGGGAGGGAGCAGCACGGGCTCAGTGTCACATGCCTGCTCTGCTCACATTCACCACTCTGAAGCAACAAGCAGCAATCAAATTCTTCTGTGATAAAATGAGTATCGGGCAATTCCAATGGTGGGTTTTGAGGTCATTATTTCCAACTCCCAAAGCATACGCATGAACAGTCACCTGAACACAGATTTAAACTGGAAGATCAAAAAAGCCTTTACCTTCCCAAAAGTGCCCAAAGCTCTGGGCAGGGTCCTTTTTACACCTGCAGAACATCAAATCCTGCAAGCCTTTTCCTTCTAACAGGAAACTTGGGTTCATTTTAACATTAGGCTTTGCACAAGTTGTGAAAGACTTCCCTGAAACAAACATACATGCAAAGGTGGCCAGGAGTGGTTGAAGTGAGCGTATTTAATCTCTGGAATGAGCTGTGGATGAGCTAATGACTGGGGTTCCCATCAGGTCTGATACGCCGGCAGATCCAGTGAAGTAAAGAAGCTTTGGCCTCCTGCCAAAGGTTTAACAGGTGTTAAACCAAAGAAGTTAAGAATTAAAACCAAGGGCAATGGGAAGCCCAGTGATAGTGTGTGTGAGCTATGTGTCTGCAGGAAATGAGGGAGCTCACTTATCACATCTGCATCTGATGGTAAAAGAAACCCAGCTCCTCCAAGCCAGTGCGCACACACTAAGCGCTGACTGTGCACTCAGAGGCTTCCTCTCCCAGATGAACTCGCAGAACATTACTTGGGAACACAGTAAGGGAAAAATAACCTTTGAAAGCTCAGCTGTGGTCTAATCAGTCACTGGTGTTGACAGATTACATGAACAGGCCTATGATTGGAGTGACAGCTGCTTTTCCCAACCACATTCTGATTTTTAGTACCTACACCTACCCTCATGCAACCAAGTCACACCCTGCGATGGAAAGTGATGTGACAAGTGTAAAGGTGCTAAGAAGGTGGAGCCCATATAGCCAAACACTTTGTAGTTCTACCTTTTCATAACTCTTCCGAGTTTCAATTATCAAATCTCTACCTTTACCAAATCCTTGTTAAATCATATTTGATTTTAAAATCTGTCCTTTAATTTGCCACATTCCCAACAGGCTCCTTCTGAGAGCAACAAGTGGTAGAGTAAGGTTGGGTGGGTATTACTTGGAGATCTCCCAGAGCACTGCAGTTCTGGGGTCCATGACTGCGATGCAAATGCTGGCAGTGTTAGGAGCCAAGAACACAGATGAGAGCCCCTCTTGGCAGGAATTACACATTCCTTTTGACAAGGGGCAAATAGAGTATTATGGAAGCTTGTAAATGATATTTGCATTTATGACATGGTGTCAAGTAATTTATAACTACTTATGTGTCAGCAAGGATAACCTTTGTCCTACGTGGTTCTGCCTGAAAGAAAGGTTCCGAGTGACCACACGATTCCCAGCCTACTGAGACCATAGTACCTTGTGGGGTGCCAAACATGATGTTAACAGTGCAAGAACGGTGAACTTGATGCTGCTGGGTGATGACAATGGCAAAAGGAGACCCTCCTCTGCTCACATCGTCCAGGGCTTGCGTCAGTGACATCTCTGTGTTGAGGAAGATCAGGTCCACTACCATGCCCAGGTCCCGCACCTTCCGCCCCACTGACTCCGCGTACTCCCTACCACAAAGCAAAGCCAGCAGTTTAACAAATCAGCCACATACAGGACCAGAAACCTTGGCACTGCACCCTCTCCACATCTCAGATTCGCTTTTCTGATTACTTGCCCAGCTTCATGACGTTTACCAGGACAGTACTAAAGCAATCCCATTATAGCAATATAAAGGCCCTTATTCTGATTTGAATCAGTCATTTCAGTACAACCAAAATAAATTACAAATCAAGCCTTAGCTTAGCTGAGAAACAGAGTGTTTGCAAAGGGATTTACACTATTACAAATTTGTTTACACAAAAATGTGTTTCAACTGAATTCATTAGGGGAAGAAATTTATGCAAGCAGAGGTCCAAGAAGTACAGAGCAGAGGAGCCAACCTACAGAACTCATTTACTCCTGCTTTGTTCAGTATCTCAGCTGTTTCACACGGGCCTCATTCCTTATTGGCCTGCTCTATTCTGCTAGCTGCTTTCTGCTCTAATCTACTGCCAACAGAGTATCTCTGGATCCACTGCTCCTGCATACCCTGTTCTACAGACTTCTCCATCCAGGCACAAAACACAGCTCACAGGGCTGAGCTTAAATTGCCAAGGTTTTTTTTTAAGCCTACTATACTTAGACCCAAACCTGCAATACTGACTGCACAAAAAGTCTGACAAATTCAGTCTGTGTCCACCCACACCTCAAGAAGGAGGGTCATTTTATTGTCTTTGGAGGCAAAGTCTGTAATGGTGACTAAAACTGTCTCCCCTTCAACCATGTTTTTAAGAGCTTTAAAGTAAAATTACTGTATCTAAGGCATTCAGGAGTCATCTTTCAACAGGTCCGTAGCAGGTGACATCAATGCTTCAATACAAGATTTATGAACGGGCTCCAACTCTTAAGGTTTGTAGCTGTCACAGACCAAAATGATTCTTGGGATATTAAGCTGATCCTCTGACACAAAAAAATTATTCTTGTGTTAAGCACAATAACTTGTGGTCTATTAGAATATCCTCCAAAGACTTTCAGCTACCAGGAGATAAAGGATCTAAAATTTCCTCTTAAGATTTGTTCCAATAGATAATCAACTCCATCAGAAGTTTATTTCTAGTTTCACTGCTTCTCCTGTTTCCATTTCCTGCTCCATTTTCTACCAGCAGATGAGGCAAGTGCCAGCTGTTTCTTTCTGCCCCACGCACACAGCAAAGTTAAAGAAAAAACAGCTCTTGATCTTTTCTCTGCAGGGTGAAGGAGACAAGAGTTTTATCTTTCCCCCGACAAACATTTTCCTCAGATTATAAGCCAGATCTGTGATTTATTTACACATTTACTATTCTGTAGTGTATTTAATTGTAAAGATACAGACATCAGACTGGTGACATTGTTAAAGCCCTCTACTACTGTGCCAGGTGTACCTACTGTTCCCAACAGACTGCCTGCCTCCTGAACTCAGTAAGTGCTGACAGCCATAAGAGATCACCCTGGTTACCGCTTCTACCTGCTTTTGATACCATCCACGACAGCCTTCAGCAGTGATTTTGTATTTCTGGCACATGGGACTAATGACAGTGACTGGTATCTGGCCTAGGAACCAATCCAGCAGGAGCTCTGAACAAACAGCCCCCAATCCACCCTGACCCCTGCTCTGTATTGTCACCTGGTTGGCACACATTCCTAAATTCCATATCATGCTATGCAGGAAAAACAAGTACAGGCCCCTAAAATCTGTTGGAAGGGTAGGCTTATATGTAGAGTAGGTATGAAAGTATCAGGAGAACGTATAGCAATAGATTACAAGGGGAAGATACAAACAAAGCACAAGATACATTTCTTCATCTCATCAACATATATTCCCAGAAGAAAAATGGGAGTTGTAGCTTTCTAGGGACTCCAAAGCCACACTCCTCAACAGCAACCTGTAAGACAAACAGCTTCAAGGCAGAACGAAGTTTAAATCCATTCTCTTCTACCATGCAATAATAAAACTGATTATAACTATTTTCTTACTTTGTCTGTTTATTCACCACTATCACAGAACAATCCACGGGTCTCTCTGCATCAAAACGTCTCTTGATTTCCTCATAGTACTGACGGTACAGCTCCTCCCGGCGCCGCTCCTCACGCTTCAGGCGGTCTGAAATGAGCCACAGGGACAGAACGAGTGACACCCTTCAGACCTGCTCAGAGGGGCACAGAGCACCACAACCGTGGCACTGTGGCACCCCGGCACCCTCCCTTTGAAATGGGGTACAGGTACTCACCCTCTGGCTCCTTGTAGCGGTCGTAGTAGGAGTCGTCCTTGCGCCGATAGTAGTCGTCGAGGCGCAGGTATCGGTCGTAAGATTCGTCTCGTCTGCAACATTCAGAAGCAGCAATGGGTTTCCTCCAGCACCGTCTCAGGCAGCAATTCTGGCCAATGCATCACACCCAGACCTCCCCCAAGTTTAATTTCTGAGGTACCCATCTGCTCCTCACAAGACACAGAGCAGCACCCAACTGTCCCCAGCCAAAGATAATTGCCTTAAACACCTGACACCACTCAAAAACAATTGGGGCAGAAATGCCATAAAACCATTATTTTGGCAAATAGGATCCTGCAGAGTTTACCTGTACAAAGGGTCCCGAGGGTCCCTCATATCCCGTGGATCCCTCGCATCTCGTGCATTTCTCATATCCCGCGGATCCCTGTATCGATCATACAGTGGCTCCCGTGGGTCACGAAGATCTCTAACATCACGTGGGTCCCTCAAGTCCCTTGGATCCCTGATATCCCGTGGGTCTCGCAGATCCCGTGGGTCCCTGTGGTCTCTGGCATCACGCATGTCTCTACCTCGAACGTCTCGAGCGTCTCTAGCATCTCGCCCGTTCCTGCCATCCCTGCCATCCCTGGGGTCTCTCCGTGGGCTACCCCGAAGAGGGGAGCGGTCGCGCCTGGTATCTCGGCCATCCCCATAGGCATATTGCTCTCTGAGGAAAATACCAGGGAAATTCCATTAGCCTGCTAACAACACAAGTACAGTTACCCCTAGATCTCTTACCTGAGGTGCCAAAGTGACCTTTCACAGCAGCTGAATCCCCCTCCTATCCCACAACAACAAAAACTGACCAAAAGTTATATTTTTGAAGTAGTCTGGAGAAGGTTCTTGATTCTAATAGTCAGCACAGCCAAACAAGACCCAGAAAGCTCCTTAATGGAGCACTAAGTGTTGAGCAACTGTGGATGAAGTGAACAGGCACTTCAGAAACCACCATTTTAAGGCCTCCGACCTCCAACATCAGCCAGAGATGATCTATCAATCATGTCTGGCAAATTCTTTGAGAGAATTTAAGGTGATGTAGGCTAATACCCACAAATACGCAAGAGCCAGGAGTGTTCAAGGGATCCATTAAATTCACTCATCAATGACAGCAGAACACTTGAAGAAACGTTATTGGCATATGATTAAAAAAGGAGCAGCTTGTGAGCAAAGACAGCTATGGTGTTGTCCTGGATTTGAGGGATAGTTTCTGTAGAAAGCCAGCCTTATGTTTATAATGGCCTGGTTTAAGAGGGTACTAAACCCAACCAGCACTACATCCTCAGCCGCCGCAAAAGGCTTCTCTGTTGGATCTGAATGATCCATCTCATTCAGACTTTATACTGCAGTCTTCAGAGGCAAGGAAGAATAATGCTCCAGTCTTCATGTTTTCCCAAAGCAGTAGGGTTTTTCCAGGTTGTATTCTGTTTTCCACTGTAGTCAAAACAATGCATTAAAAAATATCTTGCAGAAAAACTACGGAGCTTCATGTGTTCGGACTGTTTTTTCCCCAAAATACCAACAACCATCAGGAAAAAAACCCCAGCTTTTTGAATCTTTTTATTTCCCATAGTTGACATGACTTTTACAGTCCTCAAACAGCCTAATCTAGTTTACGTTAGATAAGCAGAACCTAAGTCTGCATCCACTGCAGTGCAGTCATGTAGAGATCACCTGGAGAGAACAAGTCAGATGAGCCCAAGTTTGGTGTCAGGCAGAGTGACAGGAACGAGATGGAAAAGCAGAGTCTGTGCACGGATTTTGGTGTCAGACATCCAGCTGTGCTGGGAACACATAAGAGTGCTGGCATGCTCTTTTTGCATATCAGATACAAACCAGATTTTGGGACTAATGAGAGATGCCAAGACACACACAGCCTCCTCCTCTAAGTAACATATTGAATTTGCAGACAGCCAGGTGTAAACTCCTCCAGCCTCTTGGACACATAAATCCACTTTTTGTTTGTGATCTGCATTGAAACCACATCCTGTGAGAGAAACATCATAGCCCCCTTCTCTTAAAACCTACAATGAATGATGGCAGAAGCTCAGGGGAAACTTCTGACTTCCTCTAATGGATATCAAGTAACTGATCTTTCCATAGCTGTGAGACCATTTAGCAACACAACCAGATGCAGGGGAATTATTTGGCATATGACATTTATTCCAGCTGCAGTGGGGGTGACCAGAACTGGCCACGTTCATTATGCACAGAGACAAATAGATCCGGAATGAACACCGCACAACTGCGACAGAAGCAGAGACATGGCACTGGTGCCCTCAGCTCTTGTGCCTGCATGGCTGCCCTGCTCGAGGGAGACAGCAGCACAGAGGCACAGCTTCCACACCTCAGTCACCGTGGTCTGGCTCCTGCAACATCAGCATCATTGCCTGCATCTACTACTTGGGACTTGGCCCTGCCGGCCCAGCACCGCGGTGTGCGGTGGAGCGTGGGGCTCTGCAGCACGGGCAGTGGCAGCTGCTGCTCCCAGGCCACAGCGTGGTCCAGACTCCACCCATCATAGTCCTGCCCAGGACTTGATGACTGTGATCCCACTGCCACCTGTGCCCACATTGCTGCCTGGGACCTGGTGCTAACCACATGGGATGGCCACGGTGTACGCAGTGCCAGCTGAAATCCCGTGCCTGTCACAGCGGCTCCAAAGCCTTTGGCTGCTGTCCAGTCCACAACCTGGTGCCCACAGCAGCACAGCTCATGCACATCTATTGCTCTTTAGCACTGCGGCACAGGCAGCTGCTCTTGCACACGTGCAGGATGGCACAGGCTGCAATGCCCATGGCATCAGTGCCTGCGCTTGACCCTCTGCAGTGCAGTCCAAGACCAACGCTCATGGCACAGACGCCTGCCCCTCACCCATGCAGTGCTGCAGCATCGGTGGCACTGAGGCCAAAGATATGCCACACAGTGCCTGCTGCTCCACATACTCCCAGGGTCCTCCCACCAGCACCGAGCACACACCAGGCCCACGACTTGCTGCATCGCCACAGGAATCCCAGCACTTCTTGGGCCTGACACCCACACGCTGGTCTCTGCAAGCACATTTGGCACTGCATAGGGTTAAGTGCCGTGCATAAAAATCCTAGATGGTGCCAAGAATTGCAGCTACTCATTCTCTGTGCTTTTATTTTTTGGTGTAGATGTCTTGCTAGTTGGACTTTTTCCTTATTTTTGGTAATTTAACAGGTCAAGCTAGTAAAGCACACTAGACGTGCAACCTCAATTACCTTCAAGTCCAACAAACACCACGCCTTTTCATGGAAAGCTTTACAGCAGACGCACCCAGTGTGGATCCCTTGTACCAAACAACACTGGAGCGAGTCTTTGTGTGCTTCTAGTGATGCTGTGGAAAGGAAACTGAAGTCGTCTTCTGTGACAGGACAATCCTCCTCTTTTCCCCTTGCCTGTGGCTGCCCACACTCAGGAGATGAAGGAGGTGAACGTGCTGTACCCACTGAGGGGTGGGAAGCCAGGAGAAGCTGGAGAGTACATCAGTGACTGCACAGTGGGGCTGGCTCCAGGCTCTGATAACACAACCAGAGGGGCAGACAAGACCGTGCAAGAGACATTTACTCTGTCTTGTGTTTTGCTCAAGCGCTCTTTTCCAGTCTCATTGCAGCACTGGAAGCTTTCAACATCAGAAGAGGCAAGATCCCAAGATCCTCTGAAGTGGAAATGCTGCAGCCCCTTGGCATTCTCTAGATATGTCTTGGCTTCTCTGATCCTTGGAGGCAGGAGCAAGCATCAAGTGTATTCTTCTTCCCAAGTCTCTTACAGCCTGTGCTGCAAAACCAAATTCTGGGCCGCAGTAATGGCAGCAGACACAAGGTTTCCCCTGTGCCTCCCACAGTGCCAGAGCCAAAAGGGCTCTCAGAGACACTTTCCTGCTGGAGCATCACTGTTTGACTGGGGAGGTGGCAGTAGGGAAGAGACAAACACATTTAGCACAGGCTGCTGGGCTCATGCCCCGAAGGCCTGAATTCCTAATATAACTCACTGCTTCCAGGTACTTTACCTTCGTGTCGGACTGGACCTTGATGAAGCCTTATTCATATTTCTTCTTTCCACTGCTTTATTAATATCTGTAAAGAATAATCAACCCATCTGTTCAATGCTATGAAACAAAAAAAAGATCATCAGCACAATTCAAATGAAAGCAACTTAAGCTCAACAACATCCAGATGGTGCAAGGAAATCCATTCAGCAGAGAGACATTGTCACTTTGACAATTTTTTATTAAGTTTAGATAGTACAACACAATGAAAATTTCATGGATTTCTCTGACTTCAAAATAGGGTGGAGAGCTTGGGTGAAGTTTTAACCCTGCATGTTCAGGCCTACATCCAGACTCTTCCTTCCATAAGAGAATCTCTTTCTTCTGCAGTCTATGAGCGAGCAGAAAGCGACTCATGGACTCTAGGAGAAAAAGCAGAGTCTGAAAACCTCCGAGAAAGGAATGATGGCCAGCACAGTCTTAAGTTCACAGCCAGTCCTGTTCAGCGGAGCATGCCGATACCCTTGTTGGAAATAATCCAAGGGTTCTCAAAGGGGCACGAGCAACTGCCTTCCAAGGGACTGCTGCAGTGTTAAGGGGCACGGCCTCCACCACTGAGAAGCGGATCCGGGAGCCTGGAACACAGGCTCCTTATGAAGTCAGCATGGTGCACTCAAAACACCATTGTTAATGTGATGCAAACTGAGGTAACAGATCAGAAATTTGAAAACTGGTTGGCTTCTGAGCATCTCCGAGAAAAACACCATGAAGGGAAACACAAAGAAGAGAACTGAAGAAATGGAATCTTGTCCTCAACCCGCAAAAGCGAAGTTGCCCAGAACTGTTAGGGCCCCACAGTGTTCTCAAAGCCTCCCATGACAGCTGACTGAAGATGAAATAATGCACTGGACAGGGGCAACAGCAAACAGGAAAGTGACTTTGGACATTTCACTGAGAACCTTTTAAGGAAAAGAACCCAAACCTAGGCTCTATCTGCTCCCCCAGAATCTACCAACAATTAACATTTCTGATGAGTTACTTGCATTAACCACTTTCAAAGCTCTTCCATGACAATATAAACATGCCATGATATCTTTAGGCAGACTCAGTCTTAGTATCTTCTGTAACATCCCAAACTATCCTTAATTATTTTCAAGATTAAAATTGTAATTAAGGGATTGGATCTAATTTTTGTTCTTGATGTCAATCAAGCAGCACGTTGCCTCTCTGATGGTGCAGAGAAGCAAGTACAATCTGAACATTAACTACAACTGCAGCATAACACCACTCACAGAACCCCAGAGCACCTCTCAAGGATCAAACATAGCAGTAGCGTCTACTGTTCCAAACTACATCTGAAGGACATTTATTTTCTAAATATTTTTACTACTAAAGATATGAAAACATTTTTGTGCATTTGTGGAAATGTATGCATAATGCTACACTGGAGTTAAACTCTCCCACAACTTTTTACCTTATTGTGTTATTAACGATCGTATTTAATACTCAAGCTGCATAACTGAAGTAATTGTTCTCCTTGCATTTATTTTTCAGTTGATAATTTTCCCCCTTAAAGTCAAGTGTTATCTTTAAGTAAGACACTAGTTGCTTTCTTTGGTTTAAGATTATTTTTATTTTCTGTTTTAAGGTGCCATTGAAGAAACCTATTATGATTTTTACACTCAGTATCATACATTTCTTTCAAATAAAAGAAGTATTTAAGTCTGCACAAAAATATTTTACTAAAAAAAAAAAACCAACTTTGACAGGGACTCTTCTCTTGTGCAAAACACACTTAGCAACACTTTATTTAATGCCACAGCATTTACAAGTTAAGTATTTGAACACTGACAAAACTTCGGGGAAAAAAAAGCCCAAATAAAAAGTCTTCTGTCCCGTAGGATTTTGAGATGACAGGGCCACTGTAATCACACAGTAACCTTCTGACAAACACAGGTGACAGGAGTTTCTGGAATCCATCTATCTCAAGTGCAGCAGCGGTACTGAACTAGTGCTTATCTTTTAGCAAATCATCCAATTCCAATTTAAAAGTCTTCAGAGCACAGAAACCACCACAGATCCAATAAATTACTCCAGAAGCCAATTACTCTGCTGTTAGAGAAGTCTTTATTCACATTTAAGGCATTGTCACACCTATGCCTACTACACTAAAACTCCCTGATCCCCAGGTCTGTCTGTTATACAGAGATCACATCACTCCTTTCTTCTTGAGGTTTTTGCTTGGGGTCGTTCTTTAATTCTAAACCTCTGTCAGGTTTTTCCAATTCAGCATTATCCTTTTTGAACCAGGCATATCAAAACTGAGCACTCTTCCAGCAGCAAAATCACACAGGTACCAGAAGCTCCCTACTTGCACACCTGTGTTTTGCATAGCCAAGGATGACCAAAGCACTGTGGCTGGGGTGCAGACCTTCCCTGTCAGCTTCACTAAAAGCTCAGGTCTGTCTGCATCCAGGATAGGAAGTCCAGGTCCTTTCACCATCAGTGACTCAATCTTCTTTATTTCATCCTTTTTTAAGATGTTTTTCTCCCCAAGTCACTTATAAAAGCCCTGGCCAGGACTCAGTTTTCTAGACTACCACTCAAAGCACTGAGAAATGCCATCTATGTTACATCTATTCCATTCTAGATTCACTTGAAATCCATTTAACAGTTGTTTTTAACTGTTCTCGTTTCTTATCAAGTCAAACACCTTACGGCAATCTGTACATTAACATTGCTGCTTTCAGCCCTAGAGCTTGCAGTACCATAAGAGTAACTAAGACAGGATTTATTGTGATGGACATTAATCAATTGCCTTCTCATCAGTATCAGGTGAAAGAATCCCGTTGTTCCCACGCGCTGATGCCAGGCTCATCCCATTTACCCTGCCTATTGGCTCACCTGCAGCACTCTACCAGCTCCCTGGAAACTCCCTAGTTTTCCAGGGCTTGTGGAAAAACACCAGTACTAGACTAGGCAGGTCAGTAGTTCACTGAGCCTCACTGATGTTAATTCTTTTGAGAGCTCTAGGTTTGGTAGCTGCAGTTTTACCTTTTTCGTTTTGCTACTGAAATGGAGATTACAGTAAACACATCTCCTGCCTCTTCAAAAACAGACATTAGAAACCTTACCTGGTCTTCTCAGTTAGAAATTTTATCACTGTCAGTCAGTTACCCTAAGCTTCTGCTTCAGCCAAAGTTGTTCCTATTTAAGCCTCTACACTTGGATAATGCTGGACATAATTTCTTCTTGTATCCTTCTACCCTTCTTGTCTATTTGCCTTCATTTCCATCTTCAGGGTCCTATTTTTTACTGTACATACACCTTCCCACAGGTTACTATTTATTCCTCCTGTCATTCTTTTTTAAGTCAAACTGTTTTCCTTTGAACCATCATAGGCTTACTTTGAAAGTAAATCTTTCCTTGCATTTAAAAGATTACTCGTGGATTTCTAACCATTCATTTCCGTTTAAGTCTGCTCCCAGCACATTTAGCAGAATTATCTTCATCTTTATGAAAATATCCTTTTTAAAGCACCCAGTATTTATAGCACTGCTTAAAAGCTGGCTCCACTTGTACAAAAATCCCAGCTAAGTTTACTTAGCCAACCAGCCGCTAAGTGCTGTGACCAATTCCTTTGAGCATGTCAAGATGAAGCCCAGTTTTAGTTTACAAATGTTATTAAAACTCTGTGCTGGACATTTCAATGACCCCTTTCCAGGGCTTACTAGTTGCATTTTCATACACAGACTAACGGAGCTTTCCAAATACTAACACATAAAAATTCAGGGTAAGACCCAGGCAGCAGGTTGAACCACACTGCAGGTGAAGCATACAGCAGGAACTCAGGAGGCAAATGCATTCTGAGTATAGTGATTGAGACTAAGGCCAGACATTGTGACCTTTCCAGAGGGCTTTAAAACAACAGCACTCTTTCTCCCGAACGCATGCTGGGGTCAGGAGAGCGAGGAGCAGTTTTCCTTACCTAATCTATACCCTTTATAAAGGCGACCCTTCTCACCGTCCAGAGCGGCCTGGACATCTTCTAGACGGTCATACTGCACGAACCCATAGCCATGGTACATGCTGAGGGCTGCAAGAGTTAACAGCAGGGCAAGACCGGTTACAACCACGGACAATGCCGACCCACACCCGGCCATCGCTAACCCCACCAGCTGCACTATACCCAGAAACCACTATGCAAGCTTCCTGGGAAAAATCAAATCCACCAGGATCAAAATGCAGAGCTCAGAGACTCTGATCAAGTACCTTCTGCCAAGGCAGTGACCAAAATACAGCCCAGGAAGTGACCAAGATTTGATTAAGAGGCTATGAAAGACTATTGTGACATCACACTGCTGATATATTTGCATTACATTTGAGCTGTACTGAACGAATCACTTTTCCAGAAAAATTTATCATTAAAAGGTCACTATTTAGGAACAACATTGGCCACTTCTCTCTCATCATCATCAAATTGCATTTGACAAGCATGATGAAATATTTCTCACTGAAATCCCTGCCACAAAAAGGCATAAGATAATATACTAACCCCTGATTTTGCCATATTTTGAAAATATCTCTTCCATATCTTCACGAGTCATGTGGTATGTGGGCAAATTGCCGACAAAAAGTCTTCTCTCTAAATCCTGAGGATTGGTGCTGTTAGTGAAGTCGCTCTGTTTGATGCTATTGCTCTTGCGTCCTCGAGCCATTTTGCTTTCGTTCCAAATCCAACTCTTCGCAAAAAAAAAAAAATGGCCACGCATATAATTTCAATCCATGACATTAAAATTAAACTGGAACAAGATTAAACTTAACAGCTTTGCAGACTAGAAGCCAACTGGGTCTACTTGACGCAAACTTCACTCCAGAGAAATCTTAATACGAGGGACACAGAGGTCAGGCAAAAACACTCACTGCAGCATTCTGGTTCAGCTTTTCTGTAATACTGAAAGGTAGCAAACCTCCTTATTTTGCAGATAGTTTTTAATGGTTTAATGCCAAACTAAGATACAAATAAAACTATTTTTCCACTAAAACGCCTTAACTTTAAGCTTTTCAACACAGCCATTGTTGTCACATCTAGTTTTTCAATCCACTGATAAGAAGTATTGACATTTATGCAATATTTTAATAAGCGGAAAGGAAACATTCATTGCAACATTGCATAACAGCACCCAAATATTCCAGTCAGGTTTGGAATGAGATATCAGGAAATACTGCTGAAATACTGCCAAGTGACCACACCTGGATCACTTCACTAAGTGTGAAATCTCAGCTTTCCAAGCCCAGAAAACACAGGTTCTCATCTGCATCTCTATGAGACAGCACACTCTTGTCCCCATGGAGATGTCAGCTCCCACAGCAGGCGGGTCCATAGCTGGGAATTTAGCAACCCCCAGGTAAATGCTGCACCCCTCCTCACCTCCCCCATGCATCAAAAGCACATTCCCTTAGCCCACACCCCTGCACACAGCTGGAGCAGTCAGCAACATTCACTGCACAAACTCNTGTGAAATCTCAGCTTTCCAAGCCCAGAAAACACAGGTTCTCATCTGCATCTCTATGAGACAGCACACTCTTGTCCCCATGGAGATGTCAGCTCCCACAGCAGGCGGGTCCATAGCTGGGAATTTAGCAACCCCCAGGTAAATGCTGCACCCCTCCTCACCTCCCCCATGCATCAAAAGCACATTCCCTTAGCCCACACCCCTGCACACAGCTGGAGCAGTCAGCAACATTCACTGCACAAACTCAACCACACAAATAAAACANCTCTTTCTCCCGAACGCATGCTGGGGTCAGGAGAGCGAGGAGCAGTTTTCCTTACCTAATCTATACCCTTTATAAAGGCGACCCTTCTCACCGTCCAGAGCGGCCTGGACATCTTCTAGACGGTCATACTGCACGAACCCATAGCCATGGTACATGCTGAGGGCTGCAAGAGTTAACAGCAGGGCAAGACCGGTTACAACCACGGACAATGCCGACCCACACCCGGCCATCGCTAACCCCACCAGCTGCACTATACCCAGAAACCACTATGCAAGCTTCCTGGGAAAAATCAAATCCACCAGGATCAAAATGCAGAGCTCAGAGACTCTGATCAAGTACCTTCTGCCAAGGCAGTGACCAAAATACAGCCCAGGAAGTGACCAAGATTTGATTAAGAGGCTATGAAAGACTATTGTGACATCACACTGCTGATATATTTGCATTACATTTGAGCTGTACTGAACGAATCACTTTTCCAGAAAAATTTATCATTAAAAGGTCACTATTTAGGAACAACATTGGCCACTTCTCTCTCATCATCATCAAATTGCATTTGACAAGCATGATGAAATATTTCTCACTGAAATCCCTGCCACAAAAAGGCATAAGATAATATACTAACCCCTGATTTTGCCATATTTTGAAAATATCTCTTCCATATCTTCACGAGTCATGTGGTATGTGGGCAAATTGCCGACAAAAAGTCTTCTCTCTAAATCCTGAGGATTGGTGCTGTTAGTGAAGTCGCTCTGTTTGATGCTATTGCTCTTGCGTCCTCGAGCCATTTTGCTTTCGTTCCAAATCCAACTCTTCGCAAAAAAAAAAAAATGGCCACGCATATAATTTCAATCCATGACATTAAAATTAAACTGGAACAAGATTAAACTTAACAGCTTTGCAGACTAGAAGCCAACTGGGTCTACTTGACGCAAACTTCACTCCAGAGAAATCTTAATACGAGGGACACAGAGGTCAGGCAAAAACACTCACTGCAGCATTCTGGTTCAGCTTTTCTGTAATACTGAAAGGTAGCAAACCTCCTTATTTTGCAGATAGTTTTTAATGGTTTAATGCCAAACTAAGATACAAATAAAACTATTTTTCCACTAAAACGCCTTAACTTTAAGCTTTTCAACACAGCCATTGTTGTCACATCTAGTTTTTCAATCCACTGATAAGAAGTATTGACATTTATGCAATATTTTAATAAGCGGAAAGGAAACATTCATTGCAACATTGCATAACAGCACCCAAATATTCCAGTCAGGTTTGGAATGAGGTATCAGGAAATACTGCTGAAATACTGCCAAGTGACCACACCTGGATCACTTCACTAAGTGTGAAATCTCAGCTTTCCAAGCCCAGAAAACACAGGTTCTCATCTGCATCTCTATGAGACAGCACACTCTTGTCCCCATGGAGATGTCAGCTCCCACAGCAGGCGGGTCCATNCACGAGGCGGAGGCGCGGCCCGCCCGCAGGCCGCGAGGCACGCCCGGCCCAGCCTAAGCCGAGGGCCGGGACGACCGAGCTCTCCGCGGGGCTCGCGGCAGTAAGTCTCTCGCTCGGACGCTCCGCGTACGGGGGCCGCGGACCCGCAGACTCACCGCCGGTCCCGGCCCGGACCCGATGCCCCGTCACGCCGCTGGCGCCAGGACACA
>WBMY01011923.1:934729-1043177 GCA_013397315.1 Donacobius atricapilla | reverse complement strand
GAGGGAAGAGCTGCCGCCAGCTGCGCTGAGCCCCACTGTGCCCCAAGCCCTCCCCAGCACCCCCTGGCTGGGCCCGCTCCCCTGCATGCGCTTCCCCCGAGGCTGCCCTCATTGACCGCCACAGCACCACAGCAGGAGCTGCCCCCGGCACAGCCACGCCTAGCCCGTGTCCCACGCCAGAGGAGATGGAGGATGCGGGCAGGGCTGCCTGCAGCAGGCAGTTCCGTGCCCCTCGCCTCACTGCTCTGGCAGGAAAATGCACAAGTGGGGTCCATTGCACTGCAGGGTAACAGCAGAGTCACCGCGGGCTCCAAAGCACTGATGTGGGGCTGCAGTGGCACTGAGCCCACTGCAGGCTTTAGGTGCTGGGAGCAGCCTCAGCCTATGACCCATCACTACCTGAACACGGGCGGCACGGCATGAGAAAGGCCATAAATCCCAGAGCAGGAGCAGCTGGAGCATGGAGCAACTTTGCCTGTATAGGCAGTGGCACATTATTTAAGGCTACTCTTAAAACCTAATGTTAGGTTTAATAAGGGAGATAAAAACATGGCAGCAGCTTTCCCTCCTCTCAGGGCTTGGCACTCCCAGCCGTGCTGGTGGGATGGTCTCAGGCTGGGCAGCATTCCCTTGGCACCAGCCCAGAGAACACCCCGTTCTGGAGACAGATGTGATCCCTCTCCTGCTGGAGGAGAAGGTGTTATGTGGGCCACAGATGCAATGTCTTTGGCTTCAAACATTAAGCCTTTGGCCCCACATGGTTTCTGAAGGACTGTCTCCCCAGGTGGCAGGCTGAACTCTCTGGGGCCACCTCCCCATTTCCCCCAAGGCTGACCCTTCCGTGCTGGCATGCAGCATGTTCAGTGCCCACTCCTGCGTGTCAGACGTACCATCTCATTAGCGCCTCTGTCCCCCGAAGTGAGAAGGGACAGTGCGTGAGGCCTAATTGAATGTAACTAATTATTCACTCTGCAAATGCTCTGTTTAAATGGGATTGTGAGGGACAGAATTACTCATTCTGAAAAGGGGAGAGAAAGAGAGAAAGACAGAGATAAAACAAATAGAGGCGGATGCTGGAGCTGCAGCTTGCTCTCTCTCCCCAGAATACCAATTACCGGATGAAGTGATTGTATAAATCTTTACCGAGTGAACGGACTGTACTAGTCACTTACTCCTGTCCTCTTATTATGAGGAAGCAATGAAAAATCATCCCACTCTCCAGTCCAGTTAAGGGTTCCCAGTCACTCCCTTGGGCAATATCTCACCAGCTGGAGAGCTCACCCTGGGGCTTTCTCAGGGTAGGAGTCCCACTGAGACTGGGCTGAGCGCTTGGCAGGAGCCCACACCCCTCCTGCACCCCCAGCCCTGGGGAGGAGCCGTGGCTGTGCACGCTCTGGGGAGGTGAAGGCCTTCTGCCCCAGCAGGAGCCCAGCAATGCCAAGAAGCATTCTGGAACATGGGGAGACATGGGCTGATCGAGGGCCCCAGTGTCACACATGTGACAGGTCACCCAGGGACCCTAGTGCCTGGCTCAGTGGCACTCCAGGTCTTGACCCCTGAACTTCCTTGTTCTTCCCCTCTGTGTGTCCAGCCCTGCCAGCCCCATGGTCTCCTCCACTGGCTCCTGCAGTGCTCACTGAAAAGGGAGAACACAGTGCTTCTCAACCTCTTCCTACACTGCAGTCAATGTTTCTCACTCAGGGTGTCTCTGCTCCACGGGTTGCAGAGATGCACTTACTGGCAGTGACCTCCATCACTCTTGCCTTGCCTGTCTTTTAATACCAGATCCCTCCAAACACCCACATTTTTGTTCTCAGTAGTGGTGTGAGATAGGAGAGGAGGTCCTGGCCATGCAGAACTAGGAAAGCTGACAGAGTCCCCCTGCACCCTGCCATCAGTAGGTCCTGCTGGGGTCCTGCTGCATGAGCTGGTGAGGACCCAGCCAGTCCCATACTCCCTACAGGCAACACCAGATCCCCCTCACCACAAGGCATCCAGCATGCTGAGGGCTGGAGACAAAGACTACCTGGTCTCCACATCCTGCAGCCAGAAACAGAGACCCCCCTGGGGCCCTGCAGGTGCTATTCCAGAGAAGCCACAGGAGTTGTGTTGTGGGTTCACTGTGGGAAAACAGGGCACAAGTTAGTGATGAGAGGGTAAAGCCTCCAGTCTGTCCTACCTTTCCTGGTTGGGGATTTGACTGTTGCCAGCAGCAAGTTTCCATGCACTGAAGATGTGCGTGTGTGGGTGTGAGAGAGAGATAACATCATCATCGTCATAACAAATGCAGTTGTGCAGCTCCATTCTCTGCTTATTGGCTTTCTTCTCTTTATCTATAAATAATTGTGGGGACACAATAGACTTTTAAGTCTGCCAAAGAGTTTGTCTCCCTCCAGCAACCGTATTGCTACAGTGCTGCCACCTTATCTGCTTGTAGAAAGATGAGGGCGGGAAAAATATTTACTGTCAGGGATATTTGTCATCTGCAAATTACCTCTGCCTACAGTTCGTAGCAGGGATGGGACTGACAGCACTGATCTGTACTGTGGGAGTGTGAGCACAGGGGGTCTCCATGCTGCCCCAGACCCACCTGAGCCTCATCCCATTTGCTGGTGGGGTGGGCAGCATCAAGCTGGCAAGCCCACCATGTGCAAAGCCATGCCACAGAGATGAGGGATACAGCTGATGATGCTGAACCAGGTGCCTAACAAGTGGCTTGACACAGAAGACCAGCTTGATGGGACTGGGACATTTGGCTCAGAGGTTTGCCAAGTTGCCAGCCCCTCCCCAAGCACAGGCCTGCACCCCCAGGCTGTGCAGCAGCCCCAGCCACTGGTCACCATGAGAGCCCCAGGCCTTGCTGTTCTCCTGCAAAGGCCAAAAGTGCTGAACAGTCCACCACTCTGTCAGCACCCCACATCCCTGCCAGCCCTGCTCTGCCTGCTGCAGCCAGCCCCACCAGGCTCTCTCACTGCTGGAATTCCTCACATCCTGCAGCCCAGAGGCCTTTGCACAGCACTTATCACTGCAGTATCCAAGAACCGATCTAATTGATGTGACACCAATTATTCCTGTATCACTAAATGCAGAATTAATGCATCTGTGTGTACAAACCTCCTAGACCCTGATCACGAAATTATGGCTTTGACATGAAAAGAGCCAGAGCCTGGGAGCCCCCATCATTGCAGCTCTGGCCAGCCCTGCTGGGACACCTTCCTGATGGCCACATGGACCACACAGGATTCCTGCATCATCCAGCTGGCTGCATGGAGAGCTGGGGCTTGTGGCTCTTTGCAGACTGGGCTGCAGCCATGGTGGTCCCACACAGCCATGCCAACCCCGGCAGCACCAGTCCAAAAGTGAGTGCTGGCAGAGCTGCCCTGGCTGTTGTGTCAGCCAGCCCAAGAGAGCTGCATGCTCTGCAGGGCAAGGCAAAGCCATTTCTGGGCTGCTCAGCACAGCTTGTGCAGACTGCAAAGCTCTTGGCTTGGACATGGACCGGTGCTGGGAAAAGCCATTCATTGCACTTGAAATTTTACTGTGAAATTAGGCTTTGCCTGGACATGCAGGGCTTGGCACAAGCAGAAATTTGTATTTTGTAAATTGCTTTCTACAATCAATTAAAGAAAAGAGATGGCTGTAGCCAGAGGTGGCACACGAGATGGCTCCAGGTTGGGGCTGGTTCCAGATCCCTGCCATACAGCCCCAGGAGCAGTCCCAGCCCAAAGGGAGCAGCCTCAGAAAGGGAAGATGGTGTGGCTGGGCAGAGCCTCACCTGGTGGAAGAGGAGGGGGCCAGCTGTGAGGGGGGAGGATGGCCCCATCAGGGGCTGCCGTGCTGCCCCTGTGCCCACACTGACCACTGGGGTCACATGGGTGCGTATGGGAGCTGCTCCCAGGCCTTTGCACTGTTCCAGGCAGTGGCAGCTCAAGCTGAAGCCATCCTGGAGATGAGCCCTGTCCCCTCCCAGCCTCACCCCAGCAACAGCACCTCTGATACCATCAGCACACCATGGTGCCAGCACTGCTCCAGGGCAGCAAAACAGAGAGGTCCCATGTGAGCTGGGGGTGCAGTGAGTCACAGCCAACATGGCAAGGCTTTGATACCCTTTCCCATCACATTTGGGCAGAGCATGGTGAGCACAGCATGTGTTGGGCTGCTCGGATGGCGAAGGGCTTGCCCTGGTTCTGGTTTGCTCAATGTTTTCATTAAGGACCTGGATGATGGAATAGAGAAAGTGCTTATTAAATTTGCAGATGACACGAAGCTGGGAGGGACTACAAGTATCTTGGAGGACAGGATTAGAATTCAAAATGATCTTGACAAATTGGAGAAATGGACTGGAAAAAATAGGATGAAATTCAACAGGGACAAGTGCAAGGCTGTGCACCGAGCAGGGGCACAATCAGCTGTGCAAACACAAGCAGGGCTGGCAGCGTGGGGTCCAGCCAGGCATGAGGCCACACAGGCACGGGGCAGGCATGGGGCATGGGCAGGCAGGAGGCATGCTGTCTGCTCAGTCTAAGCTGGGGGGGTAGGGCCGTGAGGAGGCAGGAGGAATGGATGGAGAGAGCGAGAGAAACCCCTGTTGGCCTCAAGCACAGACTGACCTCTTGGAGCTGTGCCATGGGCTCCCCCATGGTCCCACATATTTCTCCCACCTGGCCAGGAGCTACAGTGAGATCTGGCAGCATCCCAGCCCTGTACACTTCAGGTGCATGGCTGAGCAGAGGTTCCCTGCTGGGCTTCTCAATCCCCTGCCTTTGCCAGCTCAGAGCCAGGGCAGACACTGCTTTGCAACGCCCCAGGGAGATGCCCCTATGCCAGCTCCAAATGACGTTCAGCCTTTCCTACAGAGCCCCATTGAGGCAGATCCCCAGGCACTGGCACAGCCCAGCACTAGGGGCCAAACCACCACCATATGTGAGGGAAGCTTTGCTCCAAAGGCACTTCCCATGCCTGAGGCTCAGCTGGAGGTCTGGCTGCAGCCCCCTACCCCACAGCACACACTCCTGCAGGGATCCCTTGGAGCCCTCCAGCCACCTTCCCTTCGCTCTGGCAATTAGAGCTCCAGCCCGCCCCCTCCGAGCCTGTGCAAACACCGAGGCTCATTTAAATAAATTAAGAAGACATAATAAATCAAAGGGAAATGAGGGGCTGTGCCTGGGGGCAGGGGAGTCACTCGAGTTTAATTACATTGGCAAGCCTCTCGCAGCAAAAGCACAGCAAGTCCCAGATGTGTCAAGCACAGATGTGCAGGAATGTGCAGAGCTTGGTGGCAGAGCTGGCAGCACCACCCTGACGCCTGTGCCCGGCACAGCACCGGCTCCAGTGAGTCAGGAAGGGAGGCATGTGCTGGCAAAGATGAGTCCTGGGCACTTGCCACTCCAGGGCACCTGTGCAGTGCTGCCCATGTGGGCAGATGGCATCCTGGCAGTGCAACGCTGGCAGCACCTAGTGCCACGTGGGCCATGCTGGGGCAGCCTGCAAAGCCCTGCCTGCCCCTTTCCCAGCCCTGTGCCCTTTGCTGTCCCTGTGGCCACTCAAAGCCAGCAAGTCAGGCTGAGGCTCAGGGAGTATCACTGGCACCACGACATCCCTCTGCCACACATGGGATTTACAGCCCATCCCCCATTGTTTAAGGACTCTCGCTCACGGCTGCATCAGGAACTCCAAATAGAGCTTTGTGTAGAGGCGGCAAATTTATGAGACTGGCTCTGAATCCCCAGTCACATCAGGGGCCAATTCGTCTTCCCAGGGCTGAGGATGAAATTAAATTATTGTAAAATAAATCTGTAAAAATGATGAAAAGACCATCACCCGTCGGCAAGGGCGGGGTGGCGAGAACCCACGCGTGGCCGTGACGGATGGGGCTCACCAGGTGATAAAGCGCCCGGGACCTGGGAGCTCAGGGATTTCTGCTGTAATCTCACTAAAGAGATGTTGTTTACAGGAAAAGGGATATTTTGGGGAGGAAATTGCATTTCAAGGTTAACGGAATAAAATGGAGCAAGTCTCCCGGGGAGCCACTTATGTACGAGCTGGTGGCAGAGAGAGACAGGCGTGGGTGCCAGGGAGCAGCCAGGGTGGGACGCTGTGGGAGGCAGTGCCAGGCACACACATGTGCCAAGGGCTAGGTTGCCTGCCTGGCCTCCCCATCAGTCCAGGCAGCCCAGAACCAGGCAGCGATTGCCCAGGCTCACAACAGGGGAGGCCAGAGGTTCTGGTGAGTCCAGGACAGTCTGAGGGGGCTGAGGGTCCCTGTGGGTGCTGCCAGCCCACCCTGATGGAGAAGCTGCTGCCACACTGTTCCCCAGCCCTGGTGCCATCCTCTCCCACCAAAGAGGTGTCTCATCCAGCTCCATAATGGCAAATCCTCACTGCTTCCTGTGAGGAGCCCTGCAGGGGCCTGAGTGGCCACCATCCAATGCATCCGGGCAAGGAGCATGTGCCCTGCACAGGGGCTTACAGCTTCCAAGTTTCAGTCTTATCCTACAAGACAGATGCTGGAGAGAGATTTTTTCCCAGCGATGAGTGGAAAAAATAATGACTTCAGCTTACAGTGTGCTGGCTGGCCATTTAACAACAGGCCATTAGCATGGCTCAGCATGGGGAAGGGATTTATTTAGGGGACACAGTTGCAAAGACAAACCAGCACCAGGTGCTTAATAGCGGTTCAGAGGTATCGGAGTGTTGCAGTGCTCAGAAAACACAGCTGTGGGAGTTCAGAGACTTTATCCTTCATGTCTGTGAAATCCCACAATACCAGCAGAGATTTCTCAACTCTGCTCCAAGTACAAAAGCAGCTCAGGGAAAGCAATGGCTTTGCAAGGGCAGCAGCTCCTACCACAGCTACCCTGGCTGCCCCTGCACTGCCAGGACTGGCTTCTGCTGGCACAGGCCATATCTGTGTCCTCACACCTGCCACAGGGTCACTTCCAAGGCCAGTTAGACCTCGGGACTCCCCTCTGTCCCTGGCAAATGCATCCTGAGTATGACACAGGGGAGGGACATGTTCTGCCATCCTGGGAAAATCCAGTCCTCCCATCCCAGTCTGGGCTGGGCTCTGACATGAGCGTCCCTTGCTCACCTCTAATGGTTGTACATTGCCCAGAGAAGCTCTGGAGCATCAGCAGACTCTGCCTGAGCCCCACCTGTGCCTTGGTGGCCTGAACAGGCGCTGTCACCCATCAGGAGCCTTCTCACTCCTGCCAACACCATGGCTCAGCCCCAGCTCCAACCCCTGTCCTGCCATCACCACCAGGGCAGCACAATGATCACCAGCATGTCCCTACCCATGGATGTGCACAGAGTTCTTGACAGTAAGGATGAGTGCTGGGCAAATCCCCTCATGCCTGTGAGTGCTGCCCCAAGAGCACTCACTGCAAACCCTCCTAGTGCATCCCAGTACATCCCAGTGCATCCCACATCCCAGCCAGGGGTCCCATGGCTGAGAGCTCTTACACTGCTGTAGTGGGGCCAGAGAAAGGGCCTTTGCTGTACCCAGAGCCTGTGTGGCCCCTTGCCCGCAGCCCTGGCAGTGTGTGGTGAGCCATGTGCCATGTGCTGAGCGTGGTGAGGGGTCCCACGGCAGCAGGAGGGGCCGGGGGCAGGAGCTGGTGGCCGTCCCACACAGGCGGCACGGCAGCAGTGTGCCGAGGTGGAAGTAAAGAGTTACTGAGCAAGCAGACGTTCAATAATTCATGGTCACTGAACTGCAACAGGAACAACGACAAATAATAATACAGGAAAATGGGGAAAAACCTGAAATCGTTAGGGCAATGGTTCAACCATGAAGAGTGTGTGCTGAGGGAGAGGGGTGCAGCCACGCCATGCCTGGGTGCAGGGCTTGCTGCTAGCTGCACCGTGGCCCTCTGCCCCTGGCCTGGCACTCTGGCCCAAGGGCTCCAATGGTGTCGTTGCCCCACGGGGACTGTTCCAGGGACGAGTCCAGCCCAGAGGAGGCTGAGCAGTGCCATGTGCCAGCCCTCAGTGCCCTCTAAGCCTGGTCGGTATGCAGGGTGCTTCACGTGTCCAAGAGGCCGGAACAACAGATCTACTCTCCCTAATTATAATTAGTGATGCTTGCCATGGGAGTTTGCAAACATGGTTTAATTAGAGCAGCCGGGCTCCCTCCACGTGCGGCACCATCCCCAGGGTCAAGGACAGAGTGGAGTGAGCGAAGCAGGAGCTGAGGAATGCCTGGCAGAGTTTGGCTGCTGGGCCCATGCAAGATTTACCCCTTTTCTCTGCCCACAGCCATGGCCCAGGAGGCTGTGCTTAGTTTAGCTTAGCTGGCAGGGACCATCTTGTGTCCCTGCATGCACCCTCTCCCCAGGCTCTGGCACCACCAGGACTGCCTGCTGCTCCTGGGGACAGGAGGACACCTGTGCACAGTGACTCAGCCAGAGGCCAGCAGACACTGAGCTGGGAAATTTAATCTACAGCTACAAGAAAGGGCTGTGGAGTCTCTGGATGCACGAGCCTGCTGCTTCTGTCAAGAAGAAAAATAGGAAAGGGGCGTAGGGAATTAGACGAAGGCCATGAAGCAGAGAGGGAGGGTTGGGTGAATTCAGGAAGAGCAGGCAGTGGCTGCTGCAGCCCCAGAATGGGCTGATGACCAAATATCCTTGGTCCCCAAAGCCCTGCAGGACTGGGACCAGGATGGTTAGAGACATCAGTGAGTGCCAAGAAGGGATGGGTGTTGAGGGGGAACAAGCCCCTGGCAATCTGAACCTCTGGATGCAGCCAAGTCCTGCCAAGGTTGTCCCATCACCGACCAGGTTATCCAGAGGGATGAATTTGGGATGAATGAGAGCATCCTGAGCTCAAGGACAGTTAGCTGTGGTGGCTGTGCAGCAGCAGGCAGTGTGTCTGTGCAGGCTGAGCCATGGAGGGAACACCTGGAGTCACAGCGTGGAAAGCAGTGCCCTGGTCAGAGCTCCCTGCACATCCCAGGCACCGCACTGGGGAGCCTCGATGACTAATTGCCATTGTCGTCACACCTAATTAGGAGGCTGGCCACAGCCAGCTGGAAACTGTAGGTGTTAATTCTTTCTGGCAGGGGTGGTGCTCCAACCAGAGGGGCTCCTGCCACCCAGCCTGTCCAGAGTAGCTCCCGTCGGCCCTGGCACCATGTTCCCGTCCTCACCCTGCTCTGCATGCTCCCCAACATCCATCGGCGGGGCGCACCCCGCCTGGACACGGGCCGGACACCCCTCCCCGGGGACTCGGCTGGGGAGGATGCCCGGGTCCTGCCGCCCCGGGGGAGGTGCGATGGTGCTCCCGCTGCCGTGCGGCCGCTCTGGCTGGGAGCGGAGCTCGGTGTCTGGGTGACAGGTTTACAAATCACCACTGCTGCGTGCAGAGGGAGCTTGGTTGCCTCGGCATTCATCCCCGCGCTAATTGCTGCCTCCCCGAGGAACCCGATCCATCTCGCTGTAATTGACAAAAGGCAATTAAAAAGCAGTTGTGAATAAAGGGGGACATCTCTGGAGGGCCTGGCAGGAAAGATTTAGGTGCTGTGCTCCGTGGTGCTTTGGAGATGTTGCAGCGGGCAGCGATGCTCGGGGCGGCTGTCCCCGCTCCCGCCTTGTGCCCAGCCCCGAGGCGCGGGCGCTCTGCCCGGCTCCCAGACCAGCCCTTTGCTCACCCGCATCTCTCCCTGCCCTGCCGGCTGCAGGACCATCCGCTTGCCCCATGGTTGGTCACCAGACAGACCCAGCTGGCTGCAGCCTCTCTGCACACCCTCCTGAGGGCAGGAGCGGCAGGGTGCTGCATCCACGTGGGGCCAAAGCCTGCAGAGAGCCCATCCCCGGGGCTCCCCTCAAAGCCCTGGAGCATTTTCCTCTGCTGGGAACTGTGGGCTCGTGGGGAGCGGAGGGCAAAGCCACACCACGGGGGTGCTGTGGGAGCGCCCCGGTCCTGCTGTCTGTGCTGCCACCGAGCGCGGCCTTGCAGGAGACAAAGGGCAATCAGCAGCGAGTGGCACAGAGAGTGGCACAGCGAGTGGCACGGAGCTGGGCATGAAGAGCAGCTGATTGAGGAAGAGATGCGTCAGCTGCCTCTTGTGCACAGCAATCTCCTGATTGTGGAGAGGCGCAGGTGCGAGTGCTGCCAGCTCACCTGCAGAGAGAAGCTCTTCCTGCAGAGGTGGAAGGGAGGACAGCGGGGAGGGCAGGGTGGATGTAAAGGGAATGTGCCCTGTGTCCCCATGTGGCAGTGCCCTGTGTCCCTGCAGGTATTTCTCTGCCAAGGGCTGGGCAGTTCTGCCCCAGTCTGGCAGGGACAGTCCTCCTGGGGACCAGGGGCCAGGCAGTGGCACTGTGCTGTGGTCTCCAGCTTAGGGGCAGAGCCTGTCAGCAGGGCTGTGCCCACCTTGAACAGTGCCAGCTGCAGATGCTACCAGGAGCCAGCCTGTGGCATGGCAGAGTTACCTTTTTGCCTGCTGCTTGCTTGGGTCAGGGCTCAAGAGCTGCCCAGGGAGAGGAAAAAAAGGTAAAATGCCTGGGGCAGAGCAGCCCCAGAGGCCCTGGTGTGTGCTTCAGGCAGTTCCAGTGCCTCCTCTTGCCCCAGAATCTGCACCAGCACTGGCTGTGCATGACTCTTGTTGAGAGAATCCCACCTGCCTGTGGTCTATGGGGGATAAAGTGTCAGAGCTGCCCTGTCCCAGGGGTGGCTGCCATGGGGCATGAGGCTTTGGCGGGGCTGCTGTTTCCAGAGGTGGCAGATGGCAGGATGTGCTGATGCTGGGATGTTCTTCACCATCTGTTGGGTCTAATTGACTTCCTGCAGAAATTCTTTAAAAAAATTAAACCAGTCGCAAGAAGAAAATTGTTAATTAAAAGGCCCTTTGATTAGATAGACAAATATTTACCAATTATGACTGACCCCGGCCACTCTATTTTTTGTTTGCAAACTCCACAATCAGCAGTTATCTCAGCAATTACGCCTGTGCCAGCGATTCCCTCGTGTAATGCCTCCGCCGGGGGGGGGGGCCCCTGCAGTGGTGGGGAGGCCAGAGCGGGGAGGGGGCCCATTACTCCCGAGCAAGGGCTGAGCTTGGGGTGCCCAGGCATGGCCAGGCACCACCCCACCCACATCCCGCTGGTGTTACAGGTGCCCTGTTGTGGCTGTGGTGGTTTTTGGTGGCAGCATCCTCTCCTGGGTCTGGTGCCTGTCCCCAGGCAGGCAGTTTAGGCTCATGCCACACTGTAAGCTGAGGGGACACAACCCCTGCAGAAAAGCTGTTTGTGCTTTTGGGGGAGACTGAGCACACAGCAGGGCTTCTGACTGACCCCAGTGCCTTGGGACAGGGACACCCTATGCCCAGAGGCTGCAGGATAGGGAACCTGTGTCTGTTCCCATGTCATGCCAATGACTCCTGGGCAAATCCCATCGCCCACGAAGTGGCCAGGCCAGTGTGACCACAGTCTATGGCGCACCAGTCCCCTTCTCTGCAGAGGGCACCAGTGTGGTCACACTGCACCAAGGGATGTGCTGGGAGGGAGTCTCGAGGTGTAGCACCAGCCATACACTCCCAGGGCGGGACGTGGGTTTTAATGTGGTACAAAATTGATGGATGATTCTGAGCAAGCGAATGTTCAGTGTAAATTACCCATGTTAGGCTCCAATCCGTGGCTAATTCATTAGACACACATTTCTACACAAAAATAAAAAGCCTTCTGCATGCATTGTTCTCCAAATGCTCTGAAGAAAAGATGTGGGGAGGCGAGGTAGTCTCTTGACCCACTCTTGAGGTTAAATCCTAATTCCCAGCCTCTCTGCTCCTGCTGCCAGGAGAGGGAACAGCTCCAACTTAGCCTTCCAAGGAAGTGCTGCAAGCGCCTGCCTGCCCCAGAGCCTGCTTGGCCATGGGGCTCAGCACCCCTCGAAGCATGGAGGCAATGGAGATGAGTGCACAGCATGGCACTGGGAGCACTGGCTGCCAGTGCTGCAGGGAGAACAAACCCTGGGCATCAGACCGGGCAGAGTGCCAGGATGGCTGTGAAGGCACATTCCCATGATATAGCACTACTGAGAGTCTCATTAATGGAGTGGGAAAGCTAATTGTGATTAAAGTAACAAGAGTGCTAAACAGATAATTCTGCCCTGAATGGCAAGATAGATTTTTTAAAAATGAATGAAAAAGGAAAAGATAGAGTAACCAATCTTTAAAAATACAGAGATCAGTAAGTGAGGATTCATTTTTTTTATTAGCACAGGGCTCTCAGGGGAGGCATGTGTCTGCATCCCCAGTGCCTGAGACTGCTCAGCTCATAATAAACGGCACACCGGCGCTGCTGGGCCTGCCCGCTGCATTGCCATGGCTACTGCACTCTGCCTCTGCAGAAACTAAATATTGAACAGAGAGCAGGTGTGCCAGGATCCCAGCCCTCCCACGCCACTAGCAGCATCCCTGTGGGCAGCTGGTCCCCCAGGAGGGAGAGGTTGGCCAGGGGCCGCAGGTCAGTCCAGGTGGCGACCATCCCTGTCCCAGCCTCCTGGCTGCAGGAGCCTAGACACCTGAGCCAGGGGCAGGGACAGGCCAAGCCCTGGGCAATGGGATCAGCAGGGAGCCTTCTCCCGGGAGCTTAAAATTGCTGCCTCAATGGAGCAGCCCTCCTTTCCCTGCCAACTGCTGCAAGAAGAGCCCAGACAGGGTTAACACTGTGCAGGCTGGCAGAACAGGACCCTTCCAGAACCAGGGATCCTCATCCCTGCACTGGCCACAGAGGGTATCTGACAGAGACATTCCATGCCTAGCCTCCCTACAGGGCTTGGCTCCTGATTTCAGCACATCCCAGGACCCAGGAACTCGGCAGACACCCTGTGGCTCCTTCTGCCCGCAGTGCCTGGCGCGGGAGGCAGCGGGAAGGAGTGTGCGTATCAGGATGCTGGAGGTTATTGCTTTCATTAATAGCTGCATGAGAGTGCTCGAGGTGAGCCAGGCAGGAGCAGAGCCCACTTCTCAGCACGGCTACTGCCTGCAAACAGCCTTTGCCTCCCTTTTGCTTTCCAAGGGCTCCTCAGGGCCGGTCTCTGCCCAGCAGCTACAAGACTGCTGCTCCTGGGTGCCCCAGGGTGTTTTGCACCCCACTGCTCTCCCACCCCCACTGTGCATTTCTGCTCACCCCTCTAAATGTTCTAATACTGTAAAAGATCCATCAGAAACCTTCCACTCCAGAGGGATATATATTATCTAAATTTGATAAGACAACTTAATTTCTCTCCGTGTCTGTTACTGGCGATAAAACTGGGAGACTTTTATGACCCGGAGTCCTCTGTAAGATTGTCAGGAACTTATTATACAAGGTATAACTGGATTTCTCTCCACAGATGGCTCGCAGCCATGAGCTGTAACGCAATTCTGCAGCACATTTGGTAGAATAAATGCAAAGAGCTTGTTACAGTGAGTTAGATAAGAGAGACGGGAACACGGCTCTTGCAGGCTAATTCAGCATCTGATCTGCCTTTTTCTCACTGTGAAGGACGACTTGGAAAAGTGCATTTCACACTGAGGAAGGAGCCAAGCCCTTCCCAGAGCCACCTGGGATTGGTGCAGCAGCCGGCATGGTGCACTCAGAGGGGCAGGACCCAGCGTGTCACAGCAGAGCTGCCGCCCTGTCCCTTTGTGCGTGCCACTGCTGTGTCCCCAGCGCCAGCAGGTGCCTTCCCACGTGGCACGAGGGCCAGCAGGTCCCTCTCAGAGGCCCTTATGGCAGGCTCATCCGTTATAGTTATCACACAGCCCATTCAGGCTCTGACCAGATAAAGACTGGTGATTTTTTATTTACTGATTTTTTATTTCAGCATCCTGCAGGCAGGATGCCACGCAGCATGCTCATTTATCTCAATTTGCTCCCTCCCACCTCCCATCCCTAATTTTTCAGCAGAGCCTGGAGGTGAAAGCCTTATCTCTGTGGCTCTTCTGCACATGGAAAGCAATCATGGCCTCTCCTTGTAGGGGCCCTGGTGGGGCTATTTGTTGTCGGGGCAGTAGCTTTGTGGACTGGAAGTGAGACAAATCTCTCTGCAGCTGCTCATGGCCCTGGGCTGGGGCAGACCCTGCACTGCTGTGTGGGGCTGCAGGGGGGCTCATGTGTGGGACTGCAAGAGCTCCCAGTCATGCGTTGGCTCTCCAGTGACCATCTCCAAACGAGAAATGCTTTCCCAAGCTCAGCCCGTGTTAGAGAAAATGGGAATTGCTGAAAACCATCAGGTGGTGACAGCATGTTCCTCTTGTAGCGCCCATTGCCCTGCAGTGCCACTGGCTGCAATCCCTGGAGTGGGCAGATCCAGCCCTGCAGACCTGTGCACCCTTCTGCAGGCAGCACCCTGATGTCACACAGTCCCTAGAGGGGAGGCTTGCCTGGGCCCTGCCTGCCCCTGCACCACTGCCAGAGTCCCTACAGTCATTTGGAAAAATAGAGCTGCTCCCTGGCCCTTGGGCCCCAGGGAATGGCAGGGCCAGGAGCTCAGCTCAGGGCAGAGGCTGCAGCACAGCACAGCCACATTAATGCTGGGAGAAACATGTTGTTATGTGCATCAGGTTTTGTAATGGAACATGTTTAAAATTCAATAGAAAGAAAGATTAAAAAATAAGTTTCTTATCTAGAGGAGCCATAGAGCCAGTGAGGAAATTATGAATGTCTCGTTGTCCAAGGTTAAAGAGTGAGAGCTGAGGCATGAAAAGGCAGGAGATAAGATGAAATGTTTTCTGTTCAAATGAATGGGCTCCACTCTGCTCCCTAATAAACGATCAGTGTCAATATGACAAATTAATTCTGCATTGAGCTCCACTCAGGGCTCAATGTGTTCAGAGTGGGAAGGGTCCTGGCCACAGCCTCCACTGCCAGACCTGTGCCAGGGGTCAAGCCAGCCCTGCACAATCTTCTGCTCTGGGAGGGTGGTGCAGGAGAGGCCCCCATGTCCCTGGCTCTGCTGCCCCTCTCCATCAGGAGGGGATGGGATGCCCCGAGCCCCAGCTATGTGGGTTGGGCTCTGACTGGGAGCACTTTACCCGTGGGCAGAGAGGGGACCACTCAGGACCCCAAGGACGAGGGGACAGGGATGACGCATCCTGGACTGGCAGCTGCGGTGGCTGCAGCAGAGCCGTGCCAGCTCGAGGAGCTGCTGGCAGAGCAGCCAGGTGACCCCACGGAAGAGATTGGACCTTTAAAAGAGACAGTGACAAATGAAGCTCTGTTCCACTCGAGGCACAGAGGAAGGGGACAGGGAGGTGCTTCCAGGAGCTGCAAGCTGAAGGTCACCCAGGAAGCAGACGAAGCTGCCATGGGGCAAGAGGGGGTCCAGGAGGACCCAGTGCAGTGCAGAACAGGAAGGTGCAAGCAGGGTGGGACGGTGGATGTGTCACCTGATGTGCCAGAAGCACAGACAGTGCTGGGAGGAGAGGGCAAGGAGGAGCCGACCCCACCCTGGGAGCAGGGGGTCTGTGGATGACGCTCCTCAGCACCGTGGTACATGCCTGGTGCCATGGCCTGGCCACGCCAGCCCTGGCCAGGGTGGCCCAGCCAGATCCGCTTTGGTCCTGGTAAAGCCCCCACACCAGTACGTGATGCTGCTGATGGGGACGTGTTTTCCACTGATGAGCAGGAACCCAGGGAGAGGAACACTGCTCCTTGAGGTGGGAGCTGGCCAGGCAAAGCCCAGTGAACCAGCCACTAGCCCTGACACTTTCAAGGCACCGTTCCTGCTGGAGAGCAGCCTCCAGCCAGGCCCTGGAGCTGCACCAGTCAGGGCAGGAAAAGATCAGCCATGCCAGGCCAGCAGGTGCCAGTGGAGGCAGGGCCATAACAGCAGCTGTTATTACTCACAGGAGATCCTTAGTGCAAGACATGCTCTTGCAGAAGACAAATCACAGCCGACACACAACACTGTTACTCTGTGTTTATCTCCAGCTGCCTGAGGGCAAAAGCAGGTGAAGTTACAGAAAATGTGGGGTGTCTGGAGCTTAGCATTGTTGAAGCCCTGGGCAGATCCACAGCCCTGTCTGCACTGGAATCACTCACAGCCAACCTCTGTCCAACTGGCCTGGCACAGGCAGAGACAGAGCAGAGCCCTTGAACTGGGGAGGTGTTGGAACCCAGCTCTAACAGAAGAAGAGAAGATAAAAAACCCACAGGGAGGCATCTCCATCACCACTGTAGGGCTAGATTTGCTTCTTTTGGTGCTGCTGCACCAGTTTGGAACCCAGCTGACCAAGGAGGGTTCCTGTGCCATCGTGCCGCCCTTGCCCCAGCACCGTGGCTGGCATGGGAATGGGGCACTGCAGAAGCTGGGCTGTAGGACCTGCTCTGGGAAGGGTTAACAGCCTTCCACACTGACACTAGAGCTGGAATGGAAAGAGTATCTCAACAGCTGAGATTAAAACAAGAAAATGAGTATAGAAATTATGTTTGTTAAAGCGAAATAGCTAATATAATCCTCAAAGGATTTTTCCTTTTGACTTAAAAAAAATCTAATATCTTCATTTCCATACCTTTTTTAAGCTAATTTGTGGAAAATTAAAATGGTGAACCCACAAAGGCTGCAGTTTAATTGAATCTTGCATCAGCCCTTGGTGAGCAGTCTCTCTTGGATTCCTTGATTAGTTCCCTCCATTAAATCATTTTTGCATCGTTTAGCTGAGATACTGTCTTCTGGCGGGTCTGGGACTCAGGGACCTGGATAACTCAGTCTCCATCTGAGCAGATGTAAAAAGACACGCCATACTCTGGAGAACTGTCTTATTTGGCCTCCTGTGTCCATGGGACTCACTCCTGTGTCTTGCTGCCTGGGCAGACAGCAGGCACGAGCTGCCCTCAGCACCAGGCCTGGCTGGGACTCAGCACATCCCCAGACAGCAGGCACAGCTCCAGGGCTCGGACTGGAATGAGCCCCGTGCTGGCAGGCCAGGGAGCAGAGGGAGCAATGCTTGGCACTAGACTAAACGTCTCCAGCTGTGGGAGACGTGGGGTGTGGACCACAGTGTGACATCCTGGCAGGGGCAGTCCTTCCTCTCTGCCCACCTGGAATGCTCTGTGCATGTGCTGCAGGCACCAGCCCCAGTAGAGCCACCAGTCCCCAGCATGGGCAAGCACACAGGATGCAGCCTCAGCGCTGGCAGCCACTGAAGTTCACCTTCTGTGTCTCCCTGCTGAATCCCCTCTTTCTAAGTGTGGATCAATTACACCTCCCAGGGATGGCTCTTAATTTAGAGCATTTACATCCCTGTCCCATGGCACAACATCCCTGCAGGGACAGGGCCACTCAATCTTTCTGGAGGCACCAGCAGCAGCTGCACACCAGGACAGCTGGCCTGGCTCTGGGCCCGGTGAGCCGTGTTCCAGCCCTGCCAGTCTCCTGACCCCATTGCACTCAGACTGCTGGGTGCTGGATGAGCACCAGCTCTCCCTCCTCTATCCCCTGTGCAACTCTGGCACCTCTTGCTGCCCCAGCAGTGGTGCAGGAGTGTTCTGATGGCCTTGTCAGGCTATCATGTCCCGTAGATTAAAACAGATTTATATAAAGTCCTTTTCACCCCATTAGATTACTCTGGATTAACCTTGATCTCAGTAATAGATGCTATAAATGTAAGTCCCGCTCAGGGGGATTTTATCCATATGTTCTTGGAAGGCAGAAAGTAGATAAATTCTTAGAGAAGGTCTTACTGAGCGATTAGAAAGATTTAACCTCTTCAGAGCCAGCTGGAGCCATGTGCCCCTCTGCAGGGCGAGTGCTCAGCCCCACCTCATCAGGCCAGACCCGAGCCAGTGCCCCCGGTGCCCCCCAGACCCGAGCTGGGACACATCCTGTGCTGTCTCTCAGGGGTGGGGACACAGTGTGCTGTGCAATGTGACCTGACACCCCGCTGCTGTGTGGGGCTGCCCTGTAAAGCCTGGACTCTGCACCCACCCGAGAGTCCCACTGCAGTCATCTGGAGGGGCTGGTGGCCACCAGCACCTAAGCTGTGCTCATGAGCCCTGCAGGGCCCCTTCAGAGCCAAGGGCTGCCTGATGCTGATGCTGCCCTTGATTATGGCCTGTGCTTTCCTTGAGAGCTGTGTGCTTTTCCATCAGCAGAAGGGCCAAGACTGTTGGGCAGAGCCAGCTGCAGCCCTTCAGTGTTTCATGGCTGAGAAACAGTTAATGCAAGGAGGGATGAAGACAGGACAAGGATATTCAAGCAGCTGTTCCAGCACAGGAAGGGGGGAGCCGGCACATTGCACTAGCCAGCACACGTAGGTGTGGCCTGAAGGGGTGGCAGCAACCAAAATTAATTCCCCTTCCCCTCTTGCTGCTGATATTAAATTGCTCTAAGCGCAGGCTGGAGCCAGAGCCAAGCGCAGCTCTTCCAGGAGTGTCTGACCAGCAAGTTGCCTTCTGCTTGTTGATCAGAGAAGCACCTAATGGAGGAAGAAGAATTTGGCACTGGGCTGGGCTGCAGAGAACTGGCCCTGCTGGAAGCCGCTGCGATCACAAAGCCTGTGCTGGAGAGAGGAACAGGCTGTTGACAGCAGACACAGTAATCAAGAGGAGTCAGCCCTGTGGAGCAGGGTGGTGCTGCAGAGCCACAACATTCAGGGTGGTCTGTGAACTCTCCTGGGGTTCCCTGGTGGAGGCTGCAGCACTGCTGCAGAGCACTCGAAGGTTGGAGCTGGTGGAAGGGTTTGACTTCAGCCATCATTGACTGCCTATCAGGGTCCTGGCAGGGCTGGACAGTGGCAGGAAGGGGCTGCAGTTTCACCTGTTCACTCCCAAGCCAAGGTGCTTTGCCTTGCTGGGCATGGGGAGACAGCTGTGATAGACACTGCGCTTTCAGTGCTGCCTGCCCTTTCAGTGGGGTTGCATGGGCAGCCTGGACTGCAAACCTGTATTGCAAGGGCACCACTGCCTGGGCTGGGGGGAGGCAGGGAGGTTACCCAGGCCTGTCTGCAGCACAGGAGGACCAGGGGAAGCATGCTATCCCTCTGCTCATGGCCCCCAGCCAGGCACCTCTGCACACATGGTAGATGTAGAGGAGGACCTGCACTGTTAGCAAAGTTTGATGTAAATGTGTGTGGTTGGCAGTGCCCTGCAGCCAGGGCTGCACCTGATGAGCTGTGGCAGAGGGACAGACAAGCCAATCCAGCTGGCACGAGCAGAGCTCTCTTTGAGGCAGCAGGCACAGGGGATGCGGAGTCAGTACTGCATCCCCTGTCCTCAGGGGTCAGTGTGTTCATTACTGCAATGACCTTGCCCCAGGGAGGGGAAGCTCCACGTCCCTTGGATCAGCCAGGACCCACACTCCGTCCTGGCTCTGTGCCTCTTGCAACAGGAGACATTTCCTGTGCTGGCTCTCCAGGGCCAAGTCCATCCACATATCACAGAGGCCCTGAGCAGGTACAAGGCAGTTTTTGAACAATGACTTGTGCCGCAGGAAGAAGCACCAGCAAGAAGTGACTGCTCCTCATAACCATCAGTGGGACCTGGGCTGATGGCAGCAGCTGTGGAAGGCATCACTCAACAGTCTGCCCTGACCTGCTGCACAGCTCTGCAGCACTGCCTCAGTGCTGCTGCCACTGGGAATCTGCAAAGCACCTGTATGCAGCTCAGCAGGCACCCTATTCCCTGTCCAAGGCATGACTGTCTGGAGGGCGGTTCTGTGGGCTGTGCCGAGCTCCATCTCTCTTCGCTGCTGACCCAGCTACTTTGTGTGCTCAGCTGAGCCTGCCACTGCCTCTGCCCACACCCCTTCCACTGCTGGCCTGCCCAGACCCTTGTTCTTCCTGACTCAGGAGTCTCCTTCACACTTGCTGGGCCTCTCCTCAGAATGTGGCTGCCACAGCCATCACCAAAGGGACTGGGGAGGGCCAACTCTGGTGTGGCGCTGGTGGGAGCCCCCAGTGCTCTTGAGACACCCCAGCACACTGGTGCTGAGAAAGCGGGATGGCGACAGGCAGCACAGGTACTACCTGCATGTAGCTTGCAGGGAGCAGCTGGAGCAGAACAAGCACAGCAGCAGCCTCCTTCCTGCACCTCCACTGGGTCACCAGCCACGGGGAGCACAAGGAGCCCCGGCCATGCACACCACGGTCCCAGCCTGGGCTGTCCCCAGCCGCTGCTGCGAGGTGCTGGGGTTTGTCCTGCTGTGCCCCCCCTCCCAGGGGGCCAGGAGGTCCTACTGAGACGTACAGAAATTCTGCCTGCTGCCATGAGCTGTCACCTCCGATTCTGCTGAATATTTAAAAACTGCCTGAATCTGAAGTGACAAATCCATCATTGACCATCTGCCACTCTGCACGGTCACCCTGCAGCAGTCCCTGACATTTCCAGCTCTGTCCTGACACGAGCCAGTAACTCAGAGATGGCAGGCATCAGCCTCAGCAGGCTGACAGGCGCTGCCCCCCGCCTGCCCCAGGCCCCTGGCAGCCCACGCACAGGGACAGCCGGGGTACAGGGGCCCTCCTGCCCCTCCCTGGCACAGACTCGGTGCCCGTCTGCCGCTGCCACCGAGCACACGGCTCCATGTGCACCGACCCCACCGCCAGCACAATCTGGGGGACAAAACCAACGGGACACGCTGCTGAGGGCATGGCCATCCCCAAAGCTGGCTGTGAGCATCCTTCTCCCATCCCTCAGAGGGGTGCTGTCCCGGGGGACAGGGATTGCTGCAAGCCCCATGGGCAGCACTGAGTCCTCCTGCACTGTACCAGAGGTTCCCTCAGCACAGCTGAGTGAGTGGGGCTCCACTGCGGGCCCCCAGAAGCCTGTCCCTCCCTAGGGCTGCACAGGAGATTTCCATGCCCAGCCGGAGCAGCCAGGTTGCCTCATACTCTGCACAAGAGTTAGGGTGGATGACTGCTTGGGAATGAGAGACAGCCTGTTCTGGCTCCCCTCCTACTCGACAGTGCCTGTCCTGTCTATAACAGGCAGGACAGCATGGGATGGGATGGTGCAGGGAACAGGCTGCTTTGAGGCAGTCATTCATAAGAGAAGTGCCCATGTTCATTGCCACACATCCCCTTGGCAGCACAACAACTGCACTCTCTGCTTGGCTGGAGCTGGTCATCCTGCAAGGTGAGCCCATGCTCAGCCATCCCTCCCTACCCCACAGGGACAGGTCTGGGGGTCCCTCTCTGAGAGGTGGTCTCCCCTATGGCTGCTCCCCACACAGGATGTAGGAGGAGTGTTACAACTACCCACTTTCCGGGAAGGCTGCTGCACCCTGCACACCTGGTTTGGGGACCCATGGGTGGCACTGCTCATTTGGGCTCCGAGCCAGTGGCAGTCCAGACTCCGGCATGGAGCAGGGGAGACCCAGGAGCTCTTCTGGAGCAAGGGATGTTCTGGGAAGGCAGCATGACTCTTACACCCCGTGGCCTCAAGAAGGGCCAACGGCTCCTCTCTGCAGAGCTGCTCCTGGCAGCTCTCCATAGAGGAACTGTACTAGCAAGGCCACAGGGCTCCTCACCAGCTCTCCTGTGTCCACAGCAGCTCGAGGGGGAGGCTGTAGGGCCAAGTGCCAGGAGACCCCACGGGGGATGCTGTGGGCCATGGCCCTACACCTCCCGCTTGGCTCAGACCCGAGCAGAGACAGCCGGGCTGCAGGAGAGCTCCCGCCAGCCATTTGCTCCGTACTTGTAGCTGGCACAGAGCTGCAATTTACAATCAACCTGCTGTTTGAGCTAATTGTGCTGTAATTGCTGAGCTGTGCTCCCTCCTGTTCCACCAGCGAGAGGCAGCTCTCACACTTCTCTTGGCAGGCTGGCATATCCACGGTCAGCCCCAGCACTCAGCTCGTGTGCTTCCACCCCAGCCATGCCCCAGGCAGAGGCAGTTTTCCTCTCACTCCTCTGCCAGCAAATATCACCCCATGCTTGGCAGCTGCTGGTCTCTCTACAAGCCCTCATTGGAAGCAGCTGCCAGAGGCCACAGGATGACCAGGACCACGGTGCCACGTACACGAGGATGGGCAAGCGCTGAGCACTTCACCGAGATGCCTCTGCTCCTGGGAAGGCATCTTGCCAATGTTTCCTTTATATTGGATAAAACGTGGGCATTTGGAGGAGCAGAGCAGGCTGTGCCTGGCTTCAGGGAGTGCCTGGGTAGGGCCTGGGGTCCCATTGTCCTGCTGCGAGGCAATGAGCTGATGAGCACTCGGGAGGGGAGATGCCAGGTCATCAATTGTAATTAAAGGACACTGTCACTGCCGGGGTTGGGCTGGTTCCCAGCAGCTCCTGTCACTCCCCCGTGCTGACACCGCAAAACTTGTACATCTTATGTGCTATTTAAAAATCCCATCTTTAATAACTCGGAGACATCAAGAACCTGCATGACAGGCACAGGGGGATGTCAGCCACCACGGGGACAAGCCCAAGGGGAAGCCAGTCCCTGGGGAGCAGGGGCTGCTGCAGGTGGTCCCAGCCCCATGGGAACAGGCAGGAGGGCCCCGGGCTAAGTGTCCCCTCCATGGTCAGAGCCCCCGGGCTTGGTGCCCTCTGCTGTGCCCTGGGCTGGGACTGGTGCGGGGTCGTGGTGGGGCAGAGCTGGCAGAACTGCAGGCAGAACCGCAGGCAGCACCACAGGCAGCCCCGCAAGCTCTCGCCGCTGCAGGCGGTGTGTGCAATCAGCGCTAATCAGATCGCTCACTAATTGCGGGGCCTCCTGCAGGGTCGTAAGGGCTGGGGGGCGCCGAGGGGGGTGGCACTGCCCTCCCCATCCCCTCTCCTCTCCGGGGCAGGTGTCACATCTCACGTCAAAGGCATCTATGGAGAGTGGGTGTTAAACACTCCCAAAGGCACTGGGATTCTTTCAAATGAGAAGGGTTGGAAAAGTCAGTTTTCCTGAGAAAATCTGTCCCTCTTCACATCCCAACAATTTTTCTCCAAGGACACTGTACCACTGTGTTTTTCCCACAAAGAATCACTTGTTGTCCCAGCAGTGGGCAGCCTCATCCTGCCTGCCTGGTGTCCATCCTTCCTGCCCGGTGTGCCCATGGGGTTCCCAGCTGGGAGGCAGAGGAGATTGGCTGGGCACTGACCGTCCTGGCAGGGAGTCCTGCCCAGCACATCTGGCTTGGCAGGATGTTTGCAGCTTGTCCTTATCATGGGTTTGTGCCTTCAAACCCATCCCCACCTGACAGGCTGGGGCCTATGTAAATTCCCACCATTGTCACACTGAGAGCTATCAAACTATCTAATTTAATTTCTTTGTGAAAATAAATAGCTAAAGTGGCCCTAGGTACATGTATAAATACTTCAGCTTTATGTTGGGCCTGTTATTATTTCTCCCAGCTCGTGCAGTTGTAATGCACACTTAATAAGTACATATTTATTGCATGTCTCGTCCTGGTGGAAGAGTAGGGAATTTTTGCTGAATAAGCAGGAAAACAGCTTAGTCTGTAATAAAAAAGGGAGGGAGTTAAACAAAAATATGCTGGGTAATTAATGATTGGGCTTTGAATGGCCATAATTTTTTATTAAGCAAGTATGCAAATATGGCTTAAGTGGCTGTGTTAGTATTCAATGGCTTTTTTTCAAATATTGATGGCTGATCTCTGGTAAGACTGTCTCTCTTTTCTTCATGCCTGAGTGCACGATGATGAGCTAATGTGAGCACTCCTGCGTGTCCACGTGGGAAGCTGCGAGCATGTACCCAGGGAGATGCGCTGCTCCTGTGCAGCCCCGGCCAGCTTCCTTGGTCCACACACCCCCTCATCTCCCTTCTGCCTGCTGCCAGACACTGGCTCTGTCTCTGCTGCTTTCCCGATCCGTTTGTTGCACGCTTCATTAATCCTGATAAATGTGTGGGTTAGTGCTGGGAGAAGCAGCTCCAGGGATGCTGCCACCATGGAGCTCCCTGCGCTCCGCTCCCGCTCCGACGGGTCGGTGCTGGCACCCATCAGGCAGCCCCTCCTCCGGCCCTGGGACAGTGTCCTGCTGCGCAGCTGGCATCTGTGGTCGTGGAGCAGCGACAGGCACAGGGAGAGGGATGATGGCCCCCAGCCCTGTGGAGCAGAGGTGTCCCATGCACAGCTGCTCTGTCCCTGGGCACCAGCACCACAGCCATGAGAGCTGGGATGGGCATGCAGGCAACAAAAAGTTACTGAGCTGTGGCCAAACCATCACTCCTCTAGGTACCAGCAACTGCTGTACCCTGTGCAGACCCCAAGTCACAGCAGGGCAGCATGAGGGGTGACACAGACTCCATGGCTGCCCCTTCTCTAAGAGGAGGGTCCCAAGGGTGAGTGGCTGCCCTGAGGCTGCAGAGACAGGAGGGGATATGGCAGCACTGTGGGTGTCCCAGCTACAGGGGCCAATTGAGCTTTTGGGACTGCTGATGCTGTGACACAAGGGAGCCCTGGAGATCCTGGGGGCTGCCCATGGACAGCACCAGGAGGCTCTGCTCCCCAAGTCAGTTCTGCTGCTCTGTGGTCAGAGAAGCTGGCTTGGTGGAGTGGTTTTTGTCATGCTACATGAGCTCCAGGGGGAGCAGACCCTGAGCTCCTCTTCCCATCAGAGCAGCAAGGCAGGGAAAGACACCAGCCAGTGAGGACAGTCAGCTGCAGGAGTGACAGGGCCACGGCAATGCACACAGCAACGCTGGCAAACAGCAAGCTGATCTTCCCATTAGCCCGCATTAGCACGTGGCTGAAAGACAACACGAGTTTAAATTAAGAAGACATCACTATGGTCCCAACTGTGTTACCGCTGGGCTTGGGAAGAGCCCGACAGCTGCTATTTAATACACCTTCACGATCTGTCAGGGCACACACAGGCTGCGCAGCACAGTGTCTGCCTCAGCACACACATGCTTCTGCATGGCTGCACACCTCCACACGCAGACAGCACCTGCCTCTGCATGTGCCCAGCACCCTGCACATGTGGGTGCAGGGGCAGGACAGCCATGCTCAGCCCTGGGATGTGTCCCTGCGGCAGGAGGTGGTTCCTCCATCCAGAACATCTTGCTGTGGCTCCATGTGTGTCTCTGTGCTGGGCAATGGATGAGCCCCTCAATGTCTTTGTGTGTGGCCACAACACAGCTCTCTTGCACTGTGCTCTCCTGAACCCAGGGAGCCAGAAAGAGCCTGTGGCTCTAAAGAACATCCAGGGCCAGACTGATGGGTGGGAGCTGCCAGGGGAACAGCGTCAGTCTGGGGTTGCTGCTCCCAGCACGGCAAAGTGGGCTAGCAGCACTCCATATTTACACTGCACGTTCCCAGCATCATGCCTGCTATTGACTCCCACTGGTATGGGGGAGCTGGTGGCTGTCATGAGAAGGAAGGAAAGAAAAAACCTGTTTGTGGGCATGAAGGGAGCCAGAACCATGTGATGGGAGGTGTAGGGGGGTTAAGGCTGAAGGTGTGAGCTTGCCCCTCAAGAGGGACAGAGCAACCTGCTGACGTACCCCATAGGTGTCCCATGTGGGTGTCCTACATGGGTACCCCACACAGGTAAGCCTTGCCTGCAAGCTCATCTGCCAGCCCACAGCTCATGCCTGATAGCCTGCAGGAGCCCCAATCAAGGATTGCACTTGCCCTTTGTGCCAGGACTTGCAGAAGGGTGAACTGGTGAACAGAATGGGTGGCAGGTACTACACCGTGGTGGGACTCACAAAGGACAGGAGGCTCCCACCAGTCTTGGCCAGTTGAGTGAGGAAAGCTGTGTTCAGGGATAGATTGTGCATGCAAGGCCACAGCAGCAACAAGCATTCTCAGCCATGGATTGTCAATTTCCCACACATTTAGTGACAGTATTGGAAATGCATCCGAGTACATGAAACTATTTCAGATAGCATTAACTGTGCTGGCCATGTGCTGGCACAGGAAGACCTGCAGGTGCTGCCCTAGACAGCTCTGGAAACTTCAGCAGATTGGGAGGTGGTGGGCACTGACAGGCAGAAACTGCTCTGGAGTCACTGAAATCACTGGGCTCCTCTACCCACGTGCCAGGTTCTCCCCACACATCCACATGTGGCAGTGCCCCAGGCAGGAGCCCGGCACTGCTCATGGCCCATAAAGGCAAGGTCTGGAGCTCGATGGTCTGCACTCAGAGCAGCCCAGACCCCCGGCCCTAGGAGCACGGCCTGCCAATGCAACAGAGAAATTAGTGCGGGGACAAGTATCAGGTGCCCCTTCATGGCTAAGCTGGTGAGTGGGAGAAGGAGAGGTCATCTCCCCAGGCCATCTCACTGGAGAAGCAGAAAGCTGCAGCACAGAGCTCAGTGCAGACCTGCTGCCTCAATTATTTATAGGTACCATGGGTAGAACATGTTTTAATGACATTTGTGGTGGAGCTCAGCAGTGCGGATCCGCGCCGAGCCAAAAGGAATATGTCAGAGGCTTTACGGCCGGTAAAAGCAGCGTGTCAATCACAGTGGCATGCTCACCTCAGCCCCTGGAGCCGCTCCCCCTGCCCTGCGGAGAGCCTGCTGCCGTGATGGATTGATGGGCAAACCCACTGACACACCGGCATAAGTCACCGGGCTTTTTTATGGGTAAATCACAAGTAATAAGCTTTCTCAGTAGAATTAGAATGACATCCTGGAAAATTATGCTCTGGTTTTACAGCCTATGATGGAAAGGCAACGGACTCTTTGGAAAGGGATGCCTGTCCTACCATCAGGCAGTCATAGCTCGAGGCTGGGCACGGATGAAGCAAGCCTGGTTGGTGCACACTTGAGCAGGAGATGAAAGGGACAGGACAGACCTGGGAATGTGATCTGCATTGGACTGTACCAGCTTTGCACACAGGACCCATCCCAGGCCCCAGAGGCCCTGGGTGATGGCTGGGTGCTGCTGTGCATGGGCAGTGCTGGCTGTGTGCAGCCCTGCATGGCTCAGCCTGACAAGGAACATGGCTGCCTCTCGATCCCAGCGATGTCTGCAGAGACAGGAAAGGGATGTGTCTCTGCCTAACCTGGTAATCTTGCAGCCAACTTCTCTGTGCAGCTGGTGGGCTAGGGGTCCACAGGCCAGGGCCCTGGCAGCCAGACCTGAACGCAGATGAGATTCCAAATCAAGCCATCTGGACACAACACGCTCCAGCACCTCCAGCAGCTTCCCAGAGAAGAACCTGGAAGAACGTGTGATGCTGAAGCACCTCCAGCTCCCCAGTGTGTCTGACAGCATGCCTTGTGCTGGGATTTAAAGACAATTGGCCTTTGTGTCTTTTTGCATTTCTGCTTGCAGAGTGTCATTTTCTTCAGAAAATGCTCTTTTGCAATTACTGTGAATTACACATGAAAAGCAAGCGACCACATATTGATTGGAGCCCAAGAAAAGCACCAGAGCCATTTAGAGTAGATTAACTTTTTCTGGAAAACGGTTTCACAGTTATTTAAAGAGATTAATCAGTTCATTTTAGGTCATTTACCATTGTTTCCATGGCCTAGCCTGGAATATCCCTCTCTCCATTGTGGACAGAATCGAGGCCTTCTCAGGAGGAGGAGGAGTACCAGGAGGAGGGGTGCAAGCAGATGGTGCTGCTCTCTGGGTCCCTGTGGAGACTGTACCACAGCTGCCTCAGGGCAGGGCACAGGGGAATCCTCAGCCAACCCAAATACCTGCCTGCTCCATGCCAGGTACAGCCAAAGAACAGGAGAGCAGCATTCCTGGGATACGTCCTGGGTCATCGCTTGTGCACCCTCACTCTCCTCCCACGCCCCATGCCAGCATGCTGCAGGCAGAGCAGGCTCCTGCCCTCGAATATTTCAAAGCGTTTTTTTCTTCAGGAAGAAAGCATTGAAGTCAAATAGCTCCTGTGGTGGAATACTTCCCAAATGTCAACACAATCTGTGCTACATTACGGGTAAATGTGATAATCTTAACGCCTGGCTTCTTAATGTCAGTGGCACTGAAGTCTGATGGATTGACAGACAGCCAGAATGACACGCAGTCATAGCTGATAAGGGCTCTCTCCGGGGAAATCACAGCTTTTTAAAGATGTTGGCAGCTACTAGCAAGTACCTTTTTATTTAAAAGGATTACAAGCATTGATTGCACTTCCTGTTTTCTTTTTATCACATTCCTGCACCAAGTGAAGCTTGTGCTGCGAGCTGAGCTTTTCAGACAATTATTCTGGAATAATGAAGGCGTGTCATGTTGCCCGTAATGAGTGTTTTCAATGCCTAATTTGCGTGCAGTGTGAAGGGATTTCAACAGCTGCCTGGCTCCTGGCTAAAGGTGAGTGACTCCTGACTCCGGTGGAGGCTGCCGTGGGCTGGCTCTGCTGGGGTGGATGGCAAAGCGTGCTTCCCCCAGCAGAAGATGGATTAAAACTCCACGAATTACCATGGTTAAAACACAAGCTAAGGGGATGTGTTCTGCTTAGAAATGGCTGGTGGCTGTTCCCCCAGCCAACAGCTAGACCAATTCATGCTCACCTGAGCAGCTCCTCCACAGCAGTGAAGGAGAGAGATGAAAAATGGATGTCTATAAACCTGCAGTGTAGCTGGACAGGGCAGTTAACAACCCTGAGCCACAAACACTTGCTGTCACTGACTGCAGATGAGGGATGTCTAAGAATCACCCCTTGGCCTCCCAACCACGGCCGATGGGCACACGCAGCAGCACAAGGTGGATGGTGTGACTCGCTGCACAGCCTAGGGGAGGCAAACACCAAGGCACTGGGCTCCTGCTCCTGCTTTTACCCTTCCTTGTTGCCCAGTGTCATGCTGTTAAATGCCAGATTTGACCCCTCACACAGGATTCTAGAGTTGGTGAGAGCAGGTGGGATGGGCCATGGGAAAGCCAGGGCTGTGTGACTGCTGCGTGGGGAGCCCTCGTTGTGCTTTGCTGTGTAACCCAACTGCTTCAGACTCTGCCCACCCATGCTGGATTCAGCTTTGCCAAGTCCAAGGTACTTCCCTAAAAATTTGAAGAACAGTCATTAAATCCACACTCATCTGGCAAGGGATTGTAAGGCTGGAGAAAGCCCAGGCTAGGATGTGTGAGTGACAGATGATGGCCAGCCTGGCTGCTCAGCATGGCACCAGCATCCCCAGAGGACATAGTCCTGGCTGGCAGCAGGAACCAGCTCTCCACCACACTGCCCTGGCTGCTCAGCAAGGTGAGAGGTGGTTTCAGCCCCACTGACTGCCCATAAGCACAACTCCAAGTGAAACTCAATGATTTTGTTTCTCCCCAGCTTCTCTGGCTGTGGTGAGAGAGGCATGACAGCTGCCTGGAAACACAGCTCCATTCCCACCAGAACAGAGAGGGGAGCAAGAGCTGCTGCTGCTGAGCACAAAGCCAGGTCATCTCCAGATACTGGCGACACTCCTGGGATGGGCTGGGAGGCAGCAGAGCCACAGCAAGTATGAGAGCACAAACCAGAGTTCTGTGGCACAGCAAGGGAGTCCTGACAAGACAGAACTGCTGCCTGCACCAAGCACAGGGCAGAGATGTAAAACAGAGATTTTGCTGAGCCGGGAGAGTCTGACACCAGCCCTGAAAGAAGCTCAAGGGCTTGGTAAATGAAAGGACGTAGGGGGCTGGTATATTAGCCATGGTGGAGGTGGTTAAAGGAGTCAGCTTTCTGGTGATAAAGCAGCTTCCACAGAGGATATGGAGGGCGAAGGGATCACCTTCCAGAGCAAGATATTGCCAGTGGGAACAGGAGGTAGAGGTTGACACAGCCTTGCTGCATTCAGTTACCAGAGATGGATTTTCCTCCTGGGGGTGAAGATATCACTGCCCTTTTTTCACTTCCCCTTAATGATCCCAGAAGATCACATCCATCTTTTCCAAATATCTCCCTAGAGGAGACCTGGACACCTTGCCTTCTGGAGAGCCATGGCTCAGTGCAGGTATTGGAGGTGACTGATGCAGCCTCCCTGTGCTGGGGATGGAAAAGGGGCTGCAGCAGCCCGTGGTTGATGGGACAGCAGCACCAGCCCTGTAGGACCCATTCAGAATGTGACAGTGGCAAGTGCCACGGTCCTCAGCCAGCACTGCCAGTAGACAGCCACAGGTCACGTCCCATGAGGTGAGAACCATCATCTGCAGAGCAGGACTGGCTTCCCCCCCTGCAGGACATCTGCAGAGCAGGACTGGCTTCCCGTCCTGTGGAAGGAGGAGAGGGACCTGCCCTTACCCTGCTCTGCAATGAGGCTGTTGTGCAACTGCTGGAAAGAGAGATGCCGCTATAGGAAAAATTCCTCAGAAGGGGCTGTGTTGAGGAGGCATGGAGCTATTCAAGCATCTTCACAGATGCTTCTGCAATCAAAGCTCTCGATAATCCTCCTCTTTTGTAGTGAAGGGTCTGGTTCTGACTGGCAATTTGTTGCTTTGAGCTCTCTCCATTTCCCCACAATATACAAGAAGCAAATCCTCCTGCACAGCGCAGGCTCACACTCAGTGCCAGGCACTTGTCATCTCCACCGCAATGAGCACAGTGACTGCAGACACCTCCTTCTCCTCAACGAGGAGTTCCCAGAACACTTCAGCCCCGGCCTCTAGAGCCCCGAAGTGTTTGGGTGCCTGAAGTGGGACAGCAGGACTTGGAGAGCTGCAGCTGGATGAGAGTTCTTGTTGCCAAGGGCCTGGGCTGGAAACCCAGGTACAAACACTCAGCAATGCTCAACTCTGCAAACAGCAACAGGCCAAGTGTCCAGACCTGCCAAAGCAGGCAGCTGTGACCACAGCACTGACAGACTTGCTGTGAGGGGGTAATTAATGGTGCAATTAATGGTGATGCTAGCAGAAAGGCTTCCTCAAGGCTGGCAGCTGTAGAGACACTCATTTTAAGCATGAGAAGGAAAACGACGCAAATGTTGAGGTCTGACAGCACACCTTGTGCCTCTGGAAAACCCTCTGGCCTGAAGACTTTCCCCTTCTGTCACAGCATCCCACTAACTGCTGCCATCAAAGGTCACCAGATGCTTCTTCCATAACATTTAGTGGATAATCAAGGGAGCAGGATGGAGTGGAGGCAGGGGGATGGTGAAGGATAAGGAAACACTCAAAGACCTGGGGGAACAATAATCCTGTTTTGGAGCCAGGACTGCAAGATGCCGTTTAAATGACTGTTGCTTTATGGAGCAGTTTGAAGTCTGCCTGTTCTACCTGCTGACCTACACTGAGGCCACCACTGAGCTCGGCCGTGTCCCCTCTCTCTGTGCCTGCTCCACCCCTCCATGGTGTGCCACTGTCACACTGATGGGTGCTGGAGCATTTGCAGCCACCTCAGTGAGGCTTCCCAGGCCCAGGGAGGGTCACGCTTCTTTGCCATCCTTCCTCAGCCCCCGGGCATCAAGGAAACCACCAGAAATTGATTTAGCTGTAGTCAGGCCAGAATGTCATTTATCTGCATCATTTCAGTATTAAAACTGAGTTTGAAAGAGGGATTTTTAGCTGCTGCCAGTAACTGAACGCTGCTGTAACACACAGCACCACCAAAATAAGAACGGGTCAGGTACCAAAGCTGTTGACAATGCTCAGCTGCACTGAAGCCATGAAGAATTACAGAATCATAGAATGGTTTGAGCTGCTCAAAGCACAACCCAACCTTCTGAAAGGATGGAGAAAACCAAGGGCATTTTTTTTTCATTGTTCATTTTCATTTCCTTCAAGTTCAGAGAGAAAAAATGACCCTTCTTTTGAAGAAGCTTTTTCTGATGAGCATTTCAATGAAAAATGGGAAGAAGTCAGAAATGCAGCATCCTGCCAGTAGGAAAATGCTGCAGGGGTTGGCTGTGCCACCGCCCTGTAGCCACCCAGCCCCTCGTGGAAGGCACCGAAGGGACCACAATGACAGAGCAATGTAAAGAAAGGAAACTATACAAAAAAAGAAAGCACATAAGACTCAGGCTAGACGACAAGGAAATAATTTATTTCCAGGTCCCAGAAAGACCTTGAAAAAAAAAATTAACAAGGGTGAGGAAATCAACCTTCTAATTTCATCTGGGTAGAGAAACAAAGCCCAGGTGAGTCCATCAGACACGGTGGCTGCCGGCTCCTCCTGCGGGGGCGGGCAGGGGGCGCGGGCAGCGCGGCGGGGCCGCCTCGCTGGTACCGCGCTGCTCCCGAACCTACAGGTGGGACAGAAAGGAAAAGGCAAGCGTGCGTGCATGGGCGCCGGGGAGCACGGGCTGCTCGGGGATGGGGGAACCCGCCGGGAGGGTGGCTAAACACGTACCCTGTCAGACCCCATCTCCTAGGACAGAGCCCTGCTATTGCACAACACTCGGCTAGAGGAAGGGCCAGTGCCAGAGGGGCTCGGGCACAGCTCTGCAGCCCGGAGGGAAAACACGAACACATTCCTGAGGAAAGAAGAGGGCTTTCTCCGTTCTCCTGCTTGGAGGTGCGGCGTGTCCCGCACTCGAGGGCCCCGCTGCCTCCCCAGCATCATCACAGTGAAGCAGCAGCACGCTGGGCACAGGGGCCAGCCACAGCACCATCACCTCCTCGGAGGGACCAGAGAGGCCCTGAGGAGCGCCTGGTCCCAGCAGGTGCTGAGCTGGGCTCTGCACAGGGGCCATGGTGGCAGTGGGCAGGAGCAGCTGAGGGCAGGCACTGTGGCACACAGGTCCTGTCCCTCTCCGCTGCTGGGTCTTGTGCTGCAGCCAAAGGACCAACGCCAGCAGCCGGGAAGCGACACACAGTGAAAAAAAAAAAAAAATGGACACGCGTGTGCATTTACAGTTAAACCTTCTCCGAGGAGAGAAAACAGTGTCTGTGGTTAAACTAAAAGGACAAACCCAATGACAAGCACAGGATGTGTCAGGCCTTGGGAGACCGTATCAGTTACCTATCAATGATATAATTGATTTTTTTCCAACATGAACAGATAAGGAGCTGCACCAGCCAGGATGGCCTGAGGTGCTGTGCAAGGACATCACTCTACAGGCTGTTCAGTTTTCCCTGTGGTAGCTGGCAGGCTGGGACGGCACTGGGCACCCAGTGCTTTCCTCCAGCATCATCTGCAGCCTGAGGAGCAATGGCACATCCCACTGGCATTGTCCTCACCTGCCTCCCAAACGCAGGAATTACATGCAAAAGCAGTCCTGCTGGGAGTGCACGCTGGTGTGCTGCAGGATACTGTGCTGGGTGGGGACACCCTGGGTACCCTGAGGTGTCACAGATGTGCTGCTCAACTTACAGCCAGCTCATCCCCAGAGCTGTGCCAGCAGGTTCTGGCCTCACACACATCTCCTGGGGACAGCTGTTTTGTTGCTAATGGTGATGCTCTGCTGTCAGCTGGGTGTAAGCAGGAATTATTCTTCCCAGCCAGTTGCTGGGGTTGTCCTGCACCCTGCAGCAAGGTCCTCCATGGAATGCATCTCTCCCCCAGCCACGGTGGGCCAGGGAGCACTGACGTCCTGCCTGCTGCCCTGTGTAGCTCACACCATTTGGTGACAGCCAGTGCCTGGCTGGGAGCCCTGCAAAGCCCAGGTCCCGTGTGAGGGGCTGGCAGAGCCCACCTGGGGGTGCTGCTCTGGGCCCCTCCGATGGCATTCCCCAGCCCGCAGCTGCTCTGTGGCCCAGGCCACAGCATCACTCCTCAGTGGCAGGTGGGACATCCCTGCCTGTCACTGGGGCTGTGGGGCACACCAGGATTTCGCAGACAACGTCTGCTGTGCAGGGAGTGTTGGGATCCCCTTCACATCACCAGCACTTCTGTGATCACAAGACAGGGGTGAAGAGATTCCAGCACGGAAGGGAAACCTGGTTTGAGGTGAGTGGCCATTCTGTGCAGGATGTGATCCCAGCGTGGCATCCTCCCTCCAACACCATGCTCGCAGCCGGGGGCTACTGAGAGGCCCACGGGGAGCAGCAAGAAGGAAGACTTCAAAAAGCAAGTAAACTTAGGAGGGGAAAATCTGAACAGAAGTTAAAAGCGTGCTTCCCTCAGCAAGGAAAGCTCTTAAAGAAATCAAAGCTCTTTAAATGCTCTGACTCAAGTGACAAAAACAATCTAGACAACAAAGGGCTCCCGGTTTGCTCTTCCTCTCCTGGATGGGTATCACCGAACAGATCTATTTAAATGATAATTTGTGGGGGAGAAACCCTCTCCAAACCCTCTTGAATTAGATTTTCTCCTTCTTAAGTCAATGCGTAGTGCTTTAATAGAGACTGGCTTTGAAGAGATGAGGACACCCCGGTGGCTCTTCTGGGCTCCCCAGCCTCCCCACGTGGGTGTGGAGCCCACCCGAGCCGAAGGCAGCTGCAGAGGAGCAGTCGCCCGGTGCCCATGGTGCAGCCTCTCACCGGCAGCCGTGGAGTCCAGCCCGGGAGCGCACGATTCCCGTGGGCACCTCACGGCCTGGGGGCCCAGTCCAGGAGGTGCCTGGAGCCCGGGGGGCTGGAGGGGCAGCTAGGACTCCTCGCTGTCCTCCTCGCCCCTGCGCCCCGCGTACAGCGCTGCCAGCTGCCGGAAACGTGGCCCCCAGCCCCCTAGGTAGGAGAAGTCCTGCTCCGAGCCGCTGGACCAGGTGTTGATGGAGCTCAGGGAGGGCACTGGGGAGTCCGAGCCCTCGAAGGCATAGGTCTGGAATGAGTCATAGGGCGGCACAGAGAGGTCCTCATCCGCCTGCTCCACCTTCCTGCAGATATAGTCTCTGAACACAGAGAAGTCCAGGTCTGGGCTCTGCACCCACTGTGGGAGGGCATGGAGCTCTGAAGCTGGGTTTCTGCCTGGGCCTCCCTCTCCTGGTCCCCCACCTCCATCACCAGCTTTGATCTCACTGAAGTCGTAGAGGCTGCGCAGGGCTGACATGTCATAGGCCTCTGTGTCCTGCTCACCACCTCCTTCATCGTTGTATTTGATGACATTGTCCCTCATGTCCTCGTCATCCTCAGAGGTCAGGTGGCTTTTGTGGTGTCGCTTCAGCGTGAGGATCAGCAGGACCAGCACTGGGAAAGGAAGAGACAGTCAGATGGGCCCAGAGTCTTGGGGACGCTGTGCTCCTGCAGGGCGAGGACAACCCCTGCTTGGTGGCAGGTGTGGAGGCACAGCACCCCCCGGCACAGGGACCCCTGCCAGCATGCCAGACCGTTCCCATCAGCCAGGCTCATCAAGCAGCAGCCGTGCTGTGTACTGGCTTGGAGAGAGGTTTGCCCAGGCTCCAGGGCAGACTGGGAGCTTCCTTTGCCATGCAGCGTGACCACTGAGACAGGAGCGAGCGATGGATAAACACACAGCTGGACAGACAAACGGATGGGTTCTGCAGAAGATGAGTAGGAAAAGGGGGTGCATGATTCACAGTAGCAGCCAAATGTTGGGTGGGTGAATGTGGAGCAGATGGCACAGAGCCTGAGCAGCGAGCCACAGCTGTGTCCTGGATCATCATCCATTCAGCCCATCACCTTTAAAGCACCGATGTGCACTTTATTCGTTTGGGCAATTAGGCAGAAATTTGTTTGCACTGCGTTGGAAAATGAAACCAGTGTAAAGTGCACCCTGTGAGAAAGGGTTTTCTGAACGGAGATGCAGCAGGAGACAGGGAGTGGAGCCATGCCAAGGAGAGGAGACCTCACCAAACAATGTGCTGCCTCCCACAGGTGTCTGGACAGCCCTTGGAGCCAGCCAGGAGCCAGCTCTGGGGCCAGAGAGGGCTTTCAGCGGCTGCATCCATCAACTGTCCTGTGCTAAACCTGAGGGCACTGCAACATCCCTTGTTCAGAGCCCCTTTCCACATGCACACAAGCACCTGCTCCCCATGCCCAGCAAAGCCTGTGCCAGTGTGCCAGGGGCAGGCAGCAGCATTCCTGGGGTACAGCTGCTGACCTAGGCAGCACTCTGGTTTGACCACAGCCCAGCTCTGCATCCTGCACCCACACACACGCTCTAACACCGACCTTTCCAGGTAAGAGCACACCTGCATGCCCCACAGCTGCCACCCGTGCCCACATGCTGGGAGCACACCTCCCCATCTGCTGTGAGACGCCTGCTGTGGGCCCAGCCTGGCAGATGGCAAGCAGCTCTTGGCTCCTGCCTGTCCAGGCAGGGAGCGAGCCAGCAGCTCTCCAGGCTCTGCTGGGCAGCATCACACCTGCCTGGCATGGGGAACTCTGCTCTGGCTGCCTTATGGAGCCCAGCATGCAGGAGCTGTGGCAAACATGGGAGCTTCCCCACTGGTCCCCCCAGCAGGGGCTGAGGTTCATGTCCCCCATGCTGCAGCTGCCAGGGAGGAGACAGATGCAGAGAAGTCTGCTCTGTGCCCACAGCGTCTGCCTGCACACATTCATGTGATGCCGATGGAGTGGAGCTGGGACAGGACAGGAAGGACTCAGGGGACAGGCAGGCACTCACCAACCAGAATGAGGATGCAGACCAGCAGCGCGATGAGGGCGCCAGGGCTCAGCGTGGCTGACACGACATAGGCTGTGCTGTTGCAGGACTGGATGGCCCCACTGCTGTCACAGCCGCAGACACGGATGGTCAGAGTCCCTGTGCTGCTCAGGGCTGGGGGGCCGCTGTCCACCACCAGAATGGGGAGCAGGTACACATCCTGCTCCTGGCGGTTGAAGCCCACTCTCTGCGTGTGCACCGCTGCCGTGTTGTCTGCAGGGAACAAGCGAAACAGCAGCAAAGTCACCCCACATCACAGCCTGCAGGATCTGCCAGGAGCTCCTGTATGCTCTGGATGAACAGCAGCTATTCCTGCACCACCTCCAGCGGCCATCCTGAGAGAGCCTGGGGCCTCCCCCTCCTCCATCATGTGGACCCAGCTCATGGCTCCCTGGCACTGCAGCCCCCCTGCGGCCTGAGCACCAGAACATGGCCAGCTCCACTTCAGCATGTTACCCTTTGTCAGCAGCACCTCAGGGCCAGCCTGGCATCTCCATTGTCACCACACCTGCGACTGAGTCTGGCACAGGAGCAGCAGCACACGCGTGTCTGAACCATGCTGACAAACAACACCAGGTGGCACAGAGAGAGGGGAAAAACTTCCAAAAGACCTTCTGAGAGTGGCACAGAGTCACGATCAGGATAAACATCAATTGCTGTCATGTACACAAGAACAGACAGGGTCTGCAGGTGGCACTGAGACTGCAAGAGCAGACATTGCTTCTTCCAAAGCCAAGAGCCATGGGTGAATGGTCCTGCCTCAGCCGGAGGGCCAGATACCCCTGTGATCCTCTGTAACTCCTGAAGGAGTGGGCAGAGCTTCTTCCAAGCCTCCCAGCCAAGTTAGGCATCCTCCTCCCCATCTGCTTACGCCCTGCTGCTTCAGGGGCTCAGCTGGCACAGCACAACTCATTAAGATCCCATTAACACAGCCACTTCAGGGACCCTCCAGGGCCCTGGTGCCAGCAATGAACCCAAGGAGCAGCTGCTGCCGACCAGGAGCAGGGAGGGAGGACAGGAACTGACACTGGGATTGACTCCCTGCTCAGGGGTGCTGCAGGCTGCCAGCCAGTCGCAGCATGGGCAGGATGGGGCTGAACAGCAGGTGACAATTGCAGCCAGGCGTCACAAGCTGCTGCTGACTGTCTGCAGTCTTTATCTAATAAACCATAGATTGGTCCACTCACAGCAAGGTGCTGCTGTCTACAGACTCTTCTGATCAGACCTGATTTATGCCAGACCATCCCCTTTCTCTATGAATCAGCTTTTCCATTGGAAAAGACATCTACTGTAACTCTGGCCCTTGGGCTGCTGCCATCACTGAAATTGCGGTATGGATTGGGTGCTGCATGAGAGCACACAGGGCATGGTGGGGACAGGAGGTGGGCCAGGATGGAAGATCTTACTGGTCAGCCAGGAAACAGATCCCAAAGGCTCTGTGTGGCAGCCGGGGCACCACAGAGCACAGACTCCTGTCCTGCGGGACACCTGCCACTGTGGCTGAGACTCCTGGAGCAGCATGTGGCAGCAGCACCATGGCAACTGGGCAGAGGTGTCAGGAGGAACAGGGGAGCACTGGCCCCTGGGGGCAAGGAGGCTGAGCCAAGTGTGGTGGGAGCAATATCTGAGAGCTGCCTGTGGCCTACCAAGGATGAGCTAGGAAAAAAATTATTGTTATGCTAATCGTTTGCACAAAGGTAATGAGATCTCATTTGGTGCTGGTCCCCCCTCCTTGCTGCAGTGTAGCAGGGGGATATAAATTACATTAATGGTACCATCTCAGCAAGAGGCCAGGACTAACTCCTAGCTAGTCCAGCTAAAAGTAAGCCTCAGACACCTGGATTGAGTGGAGGTAAAACCACAGGACAAAAAGGACAGACCAAAGTGCTGTAAGAGAGAAAGGCTCTGGCCACAGCCCAGGAATGTCACCTTTGCTGTCACTGTCACACCAGTTGGGTCACCAGTCTAGGGCTGGAGTCAAATCCCGGCTCAGAGGATCCCTGAGCACACAGCCCTGCACCTCCACTGCAGCTCAGCCCAACCCTCACACAGGGCTGATGGAACACAGTGCTTAGGAACTCCCCCAGCTGCTCTTCAGCACTGTGTAAACACAGGGGTAGCACCAAACCTCTCTGGAAATGCAGCAGGAGGCTGGTAACTCCCTTCTGTTTACAGCCAGCTCCAGCTCCTGTTGGGGACCTGTGACAAGGCATGCTGTATTTTTAGAAACAGTCTCTAGAAACCAAGGGGAACTACACATGCAAGTGGCAGAGGGGCAGGCACCAACCTCAGCTCAGCCCAGACAGTTTACACAGCCTGGCACCACTGAAAAAGAAATATTGCCACCCACCAAGTCAAAATAAAGAAGCTGGTACTTAAATCTAACATGACAGACAGGTCTGCTCAGAGAAACCTCGCCTCAGGAAGCGGCTGAGGGTTTGCCCTGTGACCCAAAACCTGATGCAAGGGAGCAACAAAAATCACAACTACAAACACTACTTAAACATCATGAAACTATATTTTATCTCCTGAACAGGATGACTGGTGCCCTTCATCCCAGGAGGGAGATCCATAGAAATTTCACGTGTACACCAATGGAACTGCTCACCAAGGCTCGACAGCCAGAGCCCAGCCTGGCAGGGACCACCTGCCTCCAGCACCGAAATGGCTCCACCACCTGCCCACTACCCCCTGCTCCCCACCACCATGAACTCTTCCCTCTTGGGTGTTTGCACCCCTGTAACTCGCAAACTTCTGTGTTCCCTTCTGAGATACTATAAAAAAAGCAGTGTCATACAATTGCAGTCCCTCTGATCAGAGATCTAGGAAAATTTTGCCCAGATCTTGGAACGTGTATCCTGGGAAATGAATCCAAAACAACCTCTTACAAAACAACTGTCATTTCTCTTGGTGCAGTTGTTTCTTTACATGTAGCTGACCCACAGCAGCTGCTCTGGGATGTGTCTTGGTGCAGATTTGTTTATATTGGCATAGTGCAGGCAGCCATGGCCCCACAGCCCTTGTCTCTTCCTCTGCAGCAGCTTCCTGCCAAATCCATTTCTGGGGTGATGAGCTGAGGAGCAGTGCTTCTCAGGAGCAGCACTGGAATGTGAGCAGACATTAATCCACAGCTTTCCTGAACTGACAAGTCTGGGTCTCCACACTTGGTCTCCTGCCCAGTCCCCACAAAGCTGCACCTTCTGCTGCGGCTGTGCTGAGTGTCCTCTGATGCCCCAACCCAAACCCTTTACTATCACTGCTTTCTTGCTGCACAAATTGACATTTTCTTCATAGGTTTCCACTGCCACCCTCTCTCTCATCACGCAGTGACATTATCCTGTGTTATATCATATTACCTTGTGTGACAGGGCAGGAGATGGCCCCTCTGTCCACCTGAGGAGCAGGACACAGGACAAGGCAGGAACTGACATGAGCTGAACACACAGGGACTCATCAATACTACCCTAAGAGGAAAGTTTGGAAATGCAATATACTCTGGTGGTAGCTTAACATCACTAGGAATAATAAAATAATTAACTCTCCCAGAGTCCCTCTCCAAAGAGCCTCTTGGCAGCTTTGAAGACAGAACTAATAAATCCTTCTCATAACTCAATCTCAAACAGTGCTAGGAAAGCAGGAGAGATTTTGATGTCCCCTCCCTCTCCCACACTCACAGGGCCCTGTGAGCATCCGTCTTCCCCTTCTCCAGCAGCTGCTCTGCTGTACCAGAGCCTGGGAACACTGGCTCTGGGGAGAAGCACTGGCACCCGGCTGGGCCTGCAGGCACACTGCTGCCAGAGCTGCCCCAAGGGAGCAGACCTCCTCCAGTCCCAGGTGGTGCAGCTGGCAGAAGAAACATCCTGTTTTTCCCTTCTGCCTCTTCCTTCTCTCGAGTTCTCTGGGTACCAGGCCACAGCACCACTGCTGCTCCTTTGCTGTTTGCTCAGCCCTGAGGAGGTTTGATGCTCTTTTACACACACACACCACCTCTGCCCCAGTCAAACGAGCATCTGTGCTGCTTGTGCTGAGAGGGGCATCCCTGCAGGGCTGGAGGAGGCTTCCTCTATCCTCAGGCAATCCTCAAATCCTAACATTTTGCTTTTGGTTGTTAGGATTTTCAGATCTTCTATCACCCATTACATGCTCTTAATGAGACCTGCAGAGAGTTCAGACATCTGCTTGCCGAGCCCTTGAGCCCTGGAGTCAGTAGCTCCATGTGTCATTCCATATTACCTAGCACTCCTTCCAGGTTGCCAGGCTTGGATTCTTTCTACCATCCCTTCCAACACAATTAGCATTTCTTGGAGAACATGATTTCAGGCTTTAATTGCCTTTGATCCTGCTGTAATCAATTTTCTCAGGCCAGAAAGACCCAGCAAAAGGCGAGTTAGGAAACAGAGGATGGTGAATGTCTTTGGAATGGTACCAGTTGGATCTTAATGCGGTCAGCTTCTCTAATTCCATCTCTTTCTTTAGTCACTCCATATGATGGGCATCTTCTTCCTGGATCAGTGCTGCTGTTACCACAGGTGACATTTATTCCTTGTCTGATGAATCAGGAGGTGTGTGAGGGCTCCCTCAGACACAGCAAAAGCATGGAAAGAGAGACACCAATAGGCAATGGTGCTGTTTCCAAAAGCCCAACTCTTGCCAGCCACCTGTAACTCAGCTATGTGGTCACCTGCAGGGACACCTTTGGTTTCTGCATCTCCAACCCGGAGCACTGGAGCCAGTGCAGCTCTGTGTGCCACACCCAGGACCCTCGAAGAGCCCCAACACTGCTGGCAGCTCACAGCCCCCCAGGCTCCCCAAAGGCAGCCCCACCATGCCAGGTGCTCCTGCCCTGCCCAACTGCAACCCGAGTGCTCCTGAGCAGGCGCTGGTCCCCACCCTGCTGAGAACAAGTCACTTCCCAAGGTGGCTTTCTTGTGCCACGAAGGAGCCAAGTGGAGTAGGTGCAAAGCAAAAGAGAAGATTTAAGCAAGAGCTTAGAAAATCCATCTGTGCTGACATCCATCAGTGTCACTCCTTGGCTGCAAAAGCAATATTTATAAATCACGTTTCAAAACTGGCTACAAATTTGTACAAAGAAACAGATGGGCTGGTGGTAGCAGTTTGTCACCACTGATACTTATACAGGGGAGTAGAGACAAGTGCAAGAGGGGTGAATGCAGGAGAGGGAAACAACGGGGGAACACAAGGGAGGATGCAGCAAGGACACCTCTGAGAGCAGGGGCAAAGGTGCGTGTACCCAGGGCAGTTGATGGACTGGAGAAGGGGGCAGAAATCAAAGGGAAGGAGATGGCACCACGGCACCCTGTTAGAAATGAGGGGTGCCTCCATCTGCCACAGGCAGCCACCTCCGCTTGCTGTGGAAGACAGCACTGCTCAGCAACTGGGAGGGTCTCCAAACACTCTGGGAATAACCCTGCAGCATTTGTTTTACCAAGAGCAGGAGGCGGGAGGTGATGCCAGCTTTTACTCATTTTATGCAGTGTTACACCACACAAAAAGCTCGAGAGATCGTTTAGCACAAAGAATTACCCCGTGTCACAAGAGCCTCATCCCACTCAAGAGAGCAGCAGCTCCGGAGGAGATGGTGGCACACGTGTCCTGCATCTACTGCAATGCCAGCTCTTGGGCTACTTTTGGTGGGCCCCCACAGAGAGCCAGGAGCCAAGCAGCCCGTGCTAAAGCTCCATACACCCCCAGCCACGTGCCCTGCCAGATGAGTAAAACAGCAGTGGTGGCTCCTGGATGGCAACCTGGCCATGGCAGACACCCTGGCCCAGAGCTGGGAGCCTCATGAGGGTCTGGGGATGGACACCAGCGTGTTCAAGCGTATTTCTATAAGGTCCTTCAAAGAAAGTGAGGGAAGTTAATCGCTGGGCGTGGGGCAAAATCTTGCTGAGGATTAAAGCCTGTTTACATGATAAGAAGCAAAAGTCTTCTGAGCAGCTTGAGCAGAGGGGGAGGGACTCAGGTCAGGGACAGCTGTGCTACTCAGGACACAGTGCAATATCCAGCTGTGTTACCATCACATCTGAAGCTTTTCCATTTTGATTATCCCTAATAGTGCTGAACCAAACTCAGCAAGCAGGATCTTACGTCAGCAGAAGGCTCCTATGATAAGCTCAGAACAAACTAAACCAGGCTTTTGACAGATAAAGCTGCAAAAGCAGAGAAAGAAAATGGTTTTAAAAGAAAACCCAACCAAAACCAAAGAAGGATTTCAATGTGGTCTGCTGGCCCCTGTGACAAGTACATGCACATGTGGCTGGAGAAGGTCCCAGTATCCGCAGGGGACCCTGCTGTACCTACTGCTACAATCAGCACCTAAATTCACCCTTAAACACCAGCCAAAAATAGGAAGCATCCTGATAACTAGTTTTCTGGATTGTTACTGTCCACACAAATGCAGCCTGACCTGACAGCCTGCAAAGTCCAACAGCAGCCAGGCTCAGCCAGCAGAACCTGCATTGCACCCCATCACTCACAGCAGCATCGAGTCACCCAGGATGAGCTACTGAGGTCAGAGATGCAGAGAACCGCAGAGCTGCCCAGAGGAACAGACAGGCTCTGCCTGGCTGCATGTCCCAAAGGAGAGGATAAGCCCCAGGAAACAGAGGAACTGCACCCCAGAGCCACCATGTCACAGGGAATCAGGTTCTGCAGGCTGTGTCCCAGAGAACCCACCGTAGCTGTGGGCTGGCTAGCATGGCCCCACTGCCTTCCAGAGCTGCTCCCATTCGTCAGGGGCACAGGGCTAGCCACCCACATGGCAGCCCCAAGATGACCCATGCTCCAGGATTTACCTTGGAGAGGGCTAAATCATAACGCTCAAAATGGGAGCGTGTTCATCTATAAATCCACATCATCTCCTTGCCTCAGGCAGGCTGGAGATTTCCCATCAAGAAAGGGACTGAGAGCCCTGAATATACCACAGGCTTAACCAGACAGCATGAGAGAAGCTTTGTAGCTGCTTGCAGCGAGGAATAAAGCTGGCAGAGCCTCCTTGAGGAAATCCAAGCTGTTAGCTGACCAGTCCCACCATTTCAGGTTGACAAGAAGCTCTGCAACATGCCCGAAGCACCCAGAGCTGGCAGAGAGAGACAGTGACCCACGACCCTCTCCATGGCCAGAGCCGCTGCTCAGCCTGAAGGATGCTGGGCCAAGGGTACAGCAGGACTTACCCTGGATATCCAGCAAAGAGAAATGGTGGTTGTTGGTGGCTTCAGGCGCCAATGTGAAGTAGAAACGGTGGCCACTCTGAGGCTCATCCCGGTCCACAACGCTGATTGTCTGGATCAGCTGTGGGGAGAAGGCAGAGCTGAGCACTAGTGCTGCTCCCACAGCCCCTGCCAGGGTCCCACATGCAGGGTCCAGCCAGCAGCATCACCAGCTGCAGCCACAGAGAGGGACAAGACTTCAGCCCTGCAGATGGGCTCAGTGGGACCAGCAGAGTGACTCCCACTGTGACAGGGGCTGCACAGGAAGACTCTCAGGCAGAAGGGGACAGATGGGCAAACTGGCCCTGGTCCACAGTGCTGCCTGCAGCCCTAGACCAGGGCTTGGGGGCTCTCACTACCTGGCCTGGTTTGGCATCCTCACACACAGCGGCTTCATAGGGAGTGGCAAGCTCAGGTGGATTGTCATTGACGTCCAGGATTCGGATACGGAGAGAGGCCCTCGACACCTGGGAATGATTATCTGAAACAGAAAGAGAAGCAGAGCTTCAGGACAAAGGGCCAACTGCTGCTATCAGGGAACAAACCCCCTCATCCTCATCTGTCCAAAGGCCTTTGTGGCTGCTGCCAGCACTGCACCTCTGCCTGCCTGTGGCACAGATGCTCTACAGGACAGCAGGACCTGTAGAGCATGCTTCAGCCTCACTGCACCCTGCAAAAGAAGCCCAACCACTGGGCTGTGTGCCAAGGACTCCTGAAACACCACCTGATCTACCCCTGGAAAACTGAAGCGGTCCAAAGCTACTCCCAGCCATAAAGATCAGCCAGTCCACTGGTGAGGATCTGCACTGCAGCAAAACAGCACCAAGATGGGACAGAAAACTTGGATGTGAGACCACCCTCTGACCTGGATCCTGATCCATAGGTGCTCGAGACTGGCAGCAACATCTGAGAGCTGAGCAAATGGAACCAGGATGTGAAACAGCTGTGATCAACTAATGGCACAGGTTGATGGTGAGATCTGTCTGTCCACCTCTGCTGTGCCCAGGTGATCCAGGGTCAAATGTGCCCCATGGAGGCATGAGGCTCTTGCCCAGGGACTCAGGCCTCTTATGCTGACACTGGGTTTTTGTTGCCATTGCAGCTTAAACTTAAACACAGCACTGTCCACCAGCTGGCATGAGGGGGTCATGCAGTAAGACTGAGGGCAGCCCTCTTCACCCTGGCACTCACCAGCCCAGCCTCACACAGGCAGTGGTCCTGGGGAACCCCCTCCCTTGGGGTTCACTCCGCACGTGGGATGGGGCAGCATTTACACCTCCACTCACTGCAGCGTCACTGAGCTGCACACACACTGCCGGGGGACACTGAGCCCGTGCCATAAGATTATAAATCACTCTGGAGGGCCTGATGTTTGCTGAAGCACCTCATATATCTCCAGAAATGAGAACTCCCTCTTACTCCATCTCCTTTGTTTTACCCAGAGGCTGCACCTGTGACAGAGCTAATGCTTCTCTCCACGCTCAGGCAGGAGTTCTGCTGCCTGTTTGTCTATAACATTAATACTGGCCCCAACAGATCAGGTGGGGGAGGACCCAGGGGAGAGGAGATTTAGTGCTGCTCCATAATTAGTCAGGAATCTAAGCCCCCTCCCCAGAGCTGCCTTCACCCGGTTCTCACGTTATCACTCCCTCTCACCCAGACCAGCTGCTCTGGCGATTAGATAGTTGTTTTTGGGGGAGGGAGGCTGAAGTCGTGACTAAAAGCCTAGAACTATGTGTTATTTTAAAAGGCATATTGGTGCAGTGAAATAAACTGCAATTGCTCGCAGGAAGAGAGAAAGGGGGAGGCAGTGGGGTGAGAAGGGAGCCTGGGGAGGCGGCGGGGTGTGCGCTTGATGCCCACAAATGAGCAGGAAGAAAAAGGGTTCAGTTCCTGCGAGAAGGAGGATGACAGCATTTCATCACCCCCTCCTCAACCCACAAGAAGACGGATAACCATCCCCGCTGCTCAGCTCTGGAGCAGGCTGGGATTGCTGAGAGAAAGCCGAGGAAAGGCAGAAAGAGAGGAGAGGAAGTAGAGCCTGAAAGGAGGAAGAATCCAGGACCCCAGCTCTTCCCCTTGTTCACTGTAACCCAGAGGAGGAGCTCCTCCCTTAGTGCCCCACAGTGTGGGGCCAGCTGGGCGCAGGAGCCAACCCCAGCGCTGCTGAACCCTCCCCAGGACCTGCTGGGATCGTGCGTGCCAGGCCTGGACATCCAGGTGATCCTGAGCAGAGCAGATTCTCTTTGAGACCAGCTCCCCCAGCCCCTGAGGAGGGATGTGGTCAGTGTGTTCGGAGCCGGGCAGAAGCGCAGGGGCGCGCTCGTCCCCAGCTCCAGCCGGCAGCGCTTTGAGCCGCGCACGGGAGGGGTCACGGCCCCGACCCCTCCTGAGCAGGGCTCACGTCCCACATCCCTGGGCACAGCTCTGAGACAGTGACCTTTCTAAATGCACCCTGTCATACTAAAGCTCTCCTTCTGCCCTTCCAAAACTGCTGAAGCCTGAGGCTCATGCTCACTCCTGGCTCAGCGACGGGGTCAAAATTTGACGTGCCCAGGAACATCAAGGTTAGAAAGGCAACTGCTGCACTCCTGCCTACCCTTCCAGTGCAGCACACATCAGCTTCTTTTGATTTTGGCTGTACAATCTATATTTGAAGGTTTTTCAATGCTTTACCAACTTCCCTCTTTCTCTGAGCCAGTACCTGGATTTACAGGTGGAAAAAATGAAAAATGGTTCGATATATTTGAAAATAGTTGTCTTCAAAACATCTGAAATATGTTTTTTGTAACAGTGGCCTAAACTGATATGATGGTCAGAAGTATGATTAAGATTGTTGGAGCACATCCGTGATGAAAGGCACAAAGCACTCAACTAACACGAGATTCACATCTGTGAGGTCAGAAACTCTGGCCTGTGCTTTCTCTACCTGTGTGCACGCACCCAAAACGCCCCAGCACAGGAGCCAAGGCTCAGCAGGCAGGTCGCAGTGCCAGGAAGAGAAGCAGAGAGGGTGGATGAGGCTGTGGCATGGGTGCGGCAGGCACGTGCCCTCACAGGGCTCTGTGACGAGCACCCAGCCCGTGACTGAGGCAAGGGCAGCACGTGCTGGCGGAGGGCAACTGGAAGGGAAAAAAGCCATTTTCCATTGCAGCGTCTCTCCTCGGTATTCCAGCTCAGCTGACTGACATGCAAATTAGTTTAATTATTTCTTCTTCTAAAATAAATTATATTTTGCAGTGGCTGCAATATGTTGTGTCAGGCAAAATTACATTCAATATTTTTAAACTAATTGATGTCAGCCTTGAGAAAACCTGATTGACAGCAGCGAGAAAACTAGGCTGCTACCTAAACGCTTTCCTAAATTAAAATTAAACATGCCGTTTTTCTGCATTTCCTTCAGGAGTTGGAATGCTATTAATCTGAAAAGACTGAGGAAAGAGACATGGAAAATACACAGAACAAGAGGGAGATGCTGGAAGCACAGCCATGCAGTATGGGAGCTCCAGGCTGGTGACTGGCAGCTGCCTTTGCCAACATGGGAGGAATTATTTCAGAGCCACTGGAGCTGCCGTGCGTTGGGGGACGGAGCTCTGCCCAGTGTTTCCACACTGCTGCATCTGTGCCTGCCTCAACACAGCCACCAGCATGGCCCAGGGCGTGCCAGCCAGACACTCCTGCCCAGGTGCCATGTAGCAGAACAGGCAGCACTGGGACAGGACTGGCAGGGATGGGACAGGCAGTGCTGGGATTCCGGAGCATGAGATGGTCACAGTCCTGCTGCATGGCAACCTTCAGGCCAAGTGTCAAATGCTTCAGGGGAATCTTCATCCACATCCCGGAGTATTTCCTTATTTAATTAATCATGTGAGTAAGTAATCTGAACAGGACAATATTCTCCTCTTAAATATTCAGATGCAAAACACCAACTTGCCCTCTCCCTGAGCTGCAGACAGCTGAGTGCTCACAGGACTGACACCAAGCACCTCTGGGCAACTGCTCAGCAATGCTGTAGCTCTGCAGCAGCTCCCAGGGACGGGAAGGGATTGACAGTGCTTGGTCACCCCTGCTGTGGCAGGAAAGGAGGGGACTTGTGGTTCTGCTGTGCTAGCATCCAGCCCTTACTCCTCCAGACCCTCACACAATCTCCCAATAAAGCACTTTGCATTTTTACACCCAAACCTCTCTTGTGGAGCTCCAAATCCAGCATACGCCATTTTCCCCCCTCCTCATGTACAACGGAAAGTGCTCAGCAGCTTCCCTGGGTCTGAGGAGAGCCCAAGGGACTGTGGGGTGCCATGTGCAGCTGCAGCACCTGGAGCAGACCAGCTCAGGGATGTTGCTGGACACAGAATCCAACCTGTTCTTCTGTGTCATGACCAAATTGGTACAATACTGAATTCAAAATTTTTACATTAGTAAGGAAGTCAGAAGAGGCAGGAGTGGAATTTTTTCCTCACTATCTCAGCAAATTGGAAGAACAAAATGCAGAACAGAAGACTGAGATGTGCCACTCTGCTCTCCAGCCCTGATGCCACGGCTCTGGGGCACAGGGTGGGTTTGTAGCTGTTCATGCAGCTCCTGCCTGCAAACCAGAATGCTGATGCCAAGGACAGAGCAGGGGCATGCCAGGGGTATGACTCATCTGACAGGTGGCTGTATCAGAGGCTGAAGCTGAAAACCTGGCTCCCAGCTGAGGGGAAGCAAAGTGGAAGCAGCAGTTAAGCCAAGTAACATATAAATGGCTCTCACCTCTCCTGAGTCCTACCCAAACTCAGCAGCATGAGAGTCATTAAATTGCATCCAAACACAATGCTCTGATTAAAGCCAGTCTCCAGCAGGAAGATTTATCATCTCAATTACCAGCAGTGGACACAGCAGTCAAGGCCTCATCATTTTACATGAGCAAAGAGGAAAACAGGAAGAGAATCACTAATATTAGCCCAAGGAAGGTAAACAGCTTGTGAGGGAGATGAAGATTTATCTGTGGGAACGTTTGGCCTGGTCCCAGGCCAGATTAGCTGAACAGCCCCCATGCTTCCTGCTGGTTGCCATGCTGCGAGGCCAAACACTCTGCTGGTCCCTGGCTGGCTGAGGCAGCTCTTGCTGGGGGGGCAGAGCTGCCCTTGCTCCCCATGCCAGCAGCGGGAAGCCCAGACAGCTCATGGACACAGCTGGGCACCTTTTGCAGCTTTTCTTACTGCTTTCAGGGGCAAATACACCCTGATATCCACAGGTGGGAAATAACCTGGACACGGTGTCTGCTGCAGCAGTGGGTGCCAGACAGGGCTCTCCAGGGTGGGGGCACAGCTCCTGTTTGGAGCTGCTCGAGCCCCACAAGCTGCCTGTGGGAACAAGTGTTGCCAGTGGGGCTGGCTGTCCTTCGGCCTGCAGCGGTCAAACCCTGCCCAGGACAGCCCCGATAGCAGACCAGGAGGGCAGCTCAAGGAGCCCACAGGGATGCAACATCTTGTTGCAACACACTCCACTCCAGGCCATGTGACTGGTGCCATGGGAATCGAGCGGGCTCTGGCACCATGGGAATACAGTGGGTACAGTTTCCCACCAGCCCCAACGAGCTGAGGCACCAGGCACAGTCCTGGGCAGCAGGACTCCCCCTGGGCTTGTGTCATTCCTCCTGCCACGTTTCCATCTCACTGAGGAGAGAATATGTGACCACTTACCTCTGATGGAGTTGGTGACGTCTGGCCCTGTGGCATCCAGCTGCACCCCACATGCCCATGGTGAGCACCACAGAGCCCTGCCAGCACTCCTGGCCCCAGATACCTGTGTGCCAGGAGCTGCACTGCTGGATGTGCTGCTCCCAGCTGCCCTGCATTCCCTGCTCCCACTGCCATGGCTGATCCCACTGTGCCAGGCACATCCTGACAGCTGCCGCATGGCCCCGCTCCGAAACCCCTCCATCACTCAGAAGGCTGTACCTTTACAACTGCCCTTTCCACCAGAGGATTCAGACATAAATTGTACTTTAAATTCAATATCAGTCATTAATATTTCATGATTACAAAACGTTAAGGATAATGTCACTGGGAAGAACGTCTGGGCAGCTAAAACGGATGAGTCAGAGCTCACCATGGGAGAAGTCAGAGCACTGAAGAGTCTCCCTGGCTTTTGAACCGATCCAGCCTGACAGGCTTCCCTGCCAGAGGGGAGCTGCAGCATTTACTGACTTGTTCTGAAATCCTAGCCACAGCGTGTAAATATTGTCCTTCTGATTCTTGTCACCTCACGTTTCCTTTGGATGCTGAGTTGTGCTGCAACGCCGCCATCCCCTCCCTCCCTGCAGAGCCTCCCCATGGAGCCCCCAGCACAGGCCACAGCTTGGCAATGGACTGCCCTCTCAGGGATGTGATCAGGGAGGGCTCACAACAGTGCCACAGCCAGAGAGTGCAGGGGCCACTCCCATCATCCAGCACAGAGCGTTGGCACAGGGAGGGACTGGGATGCACCATGGAGCCATAGACATCCCCTTGGGGAGTGGGGGTCCAGCCAGGGCCACTGACCCCTCCTCTCCCAGGGCCATGGGGCCTGTTCCCTTGCCTGGCTAGAGTGGGTGACAGGATCTGACCTCTGGGACCCAAGTCAGGCCTTGACCTGGCTCCTTGAACACAAACAGCATCTTCAACACTCAAGAACGAGCAAAGAAACACTCAGGCTGAAGCCTGGGGAAGGCTCCTGCCCACAGATGGACAGGCCTTGCTCCATGTCAGCAGGGATATGGAGGTGCTCTGCAGCCACGGCAGCTCCCTGGTACCCACTGCAGGGCAGAGGCAGAGCACAGTGGGGCCCAGGCTACCCTGGTGACTTGCACATCCAAAATATGGAAAACTTTGAAGAACATGGCAATGCCTTTCTGTTTCTCAGTGTCGTGCCTGGGACATTCTGCTCCCACAGTCCCCTCCCACTGGTGCAGACCCAGGACTGCCCATATCTATTCCTTCTGTGCCAAGCCTGCACCACCCCAAGCACACAGGAGGCATCCAGAGCTACAAACCCAGGTGCAGGTACAGTCTGTGAATCCCAAACACTGAGAGCTCTGGCAGAAGCAAGTGCTGAGTGTCCTGCAGTGCCACAGGGCTCCAGCTGATGGGACATCCACATGCAGCACAGGACTGATCCAGGGGGAGGCAGGTGATGTGAGCACAGCCGCCCGGGAGCCCCCGGTGCTGCTCAGCAGGTGTGAGTGCAGGCAGCAAGCTGCACAGGGATGACTGGCAGAGACGGTGCAGAGATAACACAAATTTGATTAGTGTTCATCAAATATACTATTCGACCATGCTCCCTTATTAATGCTCGACTCAGGAAGAGTATTTTTAGGTTGTCTAGGGAGATGTCAGACTCAGTGCTGCTGCATTTATTTTTCTTTTTTACTTCAGTGTTGATTAACACTCGTGTCTTGGCCACCCTTGCAATGACAGCACCCTTATTCCTCCTCCTGCCCCACTCCAGTTCTGCACAGACTGCTCCACACAGCATTCCTCCATCTCACCTGCCTCCATCGCCAGGACAGTGATGTTGTGCCACCCTGCTGTCTCCCGGTCCAGGACCTTTCCTGTCACAATAGCGCCTGTTTTGGCATCGATGTCAAAGATCCTCTCGGCATCCGTGCTGCGGTCGATGGCGTACCTGTGACCAGGCAAAAGGAGAAACCGTGAGCAGCTGCATGTGCCAAGCCCACCCTTACCATCGGCCCCAGGAGTACTGGAATCTAACACCACAGGCCCTGTAGCACCACTCTCCTTGTCCTGTGTTTCAGCACAGTACAGGAAGGCCATGTTTCTACCAGGCTGCAAGCCCAGAGCCTTCAACTTAAATTAAAGTGTGGCTTTTGGTGCATAAAGTGGAACTGTGCACAGATTTTGGACAAGTGGAAAAACCTGCTCTGATGGGAACCTTATGCTCTGGATAGACAGAGCAATACAGAAATCATGGGCTGTAACTTCCCTTGTGACTCTGGGAAGCTTCAGCGCTGTAGGTTCAGGAAAAGCATGAACCAAACTGAAAGTGGGCACCCCTGCTCAAGGAGCCCATCTCACCTACTTCCCTCTCTGTTGCTCTTGCCACTGCATCCACCCGAGTGAGACACCCAGAGGGCAGCACACAGCAGGCTGTGAGCCAGATCTTCAGACACCTCAACTGCAGCTAGAGCTGGCACAACGCACAGGGTCTGGACTGAACACGTGCAACTGGTGCGGCAATCCTGGCAGCAGAGCAGTGGGCAGCAGCCAGCATCCCCCCATCAACACAGCACATCATGCCAGCAGCCCCAAGATTTGCCCTATCTCAAGCTTCCCAGTCCCACAAGGAACAGGGTGATGAGCTCCTCCAGCTCAGACTGTGTCCAGCTGCTCAGCAGAGACCCATCACAGGCAGCTCTCACTCTGCTCATTCAGCTGCTTCAGTGCTGCCCTAAACAGCCCCTCCAGAGGGTGGAACCCACATACCCCTTGGGCCACCTCCAGAGAGCACTATTCTCATTTCTCCCCAAGGGCAGCCCCACAGCTCACAAGGAATCAGACACCAGGTTTAGCCCTGAGCCTTCACCAGGACACCACAAATCCTTGCATGTCCCAGTGGCATCTCCTGCATTTCCAACCATTACACAAAGAATGGAGCAAGCCAACATTAAATCAGGGCATAATGAGATGTGAGCTCCTGAAGGAAAGGGCTAGAATGGAAGTCTGATCCAGCTGAGGCCCTCGAGCGCAGCCATAGCACAAATAACACAAACCACCACTGCAATCAGAATTAGAAATCCAGAAGGCCTGCAAATCACAAACAATACAGCATAATGTTATTGTGTACAGCATCTTTCACACACACTGAATCCCAGAGTGCTTCACAGAATTAAATAATACAAGACAGCCAAGAGTACAAAGGATAAATTACCAAAAGGAGGGCTGTGAATAAATTAAAGCCTTCAGTCACATGTTCAGCCACAGAAGGAAGATAAATGTAGGGACAAAGCAAACTGGAAAGCTGGCATGGTAGGACTGAGAGGCTACACTGGACAGGAGCAGAGCAGGACAAGCTCCAGGCCGAGCAGCAGGTGCAGGACAGAAGGGCTCCATGTGCTGCAGAGCAGTTTTCCAGCTGTGGGTCCATCATCCACATGCCTCACAGCCAAGGAACATCAGCTCACCTTCCTCATGCACGGATGACCATAGATGGCCCTGTGCTGTTCTGCCCCATGCCCTGGGATGGGACCAGCTGCAGATGGGAGTGCCTCTGGCAGAGCTCCTGTCCATCCACACAGCTCCATCTCTGATGGAGGCACAGAAAAAGGCATTCCTACACTGTTTAACGTGTTACACAGTACCAGATTACATTCCCTTGCTCTCTCTCTTTAAGACAGATGGGGAGATGAAAGAATAAATACAACAGCACTTGCTTGTAGCCAAATAAAAACATTCAAAAGTCACTATCTAAATTCACTTGCACCTAGCCAGCATCTAGTACTTATGTAGCTGAATTCCTCTTCCCCGCTTGCATCTAGAGGTGATGGACATCTCTCACACAAAGCCAGGTACAAGCTCATGTATCTCAAAACCAGCTACTAGAGACTGCCTGCATTTTCTGCCCCAACTCCCAGCTGGCAGAAGAGCTTTTACAGGCACACAGCCAACTCCAAAAGGGACAGTGACACTGTCTTGGCATGGACTGCAGCCTCTCATCCACTCTCTGTTCACTCACTGCAAAGGAAAGGAGAGGTTATGGCCACTCTGAATTGTACAAATCAGCCCAACGTTCTGCTGGAAAGAGGAACAGAAACTGGGATGACAACACCTAATACCTTTCCAATAGCATAACTAATTCTACATAACTGCTTCCATTGTTCTCCCACATCACCTGACCTCAAACATGTCCTGCCTTCCTCTCCACTTTTTCATGCTGTTAAGTTCGAGACGGTACTTCAACCTCCCCACAGCTTCCCTGTCTCTCGGATGAGCACATGCCTGTTTTGATCACACTTCTATCACTGCTGCATAAACAGAGACATCTGCAAAAAAATCCACCCAGTTAGTGATGGGAGACACTCCCAAGCCTGGACATATCTGACAGGGCTGCCTGCCCGGCCAGAGGGCAGGAGGATGGCAGGGAGTCTTCAGTGTAAAGCCACTGGGAACCTGTTCTTATGCTTCTTGTTGCTTTGCTGCTGAGGTTGTCTTCTGTCCCTTCTGAATGGTCTGTTAAGGACTGCTGCCTGTACCCCATGGCCAGGCACAAACCAAACCACAACTCTGATCCCTTTGTCACCACTGCTACAGAGAATTGTCACCTTCTCCGTACTGCCGCAGGGAAGGAGACAGAGCTCAGCACACTGCCTCGGCAGGGCTGACCCTGCTGCCACTCACTGACTGTGGAGGCGGCCAATCCAGGTGGGTCTGCAGCTCTCTGCAGGTGCCAAAGGCCATGGATGCTCTGCAGCACTCAGCTGGCATGGGAGCTGGGGGCTGGGAGGGTGGCACAGGGATGCCCATCCACCCCCAAAAGCCACAGCCATAACCTGCTCAGAGCTACAACAGACCTCACCTTCCAGCAGCTTCCATCTCATCCCATGCTGGAGTGTGCAGTGCTTTGCTGTGCTCATTCACATAATTTTGCGCAATACAACCCTCACCACCAGTCTCTCCACCTCTACTCCAGCTTCATTTTCACCCATCCCACTGAAGTCAAACAGTGCTTCTCACCTGGGAAGAGGCAGCATTTAATCCCTCATCCTCCAGGCACTCAGAGAAGGACCTATGCTCATCTCTCCTGCAGCTGGCTGGTGCTCTCTATCTGGAACCGCAGTCCCCAGCTCTGATTGGGATGCGGACCTTGTACTTCATTGCCCCCTCTTCCTGCTGGCACTGCCTGTTGGTTTGGATGCTACAAGTGACTGTTTAATTTCGACAGCTTTCTCGGTGCTCATCTTTCCCATGAATGCATTTCTCAAGCAGTTTGTTTCACTTCTCTCCTGAACACAAGAAGCAGCACATTTTATGCCATGTGTTTTGTTAATAGGGAGCTTTTCAAACACTGTATGAAAAGCTTTTTGTTGTGTTTGCTTTTTCCTCCTCTCCCTTTTATATTGAAGCAGGTTGTAGTTCTTGCTGTGCTGTTGGAGTCTATAAAATGCCCATGTCCAACACGTGTCTCCGGATTTTGTGAATGCCAAACAAGAATATCTCTGAGAACCTTAAATCCCAAGCAACATCTTCCCAGTGCTGATAAAGCCTGGAAAGCAAACAATCAGAGCACAGGCTCCCACTGCAGAGAGAGAAACAAAAGGCTCCCATACAAACAGCCTCACACACACAGACAGTCTATCACTGTATTACTTCATACAATGGCTCAGCTGAGAAAAACTGCACTACGCCCAGAAAACACACAGCTAAAGCCAAAAAGCCAACTGGAAACTAATTTTTTTTTTTCTGAAAAGGAACATTTCCAGCCTTTGATAGGCAAAAAGCCAAGGATAGAATAAAATAAAAAGAGCCAGACCTTTAGGAGGGCATTTCCCACACTGGTACCACAGAAGGTTTTGTGTCCCACTTGGGTTCATACAGCTACTTGGCCATGCTGAGCTCAGCACAGCTCCCTGCTCATGCACTGGTGGTTACTGGGAGGATGTCCCTCTCTGAGAGATGGGGTGATCCCCAAGTGCCTCCTCACACCCAAGGCAACCAGCTACCAGGGGCTCTGCAGCCAATGTGCAGCCGGAGCAAGGCAGTGAGGAGCTGCCTCAGGGACACCCCTTCAACCCTCACGTCTTTGTAACAGGTCACTGTGACCCAGTCCAGCTTGTGGGAAGGGATCTGTTCTCAAACCAAGTCTCTGTATCCTGTGGGACACATGGATCACCAGGAGGGCAGGGGAACATCAGGCTGGAATGTGCCTCTAGCAGTTGCTTTGGGCAGAGCAGCAGGAGTCTAGTCCGTGCTGGCCTGGGGCTGAGAACAGAAAGCCAAGGGCACCTCCCTTCCCATTTGGATAAAAATACCTCCCAAACCTTGTTACTGGCAGCCTGGTGTCAGCAGGACCTGGAAACCCTGACAGAGCTGATTTCTGCTCTGCTGTCTCTGGCAATCCTTGTTCTTTCCTGCCTCAAGGGGAGAGTGCATCTCGACATGACAGAAGTGGGGGCGCCCCCCTATCTGAAGGCAGAGCCAACACACAGGCCCGAGTCCACGAGAGCAGCCACTGCTGAAGCACAGCCGTGCCTCTGCCCCCACCTCTGGCAGATGAGGAGCAGAAGTTAAAGGGATCCACTGAACTGCAGCAACTTCAAAGGGTTCACACCAACTTCAAGGCGAAGAGGATCAAATGCTGGTCATGCTGTCAGGACCAGGTGCTCTCTGATGTATCAGAGGTGAAGTATAAGTGCTGGCTTCTTGTGACTGTACTTCCGAGCAGCACACTTGAAACAAGAGGTGACTTACTGCTGTCTCCTGCTGACGGGTTAGTGTCACATCCTGGTGCTGCAGGGTGCTGGCATTAATGTCTGTGCACCGCTTTGAAGCTGGTAACAGCTGCCTACGCAGCAAAGTATTTTATTAAATTACCTGGCTAGCCAGAGGACAGGGAAGCAGGAGAGATCCAACTGTACCTTCCTCTTGCATTGGTGCTGCATCAGCACGACCACTATCAACCTGCAGCTCCACTTGGTACATGTGAAAATGTGTGAGGGCTCACCCAGCTGCAGTGCCACTGCTGATGACTGCAGGGACTGTCAGCACAGAGGGAGTGAAGGGATGGACCAAGTCCCACAGGGCAGCACGGGGGACACAGGATGAGCTACCTGCCTGGGGATAGCTAGAGGCAGGACACGTATTTGAATGCATCAAGCCTGACAAGGGAAAACACATGGCAATTCCCAAGCTGCAGCAGATGCCTGGGAGTCCTGTTGGCTGAGTCCTTGTGTCTGAGCACGAGGCATTGCCTTGCCAGCACTGAGCTCCCTGTAGGAGAGACTCCCGGAGCAAAGTTTGGGCTCTCACCATCTTGTTCCTGCCCAGTACTTGAATCTGCTTCTCTCTGGTCCAAGTCTTCACCACCTTCTCTACAGCACTAAGACCCTCCCTCCACTTCTTTCTTTTGGTCTATCTGCAAACAATGCAGCAAGCTCCACAGGAAAGCGGCACAAAGAACAAAGAAAAAAAAAGTAAGAACAGTTCTGTCCCAAAGGTCCCTTTTCTACAAGGTCCCTTTTTTCTACAATTCCAGATCAGAAAATAAAATCTTTGTTCTGCAGCACTGCTAGAAACAGTCAAGTGAAAAAGGACATGCATACATGTGCACACAGAGTTATGTGGACACACCACTCTCCTGAAGGGTGTGTGCTGACAGACACATGCTCAAGGGCAACAAAGAAATAAAACAGACTCCTAGGCTGACTGGAGAGGGACTGGAGAGTCACACGTGAGCAGAGGCATGTTGAAAACACATTCAGCACTCAGCACGGACTAGTGCAAGTGGTGCAGCAGTCACATATACAGTTCCTGGCACACCAAGGCTGATTTCATTCACATTCCCCCCAAAGTCAACTTTGAGCATCCAGCTTTGTGACACAGTACTCTCTGCTAGCTGCCAGGCATCTGTAGATGGCAGCTTTCCATGTGTAAATGCATTTCTGAGCTTTCTAACCATCACAATCTCTGTTTCCACGAGGATCAGGAGATCCTCCTCATCCCACCATGAAACAGAAAGCCATGGCTGTACCACTGAGCTCAGTGTCCCAAACAGGCACTGGGGGACATAACTGGATGCAACCAAGCGCTGTAACTGAGCCCTCTGGCCTGTCCCCCTCCACCCACATCCCTATCCCTGTCCTTCCTAGTCTATTGCTGCGGGGCTGACTCCCTGCAGAGCTCTCAGTCGAAGCCACTGCTGCTCCCTGGAAGTGAGCGGCTCCACGGGCGCCTGCAGCCCTGCCGGCACCTGGCACCAGAACACACATTTCAAGGAAATTTTCCACACGTTGAGGATGTTTTCTGAACACCAGATTTCCAACCCAACTGCTCGTGACTCAGGCCAGTTGGCAGGGGCAGAAGGCTGCTTTGTGCCTTAGGTAATAACAATTTAACAAGGTAACAATCTCTTTAGCCACAAATTAAATGGAAATGGGAAATGTCCTGTGCAGATAAGCTGCTGCCTGGATTACGTCCCCTGCCCAAATATAAACTCCTCTGATCTTTGATCCTATGCACACATGCACGCACACATAGTCAGGCTGTGGCTCTGCACCTCCCAAGCCTCACCTTATTTATCACCCTTCACTGCTGTCCTCCTGCCACTCCTGGTGTCTGGCCTGTGTCAGGTACCACTGCAGACACCTTACTGTCAGCAGCAAGGACACGCAAGCATCACCCAGCCACCTTCCCTGACACTCCCTTGCGCTCACAAAGCCATCACCTGTCAGTGACGTATCCACCGCCCGAGACGGCTGCGCTTGCCTGTGCACAGGCTGCCACTCACCTGCCAGCTGCCCGTCCCACGAGACGCTCACACACAGCCACACATGCAGCACTCGCCACTTCTACCTGCACTCTCCCCCCTCCTCTGTCCCAGCCATGGCCACAAGCCCTCCCAGGCCACGTGTCCCTTGCAGGTGGCCCCACGCCCACTGCTGGACTGGGATGATGTGAGGTTTGGACGGCTGCTTTACCGGACAGGGTGGTTCGCTGTGTCCGGGTCCAGGGCAGTGACCACCCCCACGACAGATCCAACATGTGCATCCTCCTGGACCTCCATCAGGTTGGAGGGGGGCCGGAACTCGGGGGGCTCGTCGACGTCTAGCACTGAGACCCGCACAATGGTCTGGTCCCGAAAGGTGCCCAGGTCCACGAACCGTGGGTCCACGAACTTGTTGAGGGCCTCCACCACGACAGTGTGCACTTTTTTTGACTCGTAGTCAAGAGGCTGGGACAAGGGAAGAGGGTAAGCCACAGCCAGCCAAAGGAGCCCCTCTGCTGCCTTTCCTTCACCAGAGACATTGGGGCAGCACTAGAGCCATTAGAGCCACCTGCTCCCAAGCAGTGCCTTTGTGGCAGCCTGGTGGCTTCTGCTTTGCCCTTCTGCCAGCAACACCCACACCAAGGGGGCAGGAGGAAGCAGAAGCCTCCAGCCCACTCCCATCAGGGCCCACAACAGGGTGCCCAGGCTGTGAGAAGCCAGGATTCACTGGGAAGACTGCACAGTGTGTGCTGCACATGAGCGAGTTCTCATCATTAATCACCCTGCTTTTATTTCTACAGGGGAGGCAAGCTGCATACAGTGGCCTTGAAGAACAATCATTCTTTCCTGCCTGCACCAAGTATTTGCTTGATTGTTTTTGCCACCAAAAGCAGATACAGTTAAAGTGCTGCTGGTCAGGTAGAGGAATTAGGTGGGCATTTTTCTTTTCTAACAGGTGCTATTAATAAGAGCTGTAAGCATTCCTTTCTGTAGTCCTATGCATGGTGTCTCCTCCGCACAGTCACTGCTTCACTGCAACCCCCAAGCCACCCTGGGGGACTCAGCAGACACTCTGTGCTGCTCCTTTTCAGCCTTTCCTCCCAGACCCAGCCCTGTGTTTTGCTGTGCAGGCAGAGCACAGGCAGGTCTCTCCCAGCATCAGCAGGCACAAAAACGCTACTGCTAGAGCAGCACTCAGAGCATTTTCTTCAACTCAGATTCAACAGCAGCAGTCCCCAAAGGAAAGGGTCCTCCTAGGGACCTGTGCCCTCCCTACTCAACCAACACTTCTCACCTTCTGTACCGTGATGACAGCCTCTTGGGTATTGCTGTCCGTGGTGACTTTGAACATCTCCACGCCTTCCTCATCCTTCACTTGATATGTCATGTCTGTGTTCTCCCCAACGTCAGAGTCCTCTGCCTTCACCCTCCCGATGGCAGTGCCCACGGGGGCTGTTTCGACAATGCTGAACTGATACATCTCTGGAGAAGAAATGGGTACCAGAGTCACTGCTTCTGCCTTTGAACCACCCCAGCCTTCACAAACTTCCCTGGAGCACCCTTGGGCTGTGAGGGTTGCTCCAACCTCACCACGTCTACAGGGCAGAATGCCCCAACAGGAGAAGTAAATACACCTGCCAAAAACAAGGGCTGAGGCAAGACAATTGGGGAGCACTGACATTCCAGGTGCTGTGTGAAGTAAGGACTGATTTCACTGCATGGACACTGCCCTGCAATCAGTGCTCTCTGATTCCTTGCAAAGATTCCTTTGCAATTTCTGATTTTTAGGAGATGCAGCCCAAGAGCTGCGCCTCCTCCAGCTGCAGCCCCTTCCCTGGCCTGCCAGCCTTGAGCTGCCAGGCCACAGTTGGAGTGCACTGCAGAGCCCTCACAGCCCACTCCTCGCAGCAGGATCACCCTGCACCTTGTCTGGGGAGTGTCCCACATCAGACACCAGCACCAGCCACAGGCCAGTAGCAGCAAGTTGGAAAAGAGAGCTGTGCTGTGACAAGGCTGCTGCCCCTGAGCACTGTCACTGGGACAAGGGTGTGACAAGCTCTCACACAGCAGCCAGGAGGGACCAGGCCAGCAGCCAAGTTCTGGCCCCAGCTCCCAGGGGACAGCAGCGCGGTGGACCTTGCTGGCTTCCAGCTGCTTGGAAGGGCTCAGGAAAGGGCCGGCCCTGCTCTCCTACCACACAAGCCATGCTTACTTCCAGGACCTGCACTGGAACAGGGATCTGGCACGCACTGCGCTGCCAGGCAGGGACACACTCAGACCCAGGCCAGGAGCTGTGCTGCTACGGTCCTTTGGTGTTGTCACCCTGCCAGCAGTTGGAGCAGCCAGGCTGGCTCAGCCTGCGGGTTTCACCCCCCCACCCACAGAGAACCAGGACACGTTGCAGTGCCCATTGCCAGTGGGACTTACTCTGCGGGAAGCGCGGTGGGTTGTCGTTGACATCAGTGACGACGATGGTGACCGTGGTGGATCCAGACAGGCCGCCCAGCTGTCCTGCCATGTCTGTTGCACGGATCACCACCTCATAGCGGTCCTGAGTCTCGCGGTCCAGGTCTGCCACGGCTGTCCGGATCACACCTGGAAACCAGCAGGACAGCTGAGCACAGGCAGGTCACAGAGCCACAGACAGGGTGAGGCTGGAAGGGGTCACTGGAGATTACTTTGGACAAGATCCAGACCTAAACAGCATCAGCTGGATCTCCCTCTTCACACGAGGCAGATGCTCCAGTATTTCACCAACCTGCATGGCCCTTCCCTGGACTCACTCTGGTATGCCCAGAGAATCATACTTGGTGTTAGATACAACACCTGCATCTCACCAGTGCACAGTAGAAGGGACTGCCACCTCCCCTGACTGCTGAGGGAGGGTACGCTCTCCCCAGCCACAGCCCTGGTGCTGCTGGCTGCCTCTGCTGCAGGAACACACTGCTGGCCACAAACAGTATCTGCTGAACCTCTTTGCAAGAGGTCACATGAGCAAAAGCCAACTAAGGGGAGAGAAGGACACTGGGGAGAAGAACAAGCCCAGGGGGTTGTCAGCCAGCCAGAAACATCCCAAAAATCCTCCTGAAGCTCAGGAATGGCCACAGGCCCAATTTGCTCCCAGCAAGTCTCCTCATGAAGCATGAAAGAGTTCCAACTGCTGCTTTTCCTGTGGGCTATTTGCAGCTCCCACTGGGTAAAACCCTGGCACAGAGGAGGTTTGTGCTTTTCTGCAGGGTGACCAGGAGGTGGGTGAAAGATCTGTGGGGGTCAGAGGATTGGTGGGGGCAGGAGTCACAGGAAGAGAGGACTCATCCTCGCCCCGATCCAAATGTGAGGGCTGTGCTGGGGCCAGCCTCAAAGTCTGCTCTATGAAAACCCAGGCTGAGTCACAAAACCCCTCTGGCACAGATCTGCAACAGCCCACTTATCCTGATCTGCTGAGCAGGACCCAGGCTTGTTGCAGCACCCTTTACAGAACAGGGGTGCCCTTGCCCAGGCTCCATCTACCAGGTGCTGTGGCCTGGGCACATCTTGGGGGACACTTGTGTGATTTGAAGAATTGGGGTGGCGGGGGAGCACATTTCTAAAAGTCTGTGTGCACAAAACTTCTCTTTTTCAAGTGTCCTTCTATGTTAAGGAGACCAGAGATGACAAAACACATGCTCTGTGTCAGAGAACACACAGGAGCTTAACAAAATGAATGGTATGGTACTACTTCTAACAAGAGTAAGTCTCTTAAAAACAGTGTTTATAGGTCTCCAGTATTCATCTGGGATTGGAAAAATGACCAGGACTAAAATATAAAGGAATGTGAAACAAGAAGCAAAGAGCAGTAAAAGCCCGCAAACTCCGTGAATGGCAGAAATTACCAGTCACCCACAACTGTTTCATTTAAATGGAAACAAAGTAAGGAAGAAAAATTTTGAGGAAGAAAGAAAGAAGAAAACGACTCTGCCCTGATGTGGCACCAGGGTCAGGAAGGAAGGAGGGCCTACATGGATACAAGGTCATTAGCATCACATTCCAGTCCCACTGTACCAGTAGCACCCCATAACAGACAGGAATCAGCTTAAAATCCCTTCCAGCTCAGTTTTTTAACATTTCCACAGATTTAGACGTTGGTTTATGTTTTTGGAAATCCTCTCTCTTCCAGGGTTTTGTGTTTAACTATAAGCTTTACCTCCTCCTACTGTGAACTGCAAATTCATCTCTGCTTTGTCTCACCAGTAATCCTGCCCAGAGCTAGGGACAATACTGGAGGAGAATGCTGGAATGTGTCTCCAGTGAGGGGTCTGACCCAGAGGGAACAGGGAGCCCCCTTCTTGCTGAGCCAACAGTAGAGAATCCCCCAGTGCTCTGTGCACCCTGCAATCCATTTGCTGATGTGCAGCACATCAAGCAGTGGTAGAGCATCGAAGCTCCAAGTCACCAAGAGCACAGCAGAGCAGGAGCTGAGTTCCAGCAGGCTGCAAGGAGTCAAGATATGGCTACAGGGACAGACTCCAAGGCTACCTGGCATCTGCACTCCACAGCCAGCAGGTTTCCAGTTTCCCTGTTCATGTGTCTGGTGTGGCCTTGTGCACCTCCAGACAAGGGCTCACACCATGGAGCCACTGGGGCTGTGGCCCAAAGACAACCAGAAATGCCACTGAGCTGGGAGGATGAAATTCCTCCCCCTCACCCTTTGCATGACATTACAGGTGCAGCAGGAGCTGGCAAAACTGTTCAGGAGACATTTATCACTCCTTCCTTTCTGAAACTAGCAATTATTCCAATGGATTAGCGTTGTTAGGATTTATTATAAAGACACAACCACCATTCCAGATCATTGCCATTCTCCAGCTCTCATGGATAGGCACAATTATCACCCAGCTTCCCTTGTCCCTCTGTCACCTCAGGTTCTGTAATTACCTGGACTCTCCTGCCTTCAGCCCCCATGGATAAGGAAGCCGGTGACTATTCTGTGATAGGGCCCAGGGTCTGCTCTGACCCCCTCATCCATCCTGGCTCTGCTCAGAGGAAGCCATTTGACAAGGAGTCCCGTTCCACCTCAGACAGAGAGGCAGAGGGGATGCAGGAAAGAGAGGCAAGAACGTGCCTGTGGGCACCCATCCCAGCGAGGATGGCACCCTCCCACCTGGGCAGCAGGGCCAGCCCTGCACAAACACCAGGGCTCAGGGACCAGCCCCAGCTGTTCATGCTGACAGGCCTCCACAGCGAATACAAAACCGCTATTTCTGGGCAAGCACGATCTCATTGAAATTTAAGCAATTCTGTTAATTAACGGGGTCTGAAGCATTTTATAATGAAAATGATTCATGTCAGCACAATAGTGATGAATTGGGATGAGAAGGAAAAAGCTCATGCATTCACCAAGGCTGTAATGACTTAACTGAGCTGCTCGTAATGATATGGCTCATAATACGCCATGCAAGATGGGAGGAAAGTGCTCAGGCACTTCCCAGAACACCTCCAAGGTCAATTGTCCCAAGGAAGAGCAAGTCCAGGCCACTTGGCACATGCAGAGTAGGGCAAATGTCCCCAGCCAACTCCTGTTCTTCCAGCAGCACAAGGCAGACAAAATCTCTGCCTGTGGCAGGAGTGGAGGCTGATCAGAAACTCCCTCTCACGGTGTTGTGTGTCCAGTCTATCCTGGAACGGTGGGTATCTGCTGCAGACAAACTGCCAGACCTCCAGGGGCCCCATCAGGATTGTCACTGACAGGCTGTTCCCAAACTGCATGGGCCACACCAGGCCACCAGCCCAAGAGTCAGGCTGGTTTTGTCTTCTAGGCCAAGGTACCGCTCACTGTTTGCTAATGGCTGTGGCACATCAGGGTCTCCACAGATGCCCCATCCATGTGGCACTAAGGGCACTGCCTTAAACGCCCACCAGCAGCAAACCCACATGGTCCCATCTTTCAGAGCCAAGACAGTCTCTGCTCCCAAAACCTGACCCCCGGGACTCTGCAAAGAAGATGCAAGGGATGGAGGCAGACCTTCCTCAAGGCTGTACAGAGAGCACAGAAAAGTCATTGCTATCATCTCCCAAGATCCACCTTCTTTCCAGCTGGAAAAACTGACAAACTTTGTCTTTCCCAGACACTGCTAACAAAGCAAGAACAACCTCGAGCTCAGACTTGTCTCCCCCATTCTTGTCAGTATCTGTTAGAGCTGAATAATGTGGACACATGGTGGCATACCCTCTGGTACAAGGCACATGTGGCTTTCCAGCATGATCCAGATTAATCAGTATAATTACCAGGCAAGGGGACACTTACAGCATCACATAAATACCACTGAATCTACTCCAGTGGCAGACTCTCTTCGGGTGTTATAAACAAAGCAGGACAAAGCACTCGGCAGGTAAGTGCCTTCCAGGAATCCCACCATTATGGGCTTTGCTCTGCTCTCAGGTACTTCTAGGTGAGATGTCCACATCCTCAGAGACTGTCTGCACAAGGCAGCTTCCAGCTGAGGGCAGGAGGAGTCAGAAAGTCATGGCACAACAAACAGGGACCTATCTTAAGGAGGTTCCTGATCCATTTACAGCTCAAAGCAGGCAGTCTTCAAAGGCAGATGAGATTACCCTGGGCCATAAAGAGTCAAGTTTTTAGTATCTCCAGGGATGGAAGTGCCACCATGATGGTGACAAGCCTTGTCTTCCTGCCAGTTGGGTCTTTTAACTGTGCATGCCTGAGAAGAATCTGAGTCTGTCTCCTCTATCCCTCTCTTATTTAGCTGGATAAAACAGATTTATTTCTGCCAGCAGCCTGGTCAGTTAGATCAAACCCATCTCTGCCTCAGGCCAGGAATGGCAAGGCACCTGCCAAACAGACTGCAGATTCCTCACCTGTGCCCTCACCTGCCTGCAGGGACACAGAAATACCAATATATCTGCCAGGACACGAGTCCTGCTGGAAGCACACATCCTGGAGGAGGTCAGCCCTTGCAGAAGAGGTCTTGGCCCCAAGAACCAGCATTTCAGCCACCCTCCAGCCCCTCATCCTGCCCTTCAGCTCAGCACAATTTGGGAGGCAGAAGCTAAAGGTGCTTGAAGTGAAGTATGAGGCACAAAGGGTCAGGAAGTTCATGGAACACCTAACAAGGGCTTGTTCCAGGCTGCAATAACCCTTGCCCATGCCAGTGCAGAGACAGCACACTCATCCTTCCTTCGTCCCTTCTTTTAGCAGCTAAGTCCCTCATCACTTAACATTAATTCCCTTGGCACATTAGTAGATACACTCCAATTTCCTCAGGATGACCAAACATACAGTTTAGTTCCAAATCAGCTGAAGCTCCAGCATGAGTCTCAGAAAACGGCTGTTAATGTTCAATCTCGCTAACAAGAGGAATCCCCTTAAATAAATGTTGCTTCTCTGCAGACTCTTGTGCCTTACACTCAGACTCCCTTTGTGCCTGTGCACAGCTCTGGTGGATAAGGGACAGGGATGAGGCACAGACCTGCACCACCCCCTGGGCAAACAGGAACACACATGTACTGATACATGTGTTTCCAGGCACCAAGGAGCATTTTCAACAAACTGGCAAGAGCAGCAGAGAAACGTGTTCTGCCTCCCACCAGCACGTCACACAGATGAACAGCCCAGCTCAGTGTGCAGCAGGCTCCCAGACACAGCTCCTCTCCCAGTCCAGCCTTACTGCCCCGAGACCAGGGCTGTGGTCTGTCTCCAAACACAGCAAGGCTGGCAGGTAGGGATGAAACAACTAAGGACTGCACATAAATAACCATCAGCTTCATCCCAGCAGGTCAGTATCCCCATTCTCCCTGGCATAAAAAGCTCCAAGCCCTTACCAGCTCAGTCTTTAAATCAGGACACAGGCTCTAGAACTCAGGAGCTGGTTTAAGTCATCACAAATGCCAGACTGCATTTCAAATGCCTTCTGAGCTCTTCTGCCTTTTCCTTGCATTCAGCAGAGTGACAGATTTGAAGAACAACCTCTTCCTTATGGTAAAAAGCCAGGTTCCCATGCACAGCCCCAGACTGACAGGCTGGCTTTTAAGGAAAGCACCAAACATCACAAAATCTATGGTGTTACATGCTCAGGTTGCTCAATAGCACTCAATATCCCTACGAAGGCATGCACAAGACTGCTGGAAAGAGGAGCACCAGGTTGTGGGGTGTTGAGCGGTTTCAGGTTCCCTCCCAAAAAAGGCTGTGTGCAAGGGATCACAGGCAGCAGTGAGTTTCCAGCCACACTGCCCAGGGATAAAAAAGGTCACTGCAAAGGACATGGGAACAGACATGAGCAGGCAGGCACAGCTGCCTGCCAAACGAGAGATTTGCCCCTATAAAGGTGAATAATCTGCAGTGGTACAGAGAATGCAGGGTGATCTAAAGCAGCATGAAAACACAGCCTGAGGATTTAAATGCACAAATTTCTCCTCTCACATAAATGCACTGAGACTGCCCACACTCAATTGTATGTCTCTGTATTGGAAAAGCATAAGCTTGAAAGATCTTAGGGAGGATGAGATTCCTGGAGCTGGAACAGGAGCTGCCACTAAACCTCCCACCCTGTGTAACTCTGGGCAGAGCTGGGCTCATGGCTCAGCAGCGGCAAGGGGGGCTCTGCTGTCAGATTAGCACTCTCACCCAGAGCCAACACCCACCACAGCAGCAGCAGAGGGCTGTTTCCCACTGGAAACAGCAGGGCAGAGCTGTGTGCTGGTCACTGTGAGAGCACAGCCTGCTCAGCAGATCAGGGCAGCCACAGCACAGGCACTGCCGCTCACCTGCTGCAAGGAGCAAAGATTGGCTGCACCATGTCTGAGTGAGGAAGGCAGCACAAAGCTTACAAAGCTTAATGCCTGCAGGCTCTTGCAACAAGCCACAGGGATATTCTTACAGTTGGCAAGAAAATCTTGCCTCAAAAGCTTATGTGTACAAAGCTCCCCACTCACACGAAAAAAGCCAGCCTAGACCTTCAGCACACACGGGTGAAGTTCTTGAACCTGATTTGGTGTACACAACACAAGTTTCAGTCTGTGAAACTAATCTCAAAGCATGAGAGTGGCTGGTGTATATGAAAGAAAGAAAAGCTCATGCACATCAGCTGTGCTTCCTCTTCACCATCATTTAATTCTGGAATCTTCCTACAGCATAAATGCCATACTGCTGTTCCCACTATTCCAGTGGAGCCATTCAGATGCTTGTCTCCCTCCAAAAAGACCCGAGACACTACAGGCATTCAAGGCTTACTGAGTGGCAGGACTTGGCATAGCACAGCATCCAGACGGTTTGGGTCTGCCTGTGAAAGGTCCATTGAATACAAAATCCCAGCTGAACACTACAGCTGGTAACATCCAAGAACAGGAAACAAAGTCAGCTACACAGGGTCCATGATCTGTACTCAAGCATGGAAACCACTTTCGTACATGCCCCACCTGCGCTACGAAGGAGGGTGTGAAAAGAGCACAAGACAAGGAGGGAAGAAAGAACCTGTGCTGGAAGGAGTCACGGGCTGAGGTGGTGTGCAAGGCAGCACATGCCTGCATGGAGCTGCAAGAAACAGCAGAGAAGGAGGTCAAAACCAAAAAGGGAACTCAAATTGTTCTTCATTATCATATATTATAAGAAATCTAACATGCCAGGTTTTTATGGTTCTTTTTATGGCCATTAATAACAATGGTGGCTCTGAGAGCTACGCTGCTGCTATGGATAATTAAATCTTATGCTCAGGGCAGAAGCTGGGCCACCCCAGGCAATCAGATCTGGATTCCCCTGTGCAGCATAAAGACTTACTCTAACAGAGTAAGAGTGGGAGCAGGTTGGGGTGTGCTGGGATGGATATGATGACACCATGTACCCCCACAGCCCGGCGGCATCCACATGGACCAGCGCTGACAGAGGGGCACAGGACAGGCTGCAGCCACAATGTGAGTGGCTGATGGGCAGAGCTGCAGCCCTGCAGTTCCTGCAGTGCTGGTGAGGCAGCTGCCACAGGCCATTTGCAGCTCAGACACCACCAGAGTCAGCCCCAACACCTGTGTTAGCAGCCAGATATCCTGGGAACAGACATGCTCAAGAGGGGCCGGAGCCTTCTGCAGACTGTCAGCAATTCTGCCTTTATGAAACACAAGCAAAACAGTAAATCAACCCCCCAGTGTATGAAACAGCCAGCTTGAGAATTAAGACACAAAAAGTCAAGGAATCAAGAAGCTTGGATTCCCAGAGTGACATTAATTCTCACCACAGTCCCACAGGGCACATTTTAGTTTATGCCTTAATACAGAGCATTCATGTGGCAGGAAGCTGAGCCTCTGCACGTCCTGGCTTGTGCAGTTTGCTCCCAGTGGTCCCTCTCCATTCTAGCAGCCAGACTCTTCCACTCACACAAATTTGTCTCAGATTAACAGGATCTCGCGTGCACCTGAATTTTCAGTGTTCAGCCTATTGTTCCTACACACACAATATAAAACACAGCAAATCTGGGAGAGAAGAGCGCCCAGGTGCAACAGCTCCTGAGCATAGGGTGGGTACAGCCCCAACCTGCTGCTTGTGCCCTCTCCCCACTGTACCAGCCTCAGTCCAGACAAAGGCATTTCCCACCACATGCCACAGTGCTGATGTCAGGTGTGTGTAGGAGCTCCCAAACTCACAAATCTGAGCGTTCCTCCAGCAGCAGCCAGGCTGGTGGCAGAGCCGGGGCTGGTACCAGCTTCCTCATGTGCACCAGAACGTTGTTAGGAGGTGCAGGGTTTCTTGCAGATGCAGAGGCTCAGGCACACAGAAATTTACTCTCTCCTTACACTAGCGTCTCCAAACAAAGTTCACTTTGACTTACGTAAAAACAGCCTTAGAAAATATCTATCAGCACAGACAGAGATCAGCCTGACAGAGACTTGGTACTTCAGCCCAGGGGTTGATCTCAGTCCATGCCACTGTGATTTAGCAATAGAGTGGGGAGGACTTTGCTGTCCAGTTTTCCAACACAAGCTGCAGCTCCTCAGCCTGCTTGTCCTTTGACAAATTTTCATTATACTATGGGCACTTTACTGCATGCTTTGTGCCTTAAATATCCCTTATTAGCATTTGAGTGTCTTCCCTCCTTAGCAAGCTTGTGAGGCTCCCATTAAGTGTAATGAGAGTCAAACTCCTGGGAGGCAAGGAGAATATATACCCCAACATCTCCTGGTTATGGTCTACCCTAACCAGTATGTCAGAGCATCATCTGCCAGGGATTTATTACAGAGGCATTTTACAACAGGCTCTATTATAAGTTATTAAGGAATGGAGCAGCTTCTACTGTTCTTTCATTAAATATTAATAGAACATTTATAAACCTATCCTTAATTTAAAGTGTTACCTTTAATCAAAGCCCTGGTGATAATGATGCAGCCTTTGGTAAGGCCCCTTTGGTAGTATTTAAACCTTCTACACTGAAGTTTTATGTGCCTGTGGGGGCATTCCTGCTCCAGGCAGAGAGGATCTCTGGCCAGAGCAGGTGCAGACCAGGCACTCTGGGCTGGCAGCTGCAGATCCTGCCTGCTGCAGGCAGGGCATGGAGCTGGGCAGCAGCCTGAGCAGAACTGCTCAGCTTCCTCTCCAACACCCCTGCCAGGAGTATCCAGCACCAGTGGCCAGCAGGGAGGCACAGATCTGCTGGCTCACAGTCATGCCCAGGACACTGCTGCTGTCAGGTCTCCTGGCCCAGCCCAGCTGGGTGCTGCTCACCTGTTTTACTGTCCACAGTGAAGTGCTGCTCCCCTTCCAGCACACTGTAGACTACCCGGGCACTGCTCCCATAGGTGGGGTCGTCGGCATCAGAGGCCATCACCTGCATCACAGAGGTGCCTGCAGCAGGGACAAGGAGGAAAACAGAAAGTCAGGCAGAAGTTTAGAAGGGCAACACAGAGCTCAGAGCAGGGCTCAACACCGATTGCTTGCAAATGATGAGGGAAAAGAGAACAGCTGGGTGCAAACGCAGCACCACCGCCCCACGAAACCCCTGAAGGCCAGGACTCCAGACACGGCTGCAAATGCCTCTGGTGTGCTGCAGAGTGGCAGCAGGGGCAGGATCCTGGGCCATCCTCCTGCTCTCCAGGAGACCACTGGTCTGAAAGCTGGGAGCTTTTCTCCCAGTAGCCTTCTACTGGACCATCTGGGAAGGAGCTGGGGATGTCAAACTCACACCTGCCCTTCCTGTCAGCTCAGAGTGACATGGTCACCTCCAGACCACAGAGGGACCACCCAGCTCAGGCCTGATTCATATTGCAGCACCACTGCAGCAGGCAGACCTGCACAGGGACAACAGCCCGACGAGAGGAAAGGCTTTCACTTGCCCAGAGCCAGACAGAGCACCAGGTCCTCATGCTCTACACGTAGCAGGGCAGAAGGACTATAAATTGGATAAAAGTCCATCAAATGTCTGCAATTAAGTTATTGATTTTCAAGGCTGCCTCATTAAACTGGGTACTTCACTCCAACTGTCCTTGTGATGGCTTTAATTTGACATCATGTTCAATTTAACAAAAGCAGGACCCAGGACATGAGGGTGTGGGCAGGAGCAAAGGGGCTGAGATCGAAAGAGACAACAGAAGGGAGGAAGGAAGGGAAGCCTACCCCTACCTACAGACACCTTGAGAAAGGAGGTGGTGTGACCAAAGTACTGTGAGGACAGGCTACCCTCTCTCATCTCTAGCACCAGACTTGGTGCATTGCCGCCCAGAGGTCACGCACTGGCACCAGTCAGTCAGAAGCAGCCTCTGTTCCTATGTCACAGGAGGCAGATACGGAGCTGAAACCATCCAGAGCAGGATGAGGACCTTCAGTCCCTAGTGCCTTCCTCCTCCTTTGTCAGGAGACCACAATCCCTGCAGGCAAGCCAGGGATTTCCTGCACCAGCCCTGCCTGGACTCAGGCATGAGATGAGGTGGCACAGACAACAGTGCTGCTGTGAGCAGCTGGGATGCACACGCTCCCCTCAGTCCAGCTCACTCTGATCTCCTGGAAAGGGTGTTCACTGAGGAAAACGAGCAGTTACCATGGTTGCTTTTCATTCTTCCTAGCAGCCTTCTCAGAGCTGCAGCTCTGCTGATAACAGGAGAATCCCCCTCATCAGTCTTCAGCAACAAGCTAGTTTGAGTCAACTTATTTATGCTTTGCTGTCTCCAGTGAAGTTATGGTGCATCCCTGCCAGGCACATTCAGATTTTATGCCACGGCAACACTGGCTCTCTGCCTCATAAACAACTGTTTAAGAAATACTATTGTTGCATTTCCTCCTCCTCTCCCTGCCATAACACAACTCCTTCAAGCAGGTATGAGCCAAGGCAGATCACCCCCACACCAGCACTGAACATTCCCCTGGGCAGCCTGGCATGTTCCCTTGGGAAGCTTCTGATCAGAATGCAAAAAAAGGGACCAGAGAAGGAAAATGACACCAGGGTCTCCGAGCATCCTTTTCCCAGCTGCCGTAGAGAAGCCTGCTAGGGATGCTGGAGGTGCCAAAGTCTGAGAATCACAGAAAGCAGTATCTGCCCCTGGGAACAAGAGAGGGCTCCCTCTGCACAGCCTGGCAGCAATCAGCTGAGAGCCCAGTGTCCACAGCAGCACCCACTCCTGCGCCTGCAGCACAGGCAGAGCCTGCTGACTTGGCACAAACATCCCACGCTCCAAGAACCACTTGTTCCTGCCGAGGGTTAGGAGATTCAAAACTCACCCACAGGTACCCAAGCCCATCAGTTATTGCCCTGCCCTTGCCCTGTATATCCTGTGTCAGGACTGCACATTTGCAGTCGGAGCAGGTGCTCCAAGGACCACACCACAGCCTTCTGTTCCAGCCATCTTTGTGCAGTCATTTCAACCCAGGGATCATTAGAGGCAGGCTGGCCACTAAATGTTTGCACCAGACTCTGCATCTCATGCTGCTTCCCCCAAGATGCATTCACTCCATTGCATAACTCACCTCCTAATCCATCCCTGTCAGACACAGCTGTACTTCCTGTGTTCCAGTATTCACCCGAATGCTGCAAAACTGCAGAGTCTGAAGAGGAGGTAGGACCTGTGCCCACCCAGAGTATGGTTTGTGTCACCATTCTAAGCCATGCCTCAGACAAGTGAGGTAGGCTGCTGCTCTCAGGCTTCCTGTGCCAGCACTGAAAGCTCCTGGCCCACAGCTGCTGGGCACTCCCAAGAACTGGAGCAATGGGGCAGCAGATCCAGCTCCAGGTCCCAGGGGTGAGCCCCGTGTTTGGGGCCAGAATTTTCTGCTCTAGGGCAAGGGAAACCAAGAAGCACGAGGAGCATTGCAGCAAGACACCCTTACTCAGAGACAGAGATAGGGAGCAGTGCCCTTGGGCTGTAGTCAGCAATGCCAGAGGTGAAGAAGGCTCTGCCCTCACATTTCATTAACAGAACAGCAACATCAGCCAGGTAGGGAACACTGACCCCACTTTGTGCCTTGACTTCTTGTCAGCGAAGGTGCACTGCAGCCTGCTCAAGGTCACCTAAAGGGTATCAGGAATTTACTAGTTCAGCTTTCCAGCATCCTCCTCTAACCTCTGCTTATCCCTTTCCCACCCCTCCCTCCCACTCTCCTTCCATATGAAGAGCAACGGTATTCAATTTCAGCTTAACCTGGTACCCTCCTTCCTGCAGAGACAAGCTTTCCCTGGCTCCCACCCTGCTCCAATATTAGTCCCTGCTCTCCAAGCACAGCACTGCCCACAGCAAGTACAGCATGTACAGCTTTTATTTAGTTTTCTGGCACATGCCTTAGCCATAAAAGATACACTAAATAAAATCTAAACATCCATCATGTACTCTATCACCCGCCCTCCCATAACCAAGAAGCCTGAGACTGTATCCAGAGAGATAATTAGACATGTAAAATGAGATAAAACCTTGGTTCCTCCCCCAACCAGCTCACTCCACAGATCAGAGGAAACCAACAATTTTACATAAAAATTAACAGGTCAGAATCCATCTCTTATTCTCCCTCTGCAAAGGTGAGATATGGCACAGCAGATCAAACAAACCCTGATTTCCTCCAGAAGAAAGGGGGAGCAAGACCCTCACTTCCAGAGCCATACTTCCCTCAGCCTAGCTAACTCTGGCTGCCTGCCATCCTCTGTCCCCATGGGCCCTGCTTGGGCTGTCCCCATTCCACACCCTGAGCCATCCTGGACACCTGCCAGGGACAGCAGCCAGCCCTCAGCTGTGCCAGCAGCATCCCTTCTGTGCTGTGAGCAGGGTCAGCAGGCCAGGGAGGAGCTGCCCACACCAAGAGGTGCCCGTGATGCCACAGGAGCTGCAGGATGCAGTGTCTCTGCAGGGTCCCTTCCCAGGAGTGCAGAGCTCAGCCCCCACGGCCACCCTGCCATGCTGAGTGTCCCCGGGGCTGCCAGGACACAGCTGCTGAGCCCAGGGCCCTGGATGGGATGGATGGGGCTCTGCAGGGCACCTCTGGAGCAGCAATGCCTGTCCTGGCATCCGTGACCGCCTTCCCACAGGACCCAGAGCCTCTGGGGCCGGTCCCAGCGACCCTGCATGAAGAAGGCTGATAGCTCCAGACCACTTGCTATGCCACTCACTCCAAAGACGTTTAGCTAAAAGGAATGTTGACAGGCAAACTCCAAACACATCCATGAGCAGAGAGGCCCTGCACTGAATTCACAAGCAAGTGGCTGGGACCTGTCACTTCCCCAGGGACAGAAGAACATCCAGGCTCTGGGCAGACAAAGAGGCAAATGAGCAGCAGAAAAAAACCAACACCTGCTAAATTTGACTGTCCCTCCCCACAGCAGCAGTCACCCTTCTGTGGTAAAACCAGGAGCTTCCAGATCAGCTCTGGGGCTCAGTTGCCACCTTCAGCTCAGGCAGAGACCAGGGCTACTTTCTGGCCATGCTGAGACCCCTTTCTATGTGGATCTGGCCAGCTCGAGGACAGCACTCAGGCACTTTAACCCTGCAGAACATCAGGGGACCCTGCAAGGAGTGCTGTGTCATGCAAAGCCACATTCCCTGGCCTGATGCCAGTGTGCAGCACTCCCATCCCAGGTGCCTCGGTGCCATGGGACAAGGAGGCAGGTGGGATTTTATAAACAATGCAATTTACAGCTTTTGTCTGGCCCCAAACACCTGCAGCAGCTGATGCACCCCAGACACATTCAGGCAGAACATCAGGGGGGAAAAAAATGAACTAGAGGAGCTTAAAAATTACTGGAGCAGAAGTGAGTTTCTTGCAATCTTGTGAACATCCTGACTTGGTAGAAAGCCAGGCCCAGAGGAGATTCACTGCACAGCCCTCTCACCCCACAGGAGAAGCCCAAGGGCAGTAACCTAGCAGGGTGCAATTGCTCAAATGTGCTACTGTGAAACTTCTTTTGGGGTGTCTGGCCAGAAAAAGCCACTGTACAAAGCACCCCAGTCCCTGACATGAAGCAGGTCAATGTGGTGCCAGGGGGAGCAAACCAAAGGATTCCATGGAGAGGCTCAGGTTCCCCGAGGGGCTGCCAAAGGCCGCCTGGATGAGGTCCTCGCTTGGGCAGAGCAGTGTTTGGAGCCTGTCCTGTGACCTAGAAAGCAGTGCAGGAGGGGAAGGACTCCTCTCACTAAGGACAAACAGACTGGGCAAGCCCCAGCTCCCAGCCACTTGCTGTCCCAGCAGCTTCCAGATACACACAAGTGATTTAAGCACTTTCTAGCAAGGGAAAAACAAAAAAAATCAGACTGCCTGCAAGTGTTCTGGCTGTATTGTAAACAAAGTGTTTTTCTGTGCTTCCAGCATGGAGATTAAACAATTTCTTTTCACAATAATCACTTCTGCATTCAGCAGCTTTGTGCTGGAGTCAGGGCTTGACCCCAAGTTTCTGTCTGTATAGCCAAATCGCCTCTAATCTCGACATGGTGCTACACAGAGAAATGAGAGTGAAATGCACCAAGGGAGGAGTGATGTTCTGATGAAAGCATGTGCCTTTCCTGGCATGCTACTCACTCCAGGCCCTGCCTGCTCCCCAAGGACCCCACAAGTGAGCTCTGGGATGCAACACCCACCCTGTGCAACCAACAGAGCTGTCTAACAGGAGGCACCATGTGCTGGACTTGGGCTCATGCCTGAGTGCAGCAGACAGCTATTAAGCAGATCCCAGGGAGATCAGGAAAGGAGCCCAAAATACAGCTAATTTTAGCACCTCCTGTAACAAGGTGAAGCTCCTGCAGTTCCAAGGCAGTTGGCTGGGTCCCATCCTACATTCTTCTGCAGCTGCAGGTCTCTCCCTTTGGTACTGGATTCTGCTCAGTTTTGGGGAGATCCACACTGGGGTATCCATAGAGGCTGCTAGGGTGCCAGTACAGAGCCACCTGCAAGCTCTTGACCAGCAGCCTCTCCCTGAGGTGACAGAAGCTGTAAACAGGATTTGCACACAGACTGCTCCTCGGTGTGCACGGCCGTGGGCACAGAGGAGTCAGTGGAAATACTCCCCAGGAGCCCCTGCCTTCCTCAGCCTGGGTGACTCCAGGGCACTGCCTCCAGCCCAGCTCCCTCAGGGGGCTGAGCAGGGACCTCTCCACCCCTCTACAGCCCCAGCTGGGCAGCATCAGCTCCTGATGCCCCAGGCCAGGTCAGGTTTCTTCAGAAAAGCCAGTTGTTGGTTTTGCAGCTGCTTCTGCTGTGCCAAGGGAGGCCAGAGAAAGCTGTTGGGTCAGCCTCCACTCTGGATGTCCTTCTTCCAAGTGCAGGATATTCCTGTGCAGAAAACAGGCTCATAGGCTGGGCTTAGCTCCAGGCACCACCTCTGCCCTTTACAAATCCCACACTCCAGCCTTATCCTCCTGACCATCCTGCGTCTGCCATTTTTGATCCATCAGATAACAACAACAACCCCTGTTCTTTTCCCTTTGCAGACGTTCACAATGAGTCTGGATGAGTTCATGGAAGACAGATAGTAAAGCTCACTAAGCCCCCAGAAACCACCTACAGTCAAAGAAACTTCCAAGCTGAAAACAGATGCTGGCTGGGAGAATATTAAAAGGAGCATCACATGTCCTGTGTGTGCTGTTCCTCCTTCCTAAGAATGCACTCTGACCACTGCCAAGGCAAGATCCTGGAACAAAGAGACCTTCAGTCCACCCTCAGTCTCAGAGTCTCAGGCAGCACAGCGAATGTCTACCCAAACACAAACACACTGCCCTGGCCCCAGCAAAGGGCAAGGGGCAGCTGTGCTGCAAAGCACTCCCAGTTACTCTAAGAGTTTGTGCAGTTCTCTCATTTGTTATTCCCTCTTAGACACTAGGAAATCAAATGACTTTCCCTCCCAATTAGTACTCCTTCATTATGCAAATAATGTCCTTTGATCTGCTCCTGCTGTCACAGAGTGGATCTGACTGTATTTGGTTTATTCCTCTTCACGCCCCAGGAAGGCACCCACCTCTGGGAGATGAGACTCTGCTTTTGGCAGGGAATGGAGAGTGCAGCTGAAAGCTGCCTTGACTGAGAACAAAAACCACCCAAGCACAAATCCCAGTGAGGTCTGGGAAGGCAAAACCACAAGAGGAGGAAGAAGGGGTCACCCTTAACTTTTCAGGCTGGGATGCAGAGCAAAGCCTTCCAAGGAATGTGCAGCTCCCTACAGCTCCAAGCTGGAGAGCAGCCCTGCCCCTGGAGTGGCCCCATCCCAGCAAAGCACAGCTGAATCCAAATGGTGCTGAGAGCAGGCCACCAGCAGGTCCCCAGGTTTTGATCCTGGTACACTAATAGCCAACCTAATTCTCCAGCCTTTGTACTCCTCCTTGGATCCCACTACCAAGCTGAGATCACCTCCACCCAAACTCAGGAAGGCAGCAAGGCACATTCCCTATTCATTTTCATGAAAATACCCCACAGGTCTAGGGGAGATGCTTTGTCCAGCTCAGAGACAGCAAACATCACTATAAATACCAACCACAACAAAGCCATGATCACAGCTGCACCCAGCCTTGCTGCCACAAAAGGAGCACTCCCACACCAAAAGGGCCTGGCAGGTCACTTCCCACAAGAACATCCTGAACTTCACCTCCCTGGCGCAGGAGCTTCCCATATCCTGTACCCTCAGCCCCTTCCTACAGCATCTGGTGCTGAACTTCTCACACCAGGTCCATGACCAGCCCCATCTACCTCCCAGCTGCTGAACCTCGGAGGGCTGATGAGAAAGCTCCTTGCCAGCCTTGCCTGTTTATGCGTCACAGGATGTGTCCGTCCTGCCCTTCGTGCTGCCTGCTCCTGGGCAAAGCACTGCTAAGCCGAGGCAGAAGTGGGAGGGAGCTGGGGACTTGCAGCAGCATGTGGGTCCCTCCAGCTCTGCACTCACACTGCTGGGGCCCGGGCAGCAGCCCCACGGGAAGGTGATGTGTGAGGCTGTGAGGCTCTCCCTGGGCCGTCTCCAGGGCGAGGCTGCTCTGGAGGAGCCTGTACACTCCCCAGGATGGCCAGACTGCAGAGGGCTCGGAGGCTGTGGCAGGCAGGTAGCCTGGAAAGCAGAACAGGCTCTTGGCTCCAGCTCCCCTCTCTGAGCACACAGCTGGGAAATGCAGCCCACGCCATTCACAGCACTTCTCTTTACTTTTAACTTCCAAGTATTTTAATTTGCAGGAATCGCCTTCTTTCATGTTGTGAAACCGTGTTTCTTTCTCCCTCTGATCTCCAATTTCGCATAGAAACTGTCTCCTTTGATATGTCTTGTTCACATCAGTCTGATCAGGCAGCTCCATAATTGTTAGTGATTTTCAAAGAACTGGGATCCTTGTCTAATACCCAGAGTTGAGAATTCCTTGCTTTTTAAAATGTTGTTCAAGCAAATTAGATTAATTTAATTTCTTTCTTCCCCTTGGGAACAGGATGCCTCTTGCTTTGGTGCCCACATGCTGTCTTTCATTTCTGCAGTAGCACCCAGCTATAGTTCAAGGGGTCACTCTCTGACTGAGGGATTTGCACAGGTAACTGGAAGTGGAAGGAGAGCTTGGGATGCCTCAAGAGAACTTGTTCTCCCTACATCAACAGAATCCAGGCAGCAGCAGCAGCAGCTCCTCTGGTGCAGGCAATTCCTGTACATCTGTACCTGCTGGAGGCCATGCACCAGCCTTGCAATATGCTGCACATGAACCATGGAGAGCTGGAGCTCTGTCCTGAGGCAGTGCAGACCCGAGCAGCACTCCCTGCACTCTGCTGCCAGGATGCCTCTGCAGCCAGACTTGCCTGCAGCAGCACAGCAGGACCTGGGGGTTCACCTGACCTGGCCTCTCAAGGCCCTGGTGCAGTTCAGCTGCTCCCCCTGCCCTGGGGGCTTCTCTGCAGTCCTGGCCCTGTTCCTGCCCCTGTGCTGACTCCTCCCTTGCTGACAGTGTTGGAGTCCTGCCTGATCTTCGATGTCAGCCTTTCACAAGGCTGCCTTCTACCTGGATACAGCCTTTGGGAACAGGGATTTACAGTTCCTGCTTGCAGCACATGCTGACACACACAGCTGCTACAGGGGTAGCAGAGAGCCCAGTGTAGACGGGGAATGGCATGGACAGGGAACAGTGCAGCTCTGGGCAGTGCAGCCCACCATTCTCTTGGACTCCAGCTATGCTCAGCAGCATGGGAACACAGCAGAAGTGAGGGCAGCAGTGCTGCAGCTCACACATCACCTCCCTGCACCCCTCCTGAATCTTGGGTGAGCACAAAGCAACTGTCCTGCTCTGCCACCCCAGGGGGATGGACTTGTGCAGCCTCATCATCTCAGCCTGGCCCTCAGAGCTGCAGTGAGGTTCATCACCAACACACTTAAGAGGGGCCTGGTACCAAGGGATGGGCAGTTAAGGCTAACACAGGGAAGCCACACTTCTGTCACAGGGACGTGAATTCCCCAGTCTCAGCCAACAAGGCCTGGCCCCTCAGAGAAGCACAGATCCAGCTGAGAAGGGTCTGGCAGTTCTGCATGGGGACACACAAAGGGATGATGTCTGGGCAGCCCCGGGGCTCAGAAGAGCAGAAAAGCAGCACACAAAGGTTGCCTGAGCTGGGGAAGAAGCACACCCAGACCAATCTGAACCACAGGCAGACGTGAGCCCCTTGGTTTGTGAGGGCTTAGTCCAACCCCCCAGCATTTAGGAGGGAGGGGGCTGTGTAAAGCCAGAGTCAATGCACAGCGTGCAGCTGGCACCACCACAACCTGTCCCCCGAGCACGGCTTAGGGCTGAGACTGAGCGCTCAGCCAAAGGCTGGCAATCAGCTCAGAGGATTTATCCACTTGTTTTTCTTAAGCCACCTTATTTATTTTTTCCCTTTTGGCTCCCTGGCTTCGGAATCCCTGGGATTTGCAAGTGGTTTTTGTGGGGTACAGCAGGCTCAAGGTTTGACAGGCACAGGTTTCCCAAGGCACACAGCCCCCGCAGCAGACCCACCGATGGGGGACAGCTCGGCCACGCTGCCGATGTAGGGCCCCTCCAGGAAGCGGGGCTCGCTGTCGTTTATGTCCTGCACCTTGATGATGAACTCTGACTCGGGCTCCAGCAGCTGGTCCGTCTGCCGGTCGCGGGCCTGTGCCCGCAGCGTGTAGAAGGTTTTCTGCTCCCGGTCCAGGCGCTCAGTGGCGTGGATGTCACCCGTGATCTCATCGATGAGGAAGATGGTCCCAGCGCCCTCCCCGGAGATGGTGTACTTGATGGAGCCGTCTCCCTCATCCGAGTCTGAGTGGATCTGCCAGGGAAAGAGAGAGAGGGTGGGAGCAGGCTGGGGCTGTGATGTACCCAACCCTAGCCACCTGCACAAGGTCCTTGTGTGATGCTCACTCTGCTCTTGTTGGACTGGACAGTGACAGAGAGCACCACCAGACAACTGTGCACGAAGGAAGCCCCAGTAAACTGGAATTTCAGGCCTGCCTTTACAGCTCTGCAGATGACAGATTCTGCCAGTTCCCACCCCCACTACAAACCAAGGGACAAAGCCCCCTTAATAAGGGGTTACAAGATGATGGAAAAGCAAAGAACAACCAACTGCACTCCAAAGAAAGAGGATTCCCTATGGGCAAGGACCCAGGACTCTGGCATGAGATCACCTCTCCCAAGCTGCACAGCTACCTCACCATCAGCATTCTTCCCCTTCTACAAAACCAACTGCCCAAAGTCCATCCTCATCCACCTCCTCTGCCTCAGTCACAGCCTCCCTCTGTGATCTGGGCAGCTGGTGCTGACAAATCTCCCTGCTGAAGAGCTCACACACTCGCTGCACCCCTGTGCTGGGTTTATGTTGCAGGGTAACAAGGGTCACAACATCCCATCATCATCCCCGGAGCCCCACCTGGACAAAATCTGCAAAAGAGTGTGACAAATCGGCTCGTGTTTAGGACTAAAAACAGACCCTGAGGAAGATGCCTTTGCAGGCAATCTCTGTTGCTTCATTTTTTAATAAAGACAATGTTTGGAATTAGGAAAAGAAAGGGTAAACAGCAGTTCCCCATGGACCAAGAGATGACTGGAATCCAGGCCAGACGTCCAGAGATAATTTTATTGGTGGCATTAAACTGAGTTATGAGGTTTTTACAATCCAGCCACTTATGAGAAATCTATTAACAGTAACTGGACAGGCAGAATGCATCTTGACAGAGAGCAGCATGGGCATTAATTGGGACAATCCATACTGGGACAGGCCTCCGGAAAGGTTTCATCAGCTGCTTTCATTTGTTTCCTACGATTTCTGCTTAGAATCAGCAAAGTCATGCCCCCCCTCCAAAAAAAGAAAAAAGCCGTCCATTAATCGGCTAATGAAATATGAAAATGTTTATGGGCCATTCAATCTTCCAAACTGCAGTTCTATAATCCACCTTTCAGACATACAGCTCTACCAGCAAGAATTTATATCAGAGCTGCCTCTTTTTTTACGATGCCTTCATTATATTTGTCTTGTTAGATACAGTTTATATATTTATTTCACAAGTGAGGGACCCACACGTTAGGCAATTCAATGCATTTTGCACAACAGTCACAAATTACTGCCCGTGGTGACACGCATCTCGAGGCCTGCCTGGAAGGAGACCTTCACCAGCGCACAAATAGGGCTGTGAGCCCAGCAGAGTCTGGGACCACCGTCATGGCTTTGGCTGCAAATGTGCCTATGGGGTGGTCACCCCACCCTGGCCACCTGGAACATCCTGCCTTGGCCTGTGAGGATGGTCATCCCAGCATGGCCATCCAGTCCCAACCCTCCCCGCTGGCTGGCGGAGAGCTTGCTGCCTTTTTCACTTTATCATCCTCTCCCCAGTTCCCACTGCTACTCCGTGAGCTTTTCAGAATGAAGAGGGAGCACCAGGTCTGTACAGTGCAGGTAGCAAAAGCCTGCATTTTTCTGCTGAACACCAGGCTCATGATTAATAATTAGGCTAGAGATAAAGCATCCAGCACCACATTGAGCTCTCAGCACATCCTATTCACATATTTGCTCATCGCTGACTGCTGGGAGCAGACACCAGCATCCCCTCAAACCGGAATGTTAGGAAGAAAAATGGAGCCTGGGCTCAAGGGGCTGCAGAGATTGATTTACAGGGGAAGATTAAAAGAGCTAAATCTGTGCTGCTTGGCTAAACAACAACTAATGGGGGAGGGCTGGATCGCAGCCTGCAGAAACGCGAGGGGAGATGCCACGGGACCCGGACCACATCCCAGGGACGCTCTCTCCTCCCTGTTACAGCAGGCAGGTGTGGGGAGCACTGCGCTCCCACGCAGCCTCAGGGTTCCCTCCACCCCTGGGCATGGCAGGAGACTGAAGTCACACAGCTCTGGCACACACTGGGCCCCAAGAGCAGAGGGACCACCCAGCCCTGCCTGCAGCTCAGCCCCAAGCAAGGACAGCAGTGATTGCAGAACTGGGACATCCAGAGGGCGGACAATGGGCTGATCCATCCCATTTGTTAAACAGGAAAATTGTTTCCTTGTCCTAAAAGACTACAACCAGAATTCTTACGAAGCCATTAATTACATACTAATAATTAAATCAAAATTAAATACGAACAGAGGTGCACATTCCTTATTAAAAGCAATTAAACAGAAAGCACAGATACACAAATAAAAAATGACTCTGGGGCTAGAAAAGAAAGAAAATCAAATAAAAACTAGCCCGTAATAAAGGCGCACTCTGTTTGCTCCAACTAATAAAGCCTGAGTTCATCAATTTTCTTTAAATATTAGCAACTTAATTAAATCTGCTTTTTTCCCTTTAATCCTCTCCTCTATCTAAAATAGATCTGTCCACATGCAGAAGTTTGTAACTAGTGCTGACCCCATAATTCTATTTAAAAAACCCAAAGAAATCCACATCAAACTGACAGCAGCCTCAGGGGAAATTACAGTTCAGAAGAAGGATTAGCTAGAGAACCCAGATTTTATGGAAATGGTATCGGCCCTTCAGAAAGCACATGTAGGTGTATGAGAGGTATCCACAGAGGGCAAGCCCCAGCTCCTCTGCAGGGTCCCCCAGTGCAGGAAGGCTCCGGACCCTCGGACTGTGCTAAGAGGGCTGGCACGCTGTTGGAGACAAACAGTGTCCCAGGTGAGCACTCCATCCTCTCCCAGTGCCAGGAAAAGGCTGGCCCTGCTGGCTTTCAGCCCTGGGGATCCACAGGCAGCGATCTCCGAGCTGCTGCTCTGAGCCAGGCGGGTGGTGTGGAAAGGGGCTGTAAAACGGGTGAGTTGCAGGTTTCGGTTCAGCTGGAGCCGAGGCATTGCCAGGCCTGTGACAGGGCCTGGTGCCTCTGCTGCTCCCAGGGGAGCCATGAATTAGCTGTGCCTGCTCCGAGGGCGGCGGAGGAGCGCAGCTTTGAGTGTCTGCTGAAACGGACACAAATCACTGCTGAAATCCCCGCTGGCCCCCAGCCAACAAACCCATTTTCAAGCTCCTCCAGACTCATGCCCAGACGGCGAAGGCCATCAGACAGCCCTGCTGTACAAGCTCTTGGGCACTTTCCTCCGGGGCAAGCCCATGCCTCCAGCTCTAGCTGGGCTGTAGCGTGTTCCTCTGACTGGTCCCAACACCTAGCACTGCCTTCACCCTTAAACAAACAACACATCTGCCTGACACGTGGGGCAGCTGCTTCTTCACAGCTCCCAGAAAAGGATAAAGCCCAGCAACCTCAAGGTGAAATGGTCCTTCAGTCTCAGGACACCAGGACTGGGGGGAGCAGAGGTCCATGTCCAGCCTTCCCAGGAGGTCACACACCAGGGAAGCGTGGCGAGCTCCAACCTATAAACCCAGTCTTGCCCAGCGAGGCACTGTCACCTGCCAGCACTTCCCACAGAGACAGGGCTTCTTGCACCCACCCCAAGAAATCACAAGAACCCAGTATATGACTGTAGGAACACAGATGTAAATCTTGGTGGGTCCTGTTATTACCTCTGGCAGAACATTAACCTCACGACCCCCAGCAGGTACCAGGCTTCTGCCATCACAGTCCACGGAGTATTTTTCTAGCCAGGCCCCCTGTGAACAACCTTCACACGGACCCTCTCTCTGCTCAGCATTGCCTGCATGTCCACCCTGCCCCTGGCTCTGTCAGCCCCATGGAGACATCACGTCAGCTTACCTTCCCCACATACAGCGGCTCTGTGCCCGTGTACTCCTCCACCACAAAGAACTGATTCCAGACCCAGCCACGCTTCACTCGCCCGCCGGCCAGCAGTGCAGGATCCCCGGGCTCCCCCTGGCCAGGGCCCTCCACTGCCGTGTGCATGGCCCAGGACCCCAGCTCCTGGATGGCGCAGAACAGCAGCAGCATGGTCCACAAGAAGCCCTGCAGACCCTTCGCCATGGCACTCTAGGAGGCTGCATGAGCAGCAGCTTCTGGATGGGCAGCCAGCATCCTTTAGGGAAGAGTAGCAGGAAAGTCCACGCTAGCAGTGTGAGGCTGCCAGGTCAATGCAGAGCATCCCCGTCCCTGCTGCATGCCGTGCCCTGCAGCTGGAGCACTCCTGTCCAGCCAGAGTCACATCTGTGCCAAGAGGCGTCCTGGACTGCCCGCTGCTGGCGTGGGAGCGGTCAGTGCTGGTGACTTGCAGGCTGCTCCTGGGTCTCCAGGGAAGAGTCTGGCAGCTGGCATTTGTCCCCGGGGACGGAGCTGCAGGGCTCCGTGCCCGGCTGCCGCTGGTGCCACTGGGGAAGGGGGAGAGGCACGGCCTGCTGCCCACCCCACCTGCAGGCAGGCAACGCCGCAGCGGCACACGGGGCACGGACACCCACTGCTGGCATTCACAGGAGGAGAAGAAAAGCTCTTCCACAAATGTTTTCACAGAGGAGTTAACAGGATGAGCTGCTGTGGCCAACGTCTGCCGGTCCTGTGGCAGCCTGGGATTACTGTGCAAGACGTGTGGCAGTGCAGGTGTCTGTGCCACACGAGCAGGTCACAAGGCCATTTGTAACTCCCATCTTCAGGGGGACAGCATCCCAATGCCTGGTGAAGGGTCCTTTGCCCAGATGATTCCAGTCTCTTCCATGCTCTGCTGGCTCATGCAGGGAGCTGCAGGGCAGTCAGCAGCATCTCCAGGAGCCTGGAAAAAGCCAAGGTGTCAGAGCTGGTGTGAAAACACGGCCCAATGTCCCCCTGTGCTGCTCCTGCAGCCCTGGTCAGCACCTCCCACCCTGCCCTGCCCCAGGTGCTCCACAGCAGGGCCAAATCCCCCAGGTCCTGCCAGAGCAGGAACACAACAGGGAGGGCCGGAGAGCTCTCAGCACTGCAGGCATCTGCTCCAGCAGCGACTCTGAGACCAAGGACCCTGCTGGCAAGGGCACCCCCTCACCACAAGGTCCTGGCTGTTGAGAGGAGTAAGGTCTGTGCCTGGAGGGAGTAATTGGTGCCCACATTGTTAGGAGATGTGTAGCAGCACTCCTGGTGCAGCACAGCAGTCCTGCACAGGTGGACAAGGATCATGCTGAGGGACACCAGCCCCTGAGCATGGGAGGTACAGCCTGTTCAGATACTCCTACAAGCCCTCCCTTGCAGAACCTTTCTATCATCCCACCTCTGCAGCCATGGCCAGGAGAAAAGCATCTGTTCAAGAATTTGCCATCTGGCTGACTCTAAAGGTAACCGTTTGAAAAAGGGCTCTGGTGTAAGCTTCAAGTCACCCTCAAGTCACTAAGGGCTGTGACATGAGACCTTTAGCCAAAGGTACATTGCATCCAGTGAGCATATGGGGAGAGAAGCCTGAGAAGGAGATGGGGATGCAGCACCCATCTCTCCCTGCACCAGTATCCTGAGCTTCCACCAGAGCTCTGCGACACCAGCCACAGCCTGACCTACTCATGAAACATGCACCAGTCTGCAGAATTCATCTCCTGTCAGCTGTTACTCTGACCAGGAGGCAAAAAAGGGTGAATGGAAAAGAAAATTATCCCAGAGTAGATGTACATCTACTCCCCACAGAAAGGGAACTGGGCTGTGCTTTGCACAGACCCCTGCATGAATCTGAACAGTCCCAGTTGTTCACAGCTCCAACATATTTCTCCAGTTCTTTCCCTCGCTTGCCATTCCCCCATGTGACTCCACCAATGGGGCTGTTTCCCCAACACGGAAACTGAGACAGCTGCACTCTTTCCTGTCTGCATTCACTTGTCTGTACAAACACTTGTGTGAGAACCGCAAAGCATCATTCTACACTGCCTGTTCATGGTTCACAACTTGGGTGTCACACAGTGTGCACAAATCTATTCACCAAAAGGGCTCACACACATTCCATCCCACGCACAGCGAAGATCACTCATACACACTGGCTTCTTTTGTCCATTTGTGCCTCATTTGTGAGCACACACATTTCCTCCCCATGTACACACACTATATTCCACTCACACATGCACATCAGCTGTCACACGTGCCAGCCCTGTGCACTTCATGCTGTGAGAAAGACAGGGTCTCCAGTGCATTTTTACGTTAGCAATCATGGTACAGAAGCACTAACATTGCTCCCCACCCCTCCTCCTTGCCAGCCCATTTATTATTCTGAGGATACTTCCACACCAGCCAGGTGAGATTGTTGGCAATGCCACAACTGTGTCTTGCAGCCAAGTCTCCCCACGCAGAGGTGCCTCCTGTCCCAGCTCCCAAAGGGCAGCTGCACTGCTGGTGAGGATCCCTATCAAACACCAGAGTATTTAACACTGCACACTTAGGGGAGCAACATGATCTGCAGGTGGGTGATGGACTGAGACATCTCTTCCCACGCATAGGGTGAAGTAACTTCACAGATGAAATGCAGGGATTGGGGTCCCTGCTCTGGAGCAACAGAGCCAAGGCTGCCTGACCCACAGCAGGCTCCAGAGCAAGACACTCACAAGAACAGCACAAGTGCAAATGTCCTCTATCATGCTTACGTGGATATACAGACGATAAATAAAAGACATAGTGCACCGCTGCCACAAACGGCACCTCTCCAAATTCCCACACTTAGGAGATCTCTGGTTATTTTGGAGTAGGTTACCCAGTGAGACATATCAATCAACTGAGCAGCACAAGCTGTGCCAGAGCAAGAGTTTCAGGTCAGCACCAAGGGCAAACAGTAAGTGTGGGAAGAACACTCTATCCAGCATCTCTGCCCGCTACTCTGAGCACTTTTGCAGGCACTACCTCTGGTTGCATCCAAAATCCGAGTACAAATGAGTTGTAGCTGGTAAACTTAACTGCCAGAAAGAGAATTTTAAAAAAGAATCCATCTGCATGTGTTCTCAGGACAACTATGTCGGCAGAGCCTTGGGGAGAAACAGCCACCACCTGCTGAAGTCTCCCATTCTGCCCACCCAGCATCCTCTCCTTGCCATCCAGGAGCAGATCCATCCACACTGATTTATAAAGCCCTGCCAGAAGCCTGACAAGGCAGCAATGCCAGTGCCAGGGAGCAGTTCTGCAACACTGAAAGCCTTCTGAACACATGGGGAGGCTGCAAGAAAACCAGTCCAACGGAGCAAATCCTGGCACCACAACTAACATCAGCATCCAGAGTCTCCAGCCGAGCTGGCACATGAAGGCAGCACATTCCCACTGCCTCCAGAACACAGCACTTGGGGCACACAGCTGGCAGAAAGCACCAACACCGGCTCTGTGACAGCAGCAGGAGCCACTTTCATTCCCCTCATCCCACCATTTCACACCCTAGTGCATCTGACTTCCTCCACGACACAGCTACCCCAGCCACACACTGCAGACAGCTCTGTGCACACAGAAATGGTATAACAATGGGGGTATATGGACTGAACCTCAAATTACCATACAGCAGAAATTATAAAACACACTGCTACAGCTCCTTTTTCAGAAATGGACATTGGGCCTTCTCTGTCAGCCTGACTAGAGCTACAGCACATCAATGGAAGCAGCACAATCCCAAACAGTATCAATAAACCAGCGGCAATAACAGTTTAAGTGCACACACTAAGGTAAGGCAGCAAAGAGGAAGTGAGGGCAGAAGATGCTGCAGTGGGTGAGCTCCACTTGAGCAGAGCTGCTCTCTGGCTGGCAGACAAGCTGGCCCACAGTTCCCAAGGCAACTTGTTGAGCCCTGTTGCTTCTGAGCACTCCACAGAGCAGATTCTGCCATGGAGAGTCCTGCTGAGCACCCATGGGCTGGGCTGCGTTGCTGTGGGAAACACAACCTTATGTATAGTCTCAGCTATTGCGCTGTTTTTTTATATGTAACAGATTTCTCATCTGAGCTAATGTGGTTTGCTGGTGACTGTCTCACGTGTCCAAAGTTCAGCTACTCTCAGCTGAGCTGTCTGCATGCTCCTCCTATGGGCAGCAATGCAGGTGCTGTAACCCCAGTTGCCTCATCCAGGTCCCAGACATCAAAGCCCAATTACAGAACCTTGTGGCAACCCCCAGTCCCCTGCACCACAAAATGCAGGCCCAGAGAAACATCTGTAGCCAGCCTCATTGCCACAAACCAGATCCTTCTTCTCCAGTGACAAATTCTCAGCCCATGTCTCTTCTGTGACAGCTTCAGGATCATGTCTCTCCTCAGTCTGAAAGAACGAACCTTCTTTCCAGCTGTCACATCACAGACCTCTTCCAGAGGCTGCAAAGCCAAAAGCCCCAAGTCCCACTCATGCCCTTGCAGCAGCAGGAATCAAGACACCCCAGAAGGTCTCAAGCACACAATCCAGGACTAGCACAACATTTATTTCCCTGTGTTACTGAAAACCTTTCACCAACAGCTGGAAGTGCCCCTTCTCTCTGCCACACATGAGCTGCGGGGCTGTAAATAACCAGTGGGAGCTGCTGCAGCTAGCCCAGCCCACAGCAGCACACATGCACCCGCAGGGCAGCGTGCCCAGCACTCACCACACCAAGCAGGTTTCCATGCAGAGTGTGAAGCACCAGACCCTCACACTGCCCCAGGCCCAGGGTGGTGTCCCCTCTCCTGCTGCTCTGCCATCCCCACTTCCAATTATCAGCGCAATTCCCCCCTCCCCTGCCTACCACAGCTCGTGCAGTTTGTTGGTGTGCATTTGGCACAGCTATACTGTACATCATGTTGACAGTAGAAATTACATCCTGAGCTTATGTTTTACACTGTGCTCTGTCAGAACTCACCGCAGCCCAGTGATCAGGACAAATTGAATAGCATCCCGTCCATGTCAATATTTATTTCATTCACCAAATGCAGGCTGATGCAGGAAAAAGTAGGCAGGGGGAGGGGGAAGACATGGGCAGGCAATAGCACACCAGGATAGCACTGCCCAGTACACCACAGTCCTACATTCCTGCCCAACACAGCAGGGCCAAGGCAGTGGCCCAGGGAGGGCTGTCCCACTCAGAGGCCAGGAAGCACCGCCAGGAGCTCATGCATGTAGCTCTACTGGAAAGGTTGGCACACCAGTACTGCTCCTCTGAGACAAGCCCGAATAATTGGTAAAAAATGCAGAACTGTCCACCAGGTACCAGAAGATGCAAAGGCAGGGTAAAAGAGACCTCTCTCCTCAACCCAGTCTGCAGCCTCAGCAAACATGAGCTTGGGTGTCCTGCCTTGGTTCCCCACCCCTCCCAGCAGAGTGGCACCAGCCACCAGCACAAGCATCAGGACTGCTCCAGCTGTTCAGAACAGCCATGAGGATGCTACAAAAGCTGCTGAGGAGCAAGGCAAGAACAAGGCACTGCTTGCATCACCCTCTAGAATGCAGAGCCACAGCATGAATACCAAGCACAAGAGATGAGCTCCTTGAAGCTTGGGCTTTCTTCTGCTTTTCTACGGCCCTTCCACACCCCAGAGGACACAAGGAAATGAAGGCTGCAGTAGGAGGGTGGCTGGTCAGAGACAATACCCGAGTCCTGACACCCATGGTCCTCTTGCTGCTGGATCAGCTGCCTGCAGAACGCGTTCCAACTGGGAGCAGCCCTTACGTGGCTCCAGCCCTGCTACCCAGCAAAGCCAAGGAAGGAGTAGACAGCAGCACACCAGGGACAGTCCTCAGGGTGGGGACAGCAGTGGCTGCCAGCGCCTGCATGCAGAATCCCATCCCCATAGCTGGAAACTGGGAGCTTGGGGACTCTCATGCTGCCAGAGAGCTGCTCCTTACAAAGTGCTCTCCCATGGGCAGATCACGCAGGGACAAAGGGGGCATGAGAAGAGCTGTGGTGTGCCTGCATCCCCAAGGTCTGGAGTGGATATCTCTGGTCAGTCACGAGGAAGCCACAGAGGTCCAGCACTGTTCTGCCAGCTATGACACTGACCACAGCTACCTCACAGGGAGGCTGCAGAGAAGAGCATGGGGAGGTATAAGAGGCAGTTGGAGATGCATACAGAGCACAGTCACAGCTTTGTCAATGGTTTGCAGCTCTGCTTCCAACAGGCAGGACTATAGCACCTTTAGAGACAACCCAGGGCAGGAAGTCAGATGGATAAAAGTAGGAACTTGACTACCAGCAAGCAACCGTAAGTGTCCCACTGTTAGAGCAGCAAGAAGAGCACAAGTTTCACATCAGCTTGTTCCCAGAACAAGCAAACTTATCTAGAGACCCTTTCTGAAGAGTGGGGCCAACCTCCAGCACCAACCAGTCCCCTCCATTCCCTGCCCAGCTCTTTCTGACCCCACTGTCCCTTTACCTGACAGCTCAGAGGGTGTGCAGTGGCTCCAGCACCGTCCACACATGTCAGCTGTGTCACCTCAAGGGAACAGCTGAAGCCACGTGCAAGCACAAGAGCAGCTCTGGGGGTCAAATTAGTGCCAGCTCAGTCTGCATCCACGGGGAGCCCACCTGCCTCACACCCGAGAGCGTGGGCAGCACACGAGCCCAGCCTCAGACAGCCCTGCCTGGGAGATGGGGCAGGAAAAAGCCTGCAATTACTCCAACAGCAATTCTTCTCCAGCACTGCCTACAGAGCAGCACGGGGGCTGTGACCACGTCTCCTCCTGTTAAACAGGATTCAAATCCACTTAATGCTCCCCTTCCTGCGAGGAGGAACAGGCTGGCTAGAGCACACTCCCTGGCTCTGTTGTATGGAGGTAATACAAGCACGGCAAGGCTGCTGCAAAGCTTTAAGATGGTTCATAATCTCCAGGCCTAGGGCTAAAACATGAACTCAGGCTCTCTGGAGCTCACTTTCTCTACTGGATATTGTAAGACAAGATGAGGCAAAGATACTTTTTTTTTTCCCTTTTATAAACTTCTCGAAATACAAAGATGAGGCAATCTTGCCAGACATAAAATACTGTCTACTCCAGACCAGGCAGGTATCACAATCAAGCTTCCAACATCCCACACACTGTCTCTTGACAAGACATGTCAGACCATGCCAAGCCTGGACCACTGCATCTTGGCCAAGCACCCACCCATATCCCCACAGCTCCTCTCTATTATTCTAGGATTACCCCTTTGGGCTGGACAATGGAATGCCCAGGGCATTGAGCCCCCTGCCCCACAGGGAATACTCGGCATTTTTAGAACACCAGGGACCAAAACCACAACCTGGCTGCAGCCCCCACAAACCAGTCTCCTTGACTGGAAAACATGAAGACATATCACTAACTCTGTAAGGGATGGCAGCACTGCTGAGAGAAAAGGTGTGGGATGCCCACTCACGTCAAGACAGATGATGATTGTAGCCACTGCACTGCAAGTTCCCATTGCACAGGAGATCCCAACAGTGCTATTTAAGTCTCAATATTCAGATAAAGGTGGACAAAGTACCAGAATACTGGTGCCACAGAGAGCATCTGGAAGCTAGACAGTTTTTGTCACTGCAAGCTCTGGAACGCCCATTGCACGTTCTGCTGAAATGGATCCTGCAGAAGACAGGCTCTGACGCAGTGTCCTTTCCAGAATACCACCAAATTTTGCCAATCAAAGGAGAGATGGCAAGAGATATTAACCTGGATAGCACATAGCATCACACTGGGTACAAATGCTGGAGATCAGTGGCAAAAGGATTCAAAACTGTAGAGGCTTTTGAATTAAGATATTTAAATTACTTGTATCTTTACTTGCACAGTGAAAGGGTCACGTAACCAGTTACTGGACAGGCATATCCCAAATGCAGGTCCAGACCATGCAAGGCAATATTTGGTAGCAATTTGCCCTTCAGCAAGTCTTCAGCCCACAGAAGACAGACAGACAATGACAAAATCAAGTCCTCTTGCTGATGTCATCCTAGCCTCAAGGGCAGAAAACCCCTTATCTGTAGTAAAAGTTTAGTCATGCTTGTTCTTGAAGTAGATCTCTGGATTTCCTCTTTCTGCTTCCTTGGAACTATTCTCCCAGCAAGGAACTCCTTCATCTGCCTTTCTTCTCAGATGAACTTGCACACAGTTGAGAAAAGCTGTTTTTGTAGAGGAATGTATACTTACACAATGCTCAGGACTTTATGACTAAACATGCCTCTTTCTCCCTTCTTTTTAAGTTGCTTTAAGTTTAATTATTGTCCCCTTTGATGGTGCCTTGAGAAATTATAATAGAAAAATGAGGCATCTGCCAGAGCAGGAGCTATTCACAACCTTTTGACTTCTCTTGTTCAGTCACTTTATGCTATCAGACACACTGTGAGGAACAGTATTTGCTAAAGCTCTCACACAAGCATTGTTTGTAAAGAAGTAGTTTCGAAGTTTAGGAGGTTTTTTCCCCATCAAATCTTCTCTAGTCCAACGTTTCAAAGAAATTTTAATTGCAAAGAAAATCGCAGCATTTGCCCTAGGGAAGAGGTTTTTACAGCCATAACGGTCTCGCTCTGCAGCAATTCTTATCCAAATATGGAATTTTCATGCCTTGTCTACGTGAATACAATACTTTTAATTTGTCTTTAAAAGCAGTCTTGGAGAGGAGGTGGAAGCAGCCATCACAGAATCTCTGTCACAACTTCTGAGATGGACAGAGCTCCTCCTGTTGTGGTGAAAGAGCTCCAGAGCTCAGACCAAGTCTTTAATTTTAAGATCTGGACAGAGAGCTGTATCTGAAAGTCATTCCCTTACAAACACCCTGTATAAAGTCAGAAGTTGCATTCCCGAAAGAGACAGATCTTTTATGCCCCAGCACCTCCTGAGGAGCCAGAAGTGCTCTCACGTAGTGAGGCAGAGAACCCTCACCAGCCTCCACTGCCAGAGCTGCACCCGTGGCACAGCCCAAGGACACACAGGGACCACCATCACTCCCTTCCTTGCCTTCTGCTGCCACTTCTTTGGGCCCTGAACACCAGCAAAAGTGACAAGAAAGGAAAGATACGAGCCTAAAACAGGATAGGTGGAATCAAAGCTGATGGCCCAGACAACAGGCCATTTGGATAGGAATTAAAGGACAAAGTAAAATAAAAAAGCACAAAATGGAATTCTTCCGCTTTGACAAATGTGGAGGGAATTGGGTTCTTTTAAGCCAATGTTTGGCAGATGCATGAATTATTTATCATTCAATATTGTGTGATTAAATGGAAAATTGAAGATGTTCATAGCTCTGTCTGCAACTTTACCTCTTGTGAAAGACTCCCCAAATTCCTACACAGAATAACAAGTGGGTATTATACTGAGTCAAAAAGGTTCAAAGAAACCTCCTTCAGTTTGCTTCTCAAGGTTCAAGGTCATGTTCAGTCTCAGTCCTCTAGTGAAATAAATACTATGGCAGGCACACATCACTTTCAGGAAGGTCTCTTGCTGCTGCTCACTCTTCTTCCCTATACATCTTAATCCTCTTAGCAATTTTGTCCTTGGAAATTCCTCAGTCTTCATGACAGGAGATCTGCAACCCCTCTTTACAGAGCGCATGAGACCGAGGAAGTCCCCTCCCCTGACAGCACTCTGTCATTTTGAGACTAATACCAGGCCCCCATCGGATCCCCCACAAGGAAACTGAGAGGTTGTGAGGGAGGACAACAGGGCAGTAAAAAACCAGGACAAGACCTGAGGGGCTGCACCTGCAGTTTTCACAGTACTTTTCTGCTGTGTAACAAGATCATCTGGTTGAGAACAGCCCAGATTAGAAGCCTGCACCAACTTTCTACTGCAGATATCTCTTCAGGTGCCTTTGGCCCAAGCTAAGCAGCTTCCTCAGCACCTCAGGACAAGCCTGCAGCAATAAACAGTTGGTAGAAAGGTGGAAGAATGAGTGTAATTAGTCTCCTTAATGCCAATTTCAGCCTGAACTCTCACACTTAAGAAAACTGTTACAACGATTTTCTTTTTTTCAGAGAAGCTCATTAAATAAAAATTAGAAACAAGATAGTATAATGGGTAAGAAAATTGTTTCTGCAACATCCTGCTAAAATCCAACACCGCCCTGCCTACAGACAGGCTTTTTTGGTTTGGAAGAAAATGCTCCAAACCTTCCCAGGAATTCCTAAGCACCAGGAAGAAAAGAAGGAATCTGGGTACCACAGGAATTTAGGGACCTAAGGCAGAATGGTGCACAGCCTCATCCCCCAAAGAGGAAGCAAACATGCTTTGCTAAGATGCAGCATCGTGCAGAACACTCCACCACAGCTGGCAGAAATCCCTGGCAGCTGAGTCTCCAACACAGGTAGTACATTTTGGCCAAGTCTGTTTGAAAGTCAGCATCTCCAAGAGGAGCACAGCAAGGAGAGGGGCTGCCCAGATGATCAGAGCTCTCCTACATCCCTCCCTGGGTCCCTGAGGCTGCACAGTGAGCACAAACAGGTCAGCAGTGTGCAGTGTTCTTGAGAACAAGCACCAGAACATCACAGAGGACAGTGTTCTTGAGTGCAAGCACGAGAGCAGCCCCACAGGAGCCTCTGGGTGGTCACCCTGGCAGACACTCATCCAAAGCAAAGCCCATCTCACCCTCACAAAGAGCTACCAGGAGAGACCAGAGCCTCTTGCTGGGCCAGGGACCTACGCCCCGGAGCAGATGTGCCAGGAATTCTCAGAGCACAGCGTTTGCCCACAAGCCGCAGATAACAGCCTTTTGCAAAATAAAGGACTGACCTCCTTGTAAGCAACTTGCAGACAACAGCAACAGGCTAAATTTTGCATTCAACCATTAATGATTGATGCATTATTTATTTGGAATCATTTGCTTCATTCTACTAATCACATCACCACTACCAGCTCCTGACAATGAGCAGTGCTTACAGTCATGTCCCAGGAGTCAGTCGCTGCCCAGAGCAGCTCGAACTGCGGCTCGGCGGCCTCAGGGCTATTTCACCTCCCCAGGAAAACATCCAGGCTTTGCCAAAAGCTGCTAACTGCCCTGCAGACATCACAAGCCACAAACCCTGTGGTGGCCAGCATCTGGCACTGCTGCACACTGCCCCACTTCCAGAGGGGGCTGCTGAAACCAGCTCCTGCCCAACAAAGGCTCACCTGCAGTCAGAAGAAACCAGCACCACACTCACACTTTCCCTGTTCTGAGCCCTTCTTGCACTTCGAGCTCAGCCTCCTGTTGCGGTTTAACTGCAGAACAAGGTAACCACTATGAGTTTCTATAAACTTTCAGGGCCACATTCGCATGTCAATGGCCCAAGCTGGGTCCCACCAAGAAGCCCTCCCTGCAAGGGCAAACAACCCCATAAAGAGAACCCACATGGAAACCAGACACCCTCAGAGCAGAGCAGAGCAGCCCTTTGTCCCCTCTATGCCACAGCCCAGAACCTCCCAGTTGTGTCCCCCAGGCACCCCTGTGCCAACAGTTTGCAGGCAAAACTCAGGCAGCAGAGGGCACAGACATCCTTTCCCAGAGGAACAGTCCTTTGGGAACAGACCAAGTCAGGATGGGAGCTCTGGAGACCAGGACAGAGAGACCACACATCCCAGGTCACTTGCATGCAAATGAAGAAGCATTTTAGCATCCAGTCTGGTAGAATCAATTTTTTATATCCTTCCATACCCGCTAAATTCTGTTCACAAAGACTAAGGAAAAAAAAAAGGGAAGTAAGAGCCTGAATAAATGCTGGAAGAGCAGGGAGCTCACACCAGCTCCCAGCCCAGCGTAGCTCAGGGATTATCTAGGCAATAGTTTATTTTTCTCTCCAGTATCATTTTCCCAGCTTGATCTCTACTGTCGCAGTATGATGGTTTCACCCCATTAGCCTTGCTTAAAAAAGTGATCCCAGGACTGTGAGTGTTATTGCCCACATAAATCAGGAGGCTTTGAATATGGAGCACCTTTAAATAAACAGCTGATGGAAGTGAAGTTCCGGGATCATTATTAATAGCTTTTCATTTCTGTGTCCGCTGTGCTGTGACATTCTTTCCCAGCAGAAAGCCTCCGCTTCCTATCCCCAGTACATCTGATCCCTTGAGTCCTCCAGTCAGAATGAATGACTGTACCTTTGTGTTAATTGCATCGCCCGTTCCACAAACTGAATACTAATATTAACTAGCAAGAGGAGGAGAGAGTTTGCAGACCAGGAGGGATGGGATAGTTTAGAGAGAGACACACCAGTCCCACTGCCTTTTCCAGGGCTGGTCCTCCCTCCTTCCTACGAGGAAGGGCAGATCTTGGATCTTCCCACACACACCAGTAAATGCTGCAACAGGTGATGAGGTCCTGTTCCATTTCTGTCCTGTCTGAAGTGCCTCGTACTGGAAAGACACCGATTTTCTCTACTGTCAGCAATATTACACCTCTTACAAGCCCCCTGTAAGCAGAATGATGCCACTCTCCACATTCCACTCAGCTTCAGGATGAGTCCAAAGCAATACATACCCTCGGAGAAGCAGCCCCCACAGAGCAGCCCCAACAGAAATTACAGGTACTGTTCAAAAATCTCACCTGGCCAGATCCAGTTTCCTTTTCTCCAACATGACTTGCCCAGGGAGAAATCACTCTGCTCCTCCACCTTCAGCTATCAGGGATTCTCCAGAGCACTGCAGGAAGGTGCACAGCAACAAGGGCCAGATCTAAGGGCAGCAAGAGCTAACATCACCACCTCCCTCTTGCAGGGAGGTGAGCATGGGACAGGACTAGACATCTCATCAAGAGAGACCTTGGCCACCTGCTCTGGGAGCCCCTGGCTTTGCTCTCTGCTGCCAGTACTGACACATAGGTGCTCCCAAGTTGAATTCCCAAAATCTTCATGTGCAAGACCCAGAGCTGCCAATCCTGCTGCATCCGCAAATGACATCTTCCCCTAGGTCTGTGGCTCAGAAGAGAGACCAAGTTTCTCCTCAGAAAGTGTGCTCAGGCTCTCTGAGGCACTTTGCCCAAAGAAAGAAGGAGATTATGATGACAGCCAGCTCCAACAAAGTGACTGATGTAAGTGCTGGCAAAAAGGCTCCACAGTGGTCCATGGTGCCCAGGAAAAGGCTGGCATGGGTGTTAGAGCCCCCGTGCTCTTTACTGCAGAGACAAGAACAGAGGGTCCTGCTGCTACAGCCCACCCCCACCTCCTTCCACTGTTCCTGAGTCATGATGCTGCCTTCAGGTCATGCTGCTCAAAGAGAAATCACAGGGGAAGCAAATATCCCAAAACAGCCTGTTGCTGTTTGCAGGGACAGACTTTGCAACAGACATTAGCTGTACATAAACTCAAAGGGCTGCAAAGAGCAGCAAACCACAGGAACAGGTGATGGCTTTTGATTTTACTGCTTGCTCTTTTCCCAAATCCAGCTCTCAGCAAGGAGACTCAGGACGCAGGCATAAATAACAGAAGGTTCACCCATGAGGGAGCTGAAGTGGAAGCATTAGAAAACTGGAGTGTGGCTGAACAAGGCAGAAAGACACCACTACACACAGGATGTACATTCCTTGGGGGACTTTAAGAGGGACAAAAAGTGCTAAATATGTTTCCTGATTTCAGAGCTCTTTTCTATCTATGGTCCGAATCGTGATGGTCTAGCACAGCAGAGATACATCCTTATGACAAGTCACTGGGTCTCTGGGTATGATTCTGCAAGCCAGATACAGTACCAGCCTTCCCTCTGCAAGAAACTCTGGCCACGTTGTCGAGTGAAGAAAAATATTTGATTCCTCCTTCCCAACCCCCCACCCCAGTGCTGCATTTGCAGGCTGTGAACCAGCAGCCAGCAGCCACACAGGGCCTTCAAGCACAGGAGGTATAGTGGGTATCACATATGCAAAGCTCCGTGCATCACTAGAAACACTGCTTCCCAACCACCAGACTTCAGCATCCCATTGAAGCCTCACCTCTCAGTAGAGGCCAAACGTGCAAATTGCAGTTGAAAGGGAGAACATTTCTGAAAGCTCGAAGCACGTGAACACAGCAGACTGGAACAGAATCTGCAAGTAGCTTCACTTTAATATCACTACCAAACCAACAGCACAATGAGGAAGGGACACACTGGGAGCCCTGGGAACAACCACTCTGCTCAGCACAACTGAGAAAGGGAGATTAATCATTCAGTTCCTCCATCGGGCGCAGGGGTTGAGAGCTTTGGTGTAAAACTCCATCAAACAAGACTGGCGCCTTCACTTCTGACATTCCTGGATGGACAGAGGACACAGCGTGAGGTTCTGTAGAGACCTTATTTCACAATCCAGCCCTTTGCCTCTGACACTCCTGGAAACAGTGAGACTGTGAGAATCTTCTCAACCCAGCACGCAGGCTTTGAAGGGTCTTTCCTCATGTATCTGCACAAAGCAGGGACCTTGGGGCCTTGTATGTAGGTTCTAATGTTATTATTATCAAAGGAATAAAGAGGGCCATGGTGAAGTAAGAGGCAGCAAAGCAGCCCAGGGAACAAAGGGAGAAAGAAAGAGAGAGATTACAGTAGCAACAGGGAGGACAGAAAAGCAAATGGGCAAAGTGCATGTGAAAAAATAGAGTGAAGCAGATATACATACACGTGAGCAAGCAGGATTGTGCTGGAACACGTGAGAGTGTGAGCATGCAGGAGAGGGCACAGGCACTCAGGCAGGTGCAGCCATTTGCAGCTCCGAGTCCTCCTGCCCCACCCCAGGCTGGCAGCCTGGCACTGCATCAGCACGGGATCCCCCTGAGAACGCCCAGGGCACATGTAGGACTCCCCTGATCCAACCCTCTCCATTCAGTACAGCTGCCACTGTGACAGTGAAAGAGCCTCACAACTAAAGAAACTGATAGACGCTGGCTCTGAGCACCCCCCACGCTCCCCAAAGCAGTTCCGTGCTTGAAAGAGGGAGAACTGGCAGGACACGTGAACAGACACAGCCACTTTCCTGTATGGTTTTCTCCAGCTTTGTCACCATCACACACGTTGACCCTTTGCTTCCTGCTCTGTCACTACACTGCAGACCCTTTCTTGCACTCCCTTTGTCCTCTGGGCTGCTTCACTTCTCCCTTCACAGTCCTTCCTAGCTCCTTTGATGACAGTCACTCAGAACCCATTCACACAGCCCCAAGTCCCCAGTCCAGAGCCCATCACACCCAATCCATGCAGCCACTTGCAAATGCGCTGAAATCCCGAACTGCACATGCACTCCCGTGCGCTGCCACACCGACCTCCAGGCCCCCACTGCTCCACACGAACACTGGACTGGGTCAACCAGGACTGCAGCACAGACAAAACGTCTTCCTTTGCGTCCTCCTCTCCAAACCACCGCCTCTCTCAGGCTGCTGGGCTGGCAGCAACCTCAGGCAGAGTTTGGGCATCCAAAGCCAAGCAGTGTCCAGCCAAGAAGTCATTCTAGCCCTCCTGGGCCTCTGAGTTGTACATGTCTTGCCCCTCACCTCTCCCATCACACCTCACAGTGGCGTGCCACCGAAACTCACACCTTGAACACGCAGTCATTGTGACTCCAAAACAGAAAAACAAGATGCAGCTGCCCTGAGCAGGGCTGATTACAAACCTTTGAGAGGTTTAGGACCAAGCCAGACGCAAGCACTGCATCTGGGCAGTCCTTGGGCCCCCATGGTGGAGGACACCAAGAGAATGCACTCACGAAACAGCTTTTCACATCTTGGTACACAGAGGCACAGACAAGACCCTCACACACAAAAACATATAAGACATAAGAAGTTACCAAAGACTCCAGGCATTGTCTAGAAGAGGACAAAGAAAAAAAAAAATAGCTATTTCTATATATACTCGGGAAGCACCAGACAGCACAGTGATGGACTAGATAAAAAAAAGATAGAGATGAGTCTCAGTCCCAGCCCTTTGATCGCTCACAAGGGAAATGCATGTGCTGCCTTCTGGAAACCAGGACCAGACATTGTGTCCTACCTCTGCCTAAGCCCAGCTCAGCTGCAGTTTAAAGAAAAGGCCTTCCAGCCTGGTGCTTCACAGTCCCTCCCTCTCGTTTCTATTTCACAGCAGCTTTTCACAACCCTGACAGTGCTTACTATAAGTAATACAAGCTCAGCCATAGGATTTTCTCCTTCTGGGACAGCCTAAGGTTTGGAAAATGCCTTCCTAGAAGCACCAAACTTCACTGGAGCCTGCGGCCAGGGACTGAAGGGAGATGCTGAGCAGCAGCCCTTTGCAGTCACAGGTCCTGCTGGCTCCAGCACTCTGAAGGACTGAGGAGAATTTATACCAGCTGAGTGAGCAGCTCACCATTGACACACAGTCCTGCTTACCAAGGCGTGCTTTGCAGCACTCCATTGTTTCTCCAGCTGCTCCCAAAACACACACCATGCCTGGCAGAACCTCAGGCAGTGCCATGCCTCTGTCCTGGTCAGCCGGTGTGTGCCTTGGCCATCAGATCCACAGGACAGAGGCCCCATCTCCTGCTGCCTGGGTCTGACAAAGACTCTTTGCCAAGGCATCTACCTCAGTATGAGCACTAAAAGGTGTTTAACTGTCCTGGACTGGGTATGACTGGGAGGGAGTTAATTAGCTATGCTTGGTGCTGAGTTTTAGGTTTGAGACCAAAACAAAGGTGATAACGCACTGATATTTTAGCTACAGCCAAATGGTATTTGCAGTGTCAAAGCCTTCTCTGTTTCCCACATGTCCTTCAGTAAACAGACTGGAGGTGCACAAGAGTTTGGGAGTGGATTACCCAGATCCACCACAAAGCTACCCTGTCCCATCTAACACTGTGCTCAGCAATAAAAAGGGAGAGGAGGGATCTTGGGGGGTTTGCCACCCCTAGCTCAGGAACTGCTGGACATCAATCTACGCACAGAAGGCAGTGACTGTTAGCCTTTGCAGCCCTTGCTTTCTTTCTCTTCTTCCACTTTCACTTATTAAACTATTTTTATCTCAACCCACACATTTTCTTGTTTTTACTCTTCCTTTCCTCTTCCCATGACCCACTTGGGAACGAGGGAGTGAGTAATTGGTTGTGCGGAGCTTAGCTGCTTACCGAGGCTATCCCACAACAGACCCGAAACACTCAGCAGCATCAGCACAGGCCACGTTCACAGCCAGAGCAGAGGAAATCAGACCGAACCCTTCCAAATGCATTAACCAGAAAGCAGCAGCCGTGGCAGAGTGAGAAGCTGCCATTCTCCTTGCACAATGCTTTGAGCCTCTCAGTCCTGTGATGTAAACTCACATCTCCAGTTCTGGAGCAGCCAAGCACCACCCCACTCCCCATCTAATCCACTAAAATACATTAGCACTCTAGGTGCAAAACCAATTAAAGCCTCAACTGATGGTTCCAGCGTCTTTCCCAGCCAGACACGAGTCTCCCATTGCACAAAAATGTAAACAGCTTTTTCAGAGGAAAATCCATAAATGCTCACCTGTGGTGACTACTCCAGCTGGGGAAGGTTCAGTGCCTGCATTCACTCCATACATCCATCGCTTTGTGGCACCAAGGATGGGAGCAGCATCATCTGTCAGCACAACAGTCAGTCCTTCAGGCAGGACTTCACAGCTCCAGCTCAAAAGCCCTTGTCTGCCTTCACTAATCCACTGCCAACTCCTGGGCAAGGCAAGGCGAGGCCATGACTTCATCTGCAGGGTCAGCCACAGCCCCTGGTCACTCGTGCCGTGGGGACTCAGAGTGGCAGCCCCAGTCCTTTGCACACCTGGGACTTGTCCCCTGCCCACACACCCAGCTGGCCAAGACGCTGGCATCAGCCTCTGCCATACCTGCCACGGAGCCTGCTCCTGTCCTGCATTGCCACGAGAAGCTGGGACAGACCAAACCCACCCGAGGGTTCACCTGAGAGATGAACCTGGGCAACAAAGCAGAAAAGAGGGATTTGGGAAAGACACAGTCACTTCTCAGCCTGAACGAGACGAGCAGAGAGCCACTGCCCAGTGGAGGATCCTAGTTCTCAGCTCACCTCTCACAGCACCTTTCGGATTAATTGGCTAATTGGCACGGCGGGCTGCGCGCAGGAAAGGAGGAAGGATGGCTCCCTCTGCCGGCACCGGCCCGGGGAGGAGCCCCCCGAGCAGCCGGACCCCGGCCCGGGCACGGCTGACCTGCACCGCCACAACACCCGAGAGCTGCCACGGGAAGAACTCCCATCTCCTGCGGCGCAGCTGAGGATGCCCAGGGAAGGGGGGCCCTGCCTTGGGACAGCATTACTGCAGCAGGAGTTATTTTGGTAAAAATGCCGTGCCGCTGGGAAACAGCCCGGGAGGGCTGTAGCAAACGGGTGTTCAGCTGACTTTTAAACGTTTAAGCAGGGATGTAATTTCTTAAGGACACTGCTGATGCTCAGCTATTCCTACCTGCCATCAAAAGGTTTAGCTGTATTTCATAAGTGGGAAGGCAGCCAAGCTCAGAAAGCTGCTGAAGTCCAGCTCTCAAAACAACCCCCTCCCTCACCTGTCCGTCCTCGACCTTCCAGACTCCAGCGGCAGGGGAAACAATTCCCACTCCCACACAGGCACAATGCTGTCAGCAACAGCCACATGCCTAGTTGGATCCATAACACTGGCAAAGAACGCACATTTTCACACAGCTAAAAACACTGAACAGTGTACAGAAAGATCCACTCTGGAGTTTGGTAGTGGCAGGGGGGACAAAACAGTGTCCTGTCCTAGGTTAATAAAATGATTTGCTCACTGTTAGTATGTGCACTACTCAAACTGATTCTGTCTGGAGAGGGTGATGAGGACAGGAGGAGGTGCTCAGAGCTTAGGAGCCACTTTTAATGACAAGGATTATTGGAGAAACAGCATTTTGGGGATTTGGGATTCTGGGAAGCAGCTGCAGTAGGAGCAGAGGGAGATAATCCCGGTGTGACAGACAGAGATGCAAGGAAGCAGGACTGGAGAAGGGAATGCAGCATCCCCAGGCACACACAGAAGTTACTATCTGGCACAAAGCAACATCCATTCAAGAGCAGGAGGCTGCCAAAACAAGGGCGTGACCCACAACTTCCAGCTCTTTTCCCTCCTGGGTAGCCAGACCAGTATGGTTTCTCTGAACCAGCCAAACTTGTATCTGTCCTCGCTAACTCTGGCCAACAGTGGGGCCTCAGAGCCAGAGGCTCCATCTGCCCCGCAGGCTCCCATCAAGATGATCAGGCTCCCTGGCCAGCCCATGACCTGTGAGCAAACAGGCAGCCAGGGCAGCAGAGGGGCACTGAGGGGGCAGACCCAGGCCAGGGCCAAGGGGACACACGCCCCAGGGTACCCAGCTCCACCTCTCGGGTACGGGGCCTTTCCTAGGCTGGGGTCTGCCTGCACCCAGCTCTCAAGTGCCAGAGCACAGGGAGGGGCAGCAGTGCTGAAGAAGGAGTCCAGAGACAGAAGGGTGCCACCTGCAGAGTCTCCAGGTGCTGCCATACACAGCACTGAGGATGAAGTTGCCCCAAGCCTGTGGCTGCAGCACCCAGGAGGGGCTGTTTGCTGCACAGACCTGGACAGCTCATCTGTGGGAATGAGCCCTCTCCTGCCAGACCAGTGTTGTGACCACATCACACCCTCCTGCTCTGACTCCGTTTTGCCATCAAAACCTCAGGGAAGGGCCATCGTACCAAGGCAGTGTTTAGATCCTGTGCTTGCTCCTACAGCTGCTGTTTCGAGATGTCTCACTCACAGCCTTGATCTGCAGGGTGAACACCACTACCTGTACCCACATTCACACATGGGCTCCTGCCAAAAGGCTTTCAGGGCTTTCAAGGCTCCATTTATTGCCCAAGATGTTTCTATGGCGACTACCTTCACATCCCATCATTGGCTGCGGAAAGCTTCTGGCCATCAGCAGTTTCAGGTGAGTTGAGGGCCTCAAGCTTCAAGTCACCTGCAGCTGTTAATGCCCCTGGCTACAGCCAGTTGGGAAAAGATTAACAAAACCCCACCTGAAGAGGCAATAGTAAGCAAGGCAGTGTCAAAGAAGATTAAACCCACATCTTGTTCCCCTCAGTGTTCTCTCAAGTACTGTAGCAGGGAGGAGCAACAAAGAGTGGCAGGGGGTGGCTGCAAAAGGGTATTGGACAAACAATTCTGCTTTCATGACTCCCTGAAGGATTTCCCAATCAGCAAAGCTCACAGAGCTGCCATAACCGAAGCACAGGACCACTTCACCATGCAGTGATTTGCCCTGACACACCATTGCCCCAGCCAGAGTCAGGATGCTCCCAGCTCTGCTCCTACAGGGCGCCTCACTAAATGCTCCTACAGGGCACCCACAAATCCGTGGGTGCTTCTGAGAAGCACTGGGCCCAGCCATCACCTCCATCACAGCCACAGCTTCCATCATGAGCCAGGCAGGGCCAAATTCAGCACACATGACAGCAGTGACAGTGTGAGACAAGCAAGGTGGTTTTGGCTGGGGAGCAGACCCTGCCCACAGCAGTGTGATAGCAGTGTTAGCCCAGAGCCTCAGCCCTGAGGAGAGTGAGCTAAGGTATGGCTCTCCCACAAGAGATCTGAAATCAGGAAGTGCAGCACTGAGTACAGTTAAAACTGAATGAGTTCTGTTGGGGTTTTTTTCTCCAGGTTCATGGATGGCACTGCCAGAGGGGCAAGGCAGTGAGTGAAAGCAGGACAGCAGAACAGAGCACAGAAGGCAGAGAGGAGGCAAGTGCAGATTTCCTGGACAAGAGCAGGACGGCAGGACTGGGAACGCAGAGTGCTGTCCCTCCTGCAATGAGTACTGCAACCTTGCCTGGTGTTCAGTGGGCTATCCTGAGATGGGGCATGCAGCATAGAGACACGTTCTGAAAAGCACCTTGATTTTCAGCTTGTAGGTGTAGCAGCAATGAATGATCCAGTCAAACCTGGCCCTTGGGCTGGAGCAGATGGAGCAGCTTTGGGCTGGCTGCCTCTCCTATGCCCAAGGGCACAACTACACCTGCTTTCAAGAAGAAAAATGCAGGCGCCTCAGTTTAGCAGGGTCTGTCCCCCACCTCTTACGCAAAGATGCCATCTAGGACACTGGTGTGCACCCTCACCATCACCGAGGTTGGGTCAGCACAGTGTGCAAGCAGCTGAGGCAGCACTTGGAAACCCATCTGAAGAAAAAAGCCATGCCCAGCCACTGAGGCACAGGCACCCCCAGACAACCCACGTGCTGTGAACAGTTTCTCCTTGTGCTCCCACCTCCCAGCAGAGTCCTGCATCTCTGTTTGCTGTACAAGCACCAGGAAACATCCATAGCTAAGGGAGCTCTGAGGCTGCCGTGAGCCCCACATCCGGCTGCCATTTACCGCCTGCTCTGCTCCACAGCGTCCCACAGGCCCTCAAAAGAAGGTGCTGTAATGCTGTCAAAGAGCTGAGACCTCCATTTGCAAGAAGAATTCCAACCACACTGCAAGAGGATCTGAGGAACAGCATCACCAAGAAGACCCAAGGCTAGACCTAGACCCTCTGCAGGCATCCCAGTCAGCCCTGTGGGATAACAAAAGGCAGAGTGCTGGAGAAAGATCCACTTTTGCTACCCAGATGCTGTCTTGCAGAACCAGTACAAAAATGCCATTCAACAACCATTCCCCAACAGGATAAAACAGAACTCCCTTCTTCCTGCCACAGCAAAAAGGACAGTAAAAAGAAAGAAAAATGCAAGAGACTCAGAGGCAGGATAAAGTAAAGTCTGGACAAGTCTCTGAAACCAGAGTTGTTGCAAAGGATAAAACTGAAAATTACTGTAATATGCTCTATTCCTTTTATGGACTTTGCAAATAATAGAAAGTGATGACTAAATGAAAAATAAACTGTGAACTAACTGGGAGGATGGGTCTCTGCAGTGGCTGCCAGCAGGAGCAGAGAGCCCCATGCCTGAGCTGTCCACAGCTCTCCAGTGCAGAAACTAACCCACAAACTGGACACAACTGCAGAGCCAGATGTTCCACAGATCTGAGCAGGTAGTGCACACTCAGCTCACATTGGGTGAACAGCTGAGCCCAAGTCCAAGCCCACACTCCAAGTCTGCAGCACCTTGCTGCCCAAATCCAGCCACAAAGACTTGGCTTTTCTGCTGGGGTAGAGTGGGGACCTCACAAGTAACACAGCACACACGGACATGCAGGCATGAACCCTGTGAATGCTGGAGTAGCCAAGCCTAAGGACAGAGCTCTGCACCCTCACCTGCAGCCCAGGGCAGCCACAGACCCCTGAGAGCAAGGCGGCACAGGGGACCCTGCTCACCACAGAGCAAAGAGCACACAGGTGCTGAGGGCACGCGCAGGACATTCCCAGAGCAACAAACAGTCCGAGGCTAAGCTGGTGACATCCCTCCCATCAGGCACCATGGGATAAACTGGTGGTAGAGACAAAAGAGATCCCGAGAACAGCAAGGAGGTGTACACCATGTCCACCTACAACCTCGGGCAAGGAATCTGGTTGGGATTCACACCCACCTCATCTTTACATGCAATTTTTCAAGAAAGCAGATCACTCAAAATGGCCTGTGCCTGGGGATATGCATGGACTTATCTGCAGAGAAGTGTCATTGCTTGTAAACCCAAACACAGTTGCATAACCACATGGTTAAAAGATAACAACACAAATTCATACATGGCTGTGTCCTCATGCATGAATACTCTTTAGCGACATGATGTCGGAAGAACCCAAGTGTCACCACACTGTTTCTTTTTCAAACTGTTTTCCTTTACTTCTAAAATGTGGGCTTTTAAAATATAAAAAACTAATTATTTGAAAAAAATACATAATTGTACTTTAAAGGAATAACAAGAGATTAAATCCCACATGAAGCCCAGTATTGTTCCCAAGCTTTCACGAACCATCTAATCCTTCTAATGAAATAAAGTCTGTGGGTTGAAAAAGGGGTTTCAAATAAACAAACATTCCCTCTGCAATATTTGCAGCCAAATTTTACTGCTATGGGATAGTGACTTTAAGCACAAAAGTAAAATTTGCTGCAAAAAAAAAAGTCTTGCTAGCTCAATATAATTTTTAATGTGCAAAAAAACCTCCAAAAGCTGACCAGATAATATAAACAACAAACAGTAAATTGTGAACCTTTTCTCATAATCTTTACACACAGGAAAGAACTATGAAATTTTCAAACATGACATTGCATTTAAATCATGAAGATATCATATTTTTTGGTATGGAGCTAGGAAGAATAGGATTTTAACTGTTATTTTTAACCCAAAGACAACCTTTTATTTTTTTTTCTCCTGGAGGCCTGCTAGCTTCTTTTGAAAAAGAGTTTTAAAACTGACCTTGTTCCAGTAGCCACTTCTCTGTCATAGGTATGAAATCACCATATCATATTGTAAGTGTCAATGCACCAAAAGCAAAGGGCATTTTTTCGTTTTTTGGCAGGAACAAAACTGGCTCTTTTACCTATGAAACAGCACATACTTTTTCTTTCATAAGCCCACCAATTTCAGCACTGTGTTATTCAGCAACCGGCATTTCATACAGAGACCAAACCTCACTTGATCTGACCCTCACCTCACTAGAGCAAAGAGGTACCTGAGACAAAAGTCAGCACAGAATCTGGGCCAGCTTATTCAGATTTCAGCGGGCTCTACTCTGTGCTACTCTCAGGGTACTGTCAACATTTCAGGGAATTCATCAATGAGCAACAGAACCACCTTTTGGCCTTGAACACAAACAAACACAGCTCCAGCGCAGAGAAACCCTTTCAGACTCAAAGGCAGGGAAACAATTTATCCAGCATTTGAAAACTGATGTACCAGGACAATAATCTCCAACCCTGATAATTGTTTGCTGCAAATACTCCTTACCCAGTGCTCTTGAAAGAAGTGGAGAGCATCCATCAGTCTCATAGGGAAAACCTGGCAGAGCCAGGTTCTGCGCTGGGCATTCAATCTCTGAGTACAGAGACCGCAGGCTACAGCCATGCTCTGTGCATTGGGTACTCCGAAGAGACAGAAACAGGTCCCAAAGAAACAGCCATGAGCTGAGATTTCCTCAGCGGTATGCAAGACCGTGTTGCAACACCAGGCATCTTAACAGCGCAAGTACCAACCTAGGAGCAGGGACAGAGAGGCACATCCCGCCGTTTATTTCCTCGGGCCATGCAAGCAGGCTCTGGAGAACCAGCGCTCTGGCGGAGCCACCCATCCTCCGTAGCCCTCTCAGGTCCCAAGGCTTCCCTGAGGAGCACTGCACTGTCTTATGAAGTTATGTCTGAACTCCTGAGCCTGCCCCTCCTTGCCGCTGTCTACACCATCACCCCTCTAACTGGTCTTGCTCATGCATTAAACGAGCTCAGACGAGAAGACAGGGCAGATTCCCCCAGACTGTGCAGGATGTTAAAACTGTCAGAAATCAAATGAAAATGAAGAGGCATCCACTGCATCCCTCCACTCCCAGCGCCGGTGCCCGCAGGAGCCCAGATGCCACAGGGTGGGCTCCCCGGCTGCCCGGCGAGAAGCACCTGGCGTGGCAGCACTGGGCCAGGGCACGCCAGGGAGCAGATGCGGCTGCAGCTCTCGCTCCCAGAAGGCCTGTGCACAGCCACTTGGGAACCACATTTTAAATGAGGAAAGTGCTAGTTTTAGAACAGTTATTTTTAGTTTGTTGTTAGAAAAAAAATGTGGCTCTGTGAAGAGAGATGTTACCCGGCCGGCTCTAAGGGCTCCCGCCAGGTTCCTCAGGCATGGCAGTCACCCATCCACACGCGCCCAAAGCAAATTCCGCGCGGAATGGGCACGGAGGCTCTGGTCTCAGCGAGAGGAATAGGGAGATGGCTCTTGGGCAGGAAGGAGCCCGAAGAGGACGTTTGAAGATACCACCGGTTAAAAAAGGAGCCGCAGCTCTTCAAGCACCGGACTGTATTAATTAGAAGGTGTGCTCGGACCCGCC
>WBMY01011923.1:900404-934340 GCA_013397315.1 Donacobius atricapilla | reverse complement strand
TGCCTGCAGCTCGGGTCCGCTGCCCACCCCGCGGTGCCCCCGCCCCAGGCGCCCGCATCGTCTCCGCCGCCCCAGTGCCTTGCCGGCCGCCCCGGGGGCGGGAGCAGGGCGCGGACGGGGGGTAGGGGCAGACCTGGCCAGCCCCAGGTCACTGCCACCCCTCCAGTGCCCGGTGCTGAGAACGAATTCTGTGCATGGAGCATTGGGCTGAGGTGGGGTGCCAGGGCATCAGACAGGTCAGGGACAGAGATCCCAGCCCGTGCTTCCACGGCCTTTGAATGGTGCCAGACATTGATGACCCAGTGGCATCATGGCAGGAGCTCTGTCAGGGGCTCTGGGCATCTCTAGGGCTGAGGCTGGGGCTGTCAGACCCCCTCCTGCTGTGCACCAGGGTTGCCATGGCTGTTGGCATCCCCAGCACCCACCTCAACTCTTTGGTGCCTTCTCCAGAGTCTTGATGGAAGCATGGTGGGCACTGTCCTGGCCTAGCAGCATTTTGAGGGTGCAGGAGCAGAGGTGGCACCAAAGCTCGCTGCCTGCAGTAGAGTCACACACCAGCAGCGGGATGCTGGGGGTACAGACCACTCTGGGCATGATCAGGGCCAGTGGAAAATGGAAGCAGGGAAGAAGCTCAAGGCTGGTGAGACTCCAGTACTGTATTTGGGGACAGGTAAGTCTGCTCTTGCAAATCAGGTTTCAGTCACAGCTCAGGCAAGCAGACTCCAGTGGGACATTTTTCAGTCTCCACTGCCCAGAGACTCACATCTTACCTGGAGAAAATGCTCTCCTGTGTCTACAGCATTCTTTCTTATTTGGTTTGGAGTTTGGACTTGAAAGGAGAAAGAGAACACCAGAGGAGGGAACGCTGTGTTGCCCCATTTGTACAGCACCTTGTGTACAAGTCTAACAAATCCTCTGCCTGGCCAATTTGGTCAAGAAACAGTAGTAACCCAGTAGCAGGTTATCCACAAAATACTTGGATCTGGTGTTTCCTGTTTAGGCAGGTGCCCTGAAGGTGAGGGAGAGGTGGGTGGAAAGCAAAAGAGAGGGTTATACACACAGCATGGATCCAGGAGGAGTGGCTCTTCCTTTCCAGGACCAAAATATGAGCAGGATGCAGATCCAGCAGCAGGCCCTGGCAGTTTTATTTCCTACCTTTACACTGGCTGGCACAAAGCTTTCCACTATTCTACTGCTGCATGACTCCCACCCTCAAAGGTCAAGGGGGTCCTGAAGACATCCTAGGAAATGCTCCATATCAGCCCCTTCAGACACAGAAGCATCTAGAAATGAAGCTAGGAGACCTCCCAGCTGCAAGCGCTGCTGCCAAAGTAGATCCCACTTGAGCCTGATGCTCTTGTAGGGAAAGGAGCAAAGCCTGGAGCACAGCTGCTCCACTGCCAATGCAGTCTGCAGAGACCGTGTGCTCAGTGCCAGTCTAGCCCTGGGACAGCTGCAAGGCTCTTGTGCCAGCTGTGACACTGGCACTGGGAACACCCAGATCCTTCCCTGGGACAGCTAAGAGGCCACCTCACACAGTGCAGGGGGAGTTGAGCCCACCTGGCTGAAAGCATCCAACAAGCTGGTGTGATACTGGGAGGAGATGGTCCCAGCATTTGTTTGTAGTTATGGTGCCCTTTTCCAGCCTGTTTTTGCTAAGACCCTCTTGTTCTGAAGACACAGAAGATTTGTCTCTCCTACCATTGCCCCCCTCCCTGTGGCACAGCAGCTACATGCCTGATCTAGTTGAAGAAGTCCCTGCTTATCACACATGGGTTGGACGAGATGACCTTTAAAGGTCCCTTCCAACCCAAACCATTCTATGACTCCATGATTCCATGCCCTCTTGCTGCTGCCATGCAGGTGCTGATAAGGCCAGGCAGCCTGTCCCACCCAGCTCCCAGACAAGCCCTGGAGAACGCCAGGACAAGGCACTCTGTGACAGTCCTTCATGACACCTGAACTCAGTGGTGCTTCAGAGTATGCCCAGGTCACATGGCCAGGAGCCACCGTGGGGAAGGAATGATGGAGGAGGCAATGCAGGAGAACTGAGGACCACCCCTGACATGATCACTCCTGTGGCTCCCCATGAGCACTGAATGCAGCCTCCACAGCTGTGTCTCAGCCCCTCTGAGAAGATGACATGTCACCTTAATATCATGTCTTGTATTTGCAGTGACAGAAGAATGCACAGGTTATCCTTTGACTTTGCTGCCATCCCCTTTATCTCCATGAGAATTTAGTCCTCATTTGGCTTCTCTTTTCCTCTTATTCTCATCACTGCTTTACCCCAGAGTTTAAATAGCTCTTTTGTATTTTTTAGCTCTCTTGTACATGCACCACTGTTCCCTTACTCTGTTATACTCTCCCCATCTCATTGAGCTCCAGGCCCCTTTGCTTTGTTCTCTCCCTATCTCTCCCTTTCTTTCTGCTGGTGCCTTGTTCCTTTTTCTTGTTGTGATTTGTCTTCTCTGCTCTGTCCCTTTAACTCATCTATTCTCCTTATCTCTTTTTGCTTCTTCCTCTTCCTTTTCCCAGTCTTTGCTCTTCCCCTCTTCCTCTCTGTGCCTTTGTCTGCAAGGAGTTGAAAGTTAAAAGCTTTTCCAACTTGATCCTGAGCAGCTTTCCCTGGTGCTTTTATCTCCACAACACATTTGTAAAACTGCTCAGACTGAAGAGCCATGACATGAACAACTAAAGAAATATCAGAAAGAAACAGGACTCCCAACATGGAATGGAAATCTTCCTTTTCCAAAATATCTCTCTGTTTCACTTGCACTGCGATTTTTCTCCCCACAGCTACTTAAAACACAACATAAAACCCATTTACCACAATATAAAACCCATTTACCAAGATTTCATTTTCTTGGCCTCATCCTCCTTCCTGGAGACTTCAGTTCTGCAGGGGGTGGGCACAGGGGTGCCTGAGAGCTCTCCATCATCTGCCCAAAAGTAGCTGTGACCAACCTGCTCTCCTTTCCCCATCTCTAACAGATCCTGCCAGGTGTGTCAGTGCTGTTTCACAAACTGCTGTCCAGAGGGAAGTGCTGGTCACAGCAGGAAGGGTGCTCTGGCTCTTGTCCAACCCTGCTCCTACTCTTCCTTCATGCAAAGATGGCAGAGACCTGGCAAACTCTCCCAGCTGATGTGTCACCAGCTCCTCTCAGCTGCCAAAAGGAGTTCTTTCTTAGCTCCTTTCTCATGCTCTGTGCAAGGTCCAACATTGTTTATTTTGGTTATAGCAGCTGCAGACCACTTCAGGAAAATTCAGGGAATTGATGCTTTCAAGCTACTTTGCTTGGTGCTTCTGTGCAGCCTCTGCCTTGCAGAGCTCATGTGTGAGCACAGAGGTATGGTGAATCCTACCTGTGACCAGTGGCAGGAAACTCCAGAGTTACCAGTACAGGTCTGTGCTGTGTCACATGGAGCAAGCCCAAGTGCTGTCTGCTTACTTGGAAATTTGTTGCTGAGAAGCCCATGAATCTTGGCTATTCTCACAACTCTAGGAGAGATTAATCTTGCTAAATCCTCCTACTCCTTCCCTATTGGAGAAACAGATTCAGCACAGGACAAGCTTTGTGACTCACCTCTCTGTTGGCAGAGCCATCTCCCATTAATCTAACTCCCTGTCTAATGTCCACATTTGGCAGGCAGGCAATCCATCTCCAATTCAGCTCTGTCCAGGATCCAGCTCCCCTGTCAGTCAGAGCTTTCCTAACACCAGGTGCCCTGCAGGGCTTCTCCCTGGCAGGACAAGGGCAGCCTGCAGCCCACTACCCAGAATGACAGCAGGGGACAGAATCTGGGATGGATGGGCACTTGTTAGGCAAAGCGATCCCTGGCTGCCGTGGCTGCTGGGCTCGACACCTGTCCGGCAGAGCTGTGTTCATTCTCTNTCTGACCACACCCCCCCCCCCATCTCAGCAGAACAACAACTCAGTCCCAACAACCTTGCCCTTCCTGGGGGCAGGATTCAATCTGCTGCCCTCCAAAATTTACCCTGAAAGGAGCTGAACACGGGGTGTCAGGACTGGCAGAGAGGGCTCTGCTCACAGAGCTGCAGCTCAGGATGCCATCAAGATGCATGGGGGCAAGTCCCCCTGACACACTCTGCAGAGGGTGCCTGGGAGGTCGCATTTGGTCCCATTGTGCTTTTCAGCTATCTCTTGCCAGCTGCTCATCCTTGTCTCACACTGCCTGTCTCTGGAGGGCTGCAATGTGGGATGCCCTGTTACATGCCCAGGTTGCCTCCTGCCTTTATCTGGATGCTGCTCCAGTTTAGGATGGTTTAGGATGGACCCTACAGGCAGGTTGTACCACATGAGTTTCTTCATAGCCCATGGTTGTGGGAGAGGTTCTGGACCCCTTAAAAGGTCCAGCACCATGATTCCTGCTGGAGATAGGGGCATGAGCTGAAGGCAGGAGTCCTGTGGTCACAGAAGTCCTGCAGAACTGAGGACACTCTAACACAACACAGAGCATGTCCACAAAACATGGCTGGGAGGGACAGCCCAGCCCCCTGCCCTGTTTGCTGGGCACACCTGAGCCAAATGCCCCAAACTCTTGCCCAGAGCCATTTCTCACATGCCACCCTATTTACTCAGTCAGCCAAACGACCCTGACTTGCTGAGGTTCTTCTGTGCTGCTGTGGGTCGTTTTCTGGGAATGTTCCCCCACAGATTCAGGCATTGCCTGTCACCACAGCCAGGCAGCTCCCCCCATCTTTATTCTCTCCAAGTACTGTGTCATTTGCAGACTCCACGGTGTCAGCCTTGTGATTAGATTCCAATGCCTTTATGAATAATTTGTTTCGCAATTATAAAGCAAATATTTAATTGAACTTTATGTAAAATTGCTTCTGCCTCTGAGCACTGAACCCCAGTTTTGGGAGAGGGCGCTGCATGACCCCATCGGGCTCTGGCTGCCTTTTGACGAGGCAAGCAGAAAACTGCCAGACCCCCTCCCAGCAGCCTGTGCCTGCTTGCAACCAGCTGGCCCTGGTGCCTCAGCTGAGCCTGTGAGGGGACCACGAGGGGATGGCTGCACACTGGCCCCAGAGACTGCTGCAGCTGCACCAGTGCTGGGGGACTCCTCTCTTCCCTGGGGAGTGTCCTCGGGCACAGGCAGGAGATGTGTCTCCCTCAGCTGAGCAGCAGAATGAACCAGCTGGAGCATTCCCACAGTGTGACCAGGGCCATGCTGGAGGAGCTCAGCATGAAGGATGTCACTGTGAAAGCTGTCTTTGTGACAAGTGGATGGCAGTCAGGTTTCAGCACAAAGATAAGGACAGATGCAAAGACCCTGGATTTTCTTCTTTCCAGTCCCTTCCCTTCCAGGACAAGCCTGGAGTATGCAGGTGGAAACCTGCACTTCTGCTGACTCTTCCAGGGAGGGTATGCCTCACTGGCCATGTCTCAACAGCATGGGGCACCAGCCTGAATTGATAACAGGAGCTTTGGAACCAGGGTGCCCATCCCAGGAAAGGCTGCTCCGCACATGCAGGGGCCAGTGGTCTGTGCAGGAACACTCAGTACCATGACATCACCCGCAGGCTCAGCTGGAAGTGGCTGAACAGGAGGGGTCTGGACACACCTCAGATTGGCCATGGCATCGCCTCTGCACAGGGAAACATCTATATCAGCAAAACCAACAGAACTGGACGAAATCCTAATTTACCATGGTCTGTAAAAGAGGCTGAAGTGCCTATTTCCAGTGAGGCGAATTTGAAATTGAAAGAGGAAAACGAGTGCATTGAAGAGATCAGAAGCTCCTTTCCAAGAGTGTATCTGGTGCAGGTAATTGCTAACTGACCTGGAGGGGCTCTTGAAATCGACCTAATGCAGCACATTCTGCTGCTCAGAGTGGCTCCAGGGCTGGGGACAGCACGTGCTGGCGCTGTCCCGGCCGTGCGCTGGCACGGGAGGACAGGCTGGGCAGTGGGGGGCTACAGAATGGCAAAGGGAAGGCCTAAGGCTCCCCCAACAAGTACCTCAGCCTGGCCTGAGCATGTCCAGCGGGAAGGGCCGGGTCAGCTGCAGGAGGCTGGACACTTGTTCTTGCACAGGGCAGGCCTGTTTGCAATGATGGGGGATCCAAGGCTTGAAACCAGTCCGGAGCAGCTGCGCTGGCACACTGGAAAAGGAGGGATGGGTGGAAATCTGGTCAGAACTTGGCAGCTCAGGCACTGGATCTGGACAACCAAGTAGGAGCTGGAGTCCCTGAGAGGGTGCAGAATGCAAGGTGCCCTGCTGACACGGGTGGGTGGTTATTGGTTTCTCCGCACAAACCACAGTAAAGAATGTCAGTCCCCTGTGGGAGCCTGGGGTTATTGCCTTCCCTAGAAGCACTCTCTTGCCTGTCATCTCAGCTTGGGCAGCCCTTTTACTCAGCTCTTGCTTTTATGGCTACAGATGAAGCAGCACAGCTTACCCTTTGGCTCCCAGCCACAAGTCCCCTGCTGACAGCACACCCCAGGACCAGGCCCATTAGCTTTTGCCCCTGGCAGCTTCCCTTCCTTCCCAGCCCTTGTTCCTTTTCACTTACAGGCGTTAAAGGTTCCTTTCAAGATACACCTTTCTGCTTCCTCTGCAATCCAGATATTTCTTTAATAAATCATATCTGTACTGGCTCTGTGATGTCTATTTGGCTTTGAGCTTTCATCTCCACTGCTTGTTGTGCCCAGCGTGAAATGCTGCCACTCTTCCTATAAAAACTGGTGGTAGGGGCAGTTATTTGTAGCTGTCATTCAACAATTGCTTTGCTGGTCCAGGCCCAGACTGAAGAAAGCCCAGTGACAAGTACTTGGCTCTGCTAATGGGCAGGCAGATGAATTGCCCCTGCTGTGGGATGTGTTCACAAAGTGCCCTCCCTTCTGTGGCACAGGGACTTATTCCAAGTTTTTTGCTCCCAAGACTTACATCTAGATGCACAGCTCACCACCTGGGCATTGCAAGAGAGTCGTTAACTGAAGCTGTGTCCTAGATATGCAATATAAAAAAGGCAGGGCAAAGAAAATGAGGAAAGGCAGAGGTTGGCACCATCACGTCTGGGCTACATCCAAGGATCCCAGCTAGATGGGAAGCTTAGGACCAGGGCTAACCATGGCAGGAGGACCATGACAGAGCCTCCCTTTGTCCTTCTCTCCCTAGTCCACACACATGGAGGCACACACACACACTCTCTCTCACACACACTCTTCTGTAGCCCTGAGGTCACCCAAGGGCAGAGAAAAACAGGGTTCAAAGCAATTGAAGTCTTCCTGTGATAATGACAGGAGAACTGTGGTGCAGTGAAAGTCACAGTCTGGCTGCAAAAAGCCGTGGAGAGGCTGTAAGCTGGAAAACAGTTGTTTATTTCTGTTACTAGGATGGTCTTTGGACTCACATCCCAGAAAGGAAGAGAGACATGAGCACTGCTGGAGTACACCAGTGCTGAGTCCAGCACTGTGGAGGATATGCAGCCTGGGCTGGAAAGAGCACCGTAATGTGGCTGGGGAGGACTAGCAAAGCCCTCCTGTACCCGAGGGCGTTGGTTCAGGGCCTAGGTCTAGGAGGTGCAGCATCGGCCCCAGCTCTGCTTATCTTTCATCATGCCCTGTTCCCTCTGACTCAAATCCTGCTCAGCCACCACCCCAGTTAAATTAACTGGCAATATATGTGCCCATGCAGTCAGTCCCCTGGCTTCCTTCATCGTGTGGCAGTACCACTGAACTGAGTTTAAAGTTACCCTTTCCTTGTGCCATTTGTTGTCCTGCTGTTGTGACTAGCAGGCTTCTGTGAGTATATGGCAGGGTTCTGCAGCTTTTCCAAAGTGCAACTGCAGGAACCTGAACCTGCCAAAGGCATGTTGTGAGTGCATCATGTGGGGCCCCTATGCTCACTCAATTACCAGGATCCAAAGAATGATCCTAACTTCCTAAAAATATTAGTATTTTCAAACTGTGTACTTGTGTCTTCCCTACTATATTTCAAATGGTCCAATATGGATATTTTTAGAATAGATTCAAGCACAGTCCTTCATGTCCCTTGAGAACATGACTAAGTAATCACCAGTTTAGCTGTTGTATGCCTGCCTTTCCTTTTTCCCGGTATACCATCCTACTAACCTTGGAATTGTCATTTTCCTGAAGTTAGCTGTGGCACACTCATGGAATGGCATGTCTTGGCTGTTTTCACCACTTCAGAGTGTAAAGGCTCTGAGATGCTCTTACTGGCCCCAAATCCTTCAGAGCCATGGCTATGGCTGCAGCATTTATGAGTACACATTCTGAATCACATTTTCGCAGGCTTTTACAAGGATATGGCTTAGGGCCACGTTTGTTGTAACTTTGAGTTTTCTGGGAAATACTCCTGCTTTCTGTAGCTGCTGCATATCCGTTGCCAGTGCTGATTTCTCCCCTGCAGTGGGCGTTCCTCTGGGTGGGCAGAGGAGCCTTCTTGCCCAGCAGACTTCTACTGTTGCAGCTTCTGGCTCTCGTGCATATGCTGGTCTTTCCTGGTGTGATATTGCCATATGCAGAATTTCACTGATTACTTTGTGTTCACAATTCTCACAGATCCTCAGCTCCGAGGTTTTACTGCAGGTCTTTAATTCTGTCACGTATTGATCGACTGCTTCGGCTTGCTTGAGAAGGATTGGAAATGTTAAAATGATTCATTGTTTTGTGGGATACACAGTTGCATTTTGTTATGTTTCTCTTACACGTTCCTCTCCTCCTCCCACCAGCAGCACAGAGACCAGGGCTTTCGCGTTAGTGCTTCTTTCATCTGCACTAATTGCTAAGTGGATCTCAAACTGCCTGACAGTTTCCGTTCTCTACTGCATCCCAGCAGGGAAGGATTTAATGCTGGACCCTGTGATACGCTTGTTAGTTCTTCCAAGAGCTCCTGGAAACCACTAAAGTTCATATTTAAATTTTGTCAGAGCCACCTTGCAGAGAGAAGTGTATGTATGAGGAAAGATTGCCTTCATTGGGGCTGAACCAGCCCTGATAAAAGTGACTTAGCTCTGAAGAGTGAATCGCAGGGAGTTAAAAATAATTTCCCGGAGTATCTTCCTGTGGCCCTAGTTCTGAGAACTAGCAACGAGCTTGGCATTCTGAAAGCCCAGCCCAGAGCCCATCAGTGGCAGCACAGCCCCTGGGTATGGGAGGGATTCTCTGCCCCAGGCCCTGTGCTGGTCGATCAGAGGTGTGTGCTGGGCTCAGCAAAGCTGAGGGAGTCAGGCTCTCCTTCCTCCACCAGCACCTGGACACAACAGGCTGCTGAGCCCCCGAGGCACCCCCAGCATCCAGCACCCAGCAGGGCACGACTGCCCCTTGCCTTGCTCCCTGTGCTGCCAGGACACATCCTGGCTTGGCAGCCCCTCCTGGCTCCGGGCTGGCCCCGCGTCCCTCCCAGCGGCAGGGAGGTCAGCCCATGGCACACGGTGATCCCTGTGCTGCTGCTGGCAGCTGCCTCCAGCAGAGCAGAGGCCTGGAAGGGCAGCTGGGTGAAAAGGGGCCCTTTGCTCCTGCGGTGCCCTGGGACCCCTCAGCTCCCGGCTGACAGGATCTGGATGGCCATGCCCAGGCAGGGCCATGCCATGTGCAGAATATGGCTCTTTAGGGAATCCTTAGAATTGCCTTTGGAGAAACAGCAGCAGTCTGCACCGTGGCTCTGGGGCAGGGTGAGGAGCAGGCTACACTTGCCATTTCCTTTTCTTAAACTTCAAACGTGCCATCAGATGTAAATTATTCACTTGTAATCCCTGGAGCTGGCAGCAGCTCAGAGAGGATCCAGCTCAGGTGGTAAGAAGAAGGAAAGAAAAAAGAGGAACCCATTAAATTTAAAAACCTCTGAGAGTCGCAAAATGTAAAAATATATTCAGGACAGGAGCTAGGCCAGGATAGGGAAGTTGAGGGTCTGACACTCCCAACTCTCTGAGTAGTGGGGTGCCATGAAAGACAGAGCTTGGTAGTTCTGAGTGCTCAGCTCTGTTACCTCTTCTAACTCCTCATGATGCTTTGTCCTGTGTCTGTGGTGAAGATGGAAGGAGGAAGGAGCAGGAAACACATGCAGAACCCTGCTGGAGTGTCCAGCCCAGACTGAGAGCAGAGCCCTGCTCTCCAAGGAGGCATCTGGGGGATGTCCTCTCCCTCTCCACAGTCAGACCCCTGGCTCAGTCTCCCTAGAGAAGGTGTTGAGAATCCCCAGAGTCAAGGTGTGGGAGCAGCTGGGTCACAGTGCCAGCAACACTCAGCAGCACTGTCCCCAGGGACATGACCGAGATGCCCAGAGCTGTTTTGGCTCCTGCAGTATAGTTGGAAAGCTTGTTTACTTGGTCCTGATGCAGTTACCATGTTAACTGAAAACAGAGAGCAGCCCCTGGCAAGGCATGGGCTGTGGAGAGCTGGAATGAAAAGCATTTAAAATGTTTCGCTTCACCAGCCTGGCTGCCCCTTTGCCCACCAGCTTTGGTCTGCTCCTGCAGCAAGTGCTCCATCACCTCTGAAACAAACTGCATCCATCAGGGAGAAACCCTCCCATCTCAGGCCTGGAAATGTGTCCTGGCACAGCTCCCCAGGAGCCAGCACCCCTCCCCATCTGCCAGGGACTGAGCAAGCTGCAGGCACCCGAGGGATTGCTGCTTTCCTGTGCCATGCAGGAGCGTCTGCAGGCAGTGGCACGGCTGCAGCCCAGCTCAACCTCCCCAGCGCAGCCAGTCCAAGCCCCACACCTCTGCAAGAGGGTCTGACAACAGGGTGGTGGACACCCACTTAGCTCAGCCCTTCCCAGAAGTTTTGGGGATAGCTTCGGGAGACACAGGGGAGATGACAATGTCCTGGCTCAGCCTCAATGGCTCTGCAGACACAGAGCTTGACAACACCACGGGGAAGGTGTTCATTCTGAGCTCCATCCAGGCTGGTGGGCAGCTCTCCCTTCACCCCTGTGTAGTGCCAGTGGCACATTGCAAATGGCTGTGGGGAGGACAAAGATCATCAGTGCTGACACAGACCATGTCTGCCAGGAGATCCCTGCCCCTGGGTGGTCAGTGCCCTGCAGACCTCAGCAGGGCTGGGGGGGACTCAGAGAGGACTGGCCCTCATAGCAGTTGAGAGAATTGGTGGCTTTAGAGTCTCAAGGATCCTGTGCATCCTCTTGTCACTGCACACCAGGTCTCCATCCTCTGTGCTCTGGACTCAGACCCAGACCCAGATGCAGACCCAGACTGAGCTTTGTGTCTCCAGCCTTTTGCAACGCAGCTCAAGCTGCCTGAGCCGACTCAAATGTCAGGACTCCCTGTCAGCTCTCACCTGCGTAACTGAGGTGAGAAAAGGGGCTGCAGGTGCTGCAGTGGCTGCACCAACCGGGATTGGAGGAGGCAGCCTGAGACCCTGCAAGCAGATCAGCTGCACCTCCTGCCTTGGCCGCACCTCCCGTGACGGTGAGGGCTGCCGGCACCTGCAGGGAGTACGGATCACTCCTCAGAAGTGCAGCCAGATGGGAAAGGTCTGTGTGGGTCTGATAACGGTGGCTGCTTGGCTTCCCTCCCTGGCAGGCCTGCACGGGGCACACAAGTGCCTGTGTCTGGCACTCCAGGAACCGGAGGGGCCACGTGCTGTGAGGCCAGGCTGGCATCTCTGCCCACAAGAGCCTCCAAGGCAGCTTCTCCTGCTGGAACATCCCCAGGGAGTGCAGAGCGAATGCTCACCCCTGCGGTGAAGGGTAGGGGGAAAGGGCATCCCCTCGGTGTGCTCAGACACTTGGCAGCTGCTGGGCCAGGCTCCTCATGCTTACAGCATGCACAGGACTATGTGCTGGGGCTCAGAGTACAAAGCCAGCACCTCTTTTCTAGCAGGGCTCAAGGAATTTGTCCCTGTCCCAAGACTCACTGAAGGGCATGGAGTTGCTGGCTCTGGACCACCCAGGGTAGGATAGGAGCTAAAGGGCAGGCTTTCTGGCACTTGGATGCCAGCAGAGAGGCTGTGGATGTGAGGGGTAAAGCCAGGCAAGAGAAAAGAACAAGCCAGTGCTTGTGGCAGGAGTGCTGAAATCCTCTATTAAACTATGTTCTAAACTTATTTTTAAATTCCTCTTTCTTCTGCAGATGGTGCAAACAAAGTGCCAAGTAATCTGCCCCCACTTTTCTGCACAGCAAACAAGAAGCCATCACTATATCAAACCAGAGGGAAGTGGGCACCTTCACCAGCTGGCACCAGCCCCTCCACCAAAGGCATCTCAGCAAGCCAAGCAGCCCTACCCTGCTTCACCTGTGGAAACATCACAGCATCAGAGCAAGGCCAGGGTGCTGAGCGGGCTGGGGGAAAGAAAGTAAGGATGCAGGATATTTTCTGTATGTGGAAGGGAGAGGAAGCCTTGGGGAAAGGCTCCAGATTCCCTGGGACCATGGAAACCACTGGCAACAGGAGAAACAGCAGGGTCACTTCTAGTTCAGCAAAAGTTCATGCATGTGTCTACATCACAGCTTGCTGCCTCAGTGCTGGCAATTCTTGGAATTTAGGTGGAGGATGGATGTGATGGCAATGATAAAACCTGGGCTTTTCAACCCATATTCACACTTGGGGCCTGTGAGATGGGCTTGACTTGTTAGGTAGGTGAAGAGACCACAATGATGGTACCAGGAGAGGAGGCAGAAATCAAGGCAGAGAGTGATGTCTATGAGCAGTCACGTGACAATCAAAACAGAAAATAAAGCCCAACACCCAGCACTTGGCTTTTGCTCCTGCAAATCTCTCTGCACCCTTGTTATCAGCAAATCCAGAATCAGCCTCCGTCTCCTGCACGTAGGGAAGGAGGTGACTGGGTTCAGCATGGCATTGTAAAATTGGTTCTATTTTTACATGCACAGAAGGAACAAGGAACTGCCTATCACCTCTGTTTTCCCCTGACAGCAGGACTAGCACTGCCTGGGCCAGCAGTGCCCAAACCCTGGATTTATACTGTCTTTGGCTGCAGAGGCAGTACGGGCCTTTCCTTGGGCATCCTGGCACTTTGGGGCTGTGAATATCCCAGGGACATTCTGGAAACACTGGTTCCTACTTGCTGGAACCTCCCCACATCTTCCTGGCTTTTCCAGGATTTCTGGGCAACAAGGCTGCAGCTCCTGTCTGACTCCACAGCCATGGCTGTGCTCAGCTCCTGCTCTGCAGCACCGTGGAGGGCAGGAGCAGCAGTCCCCTTCCCCGAGGATGGGTGCAGGGGTCACTTCTGCACCAGCCAGAGAGGCTGATGTTCCTGCGCAGGGCTGGCGCCTCGGTGCAGCAGCAGCCCTGAGCTGACATCCAGACCCCAGCAGAGCTGTGAAGGGCAGCTCCCCGTGGACACTGCACCCCATGGGCCCCGCTCTTTCTGGCCTGGGGTTGCACAGATCCCAGCACCCCATCCTACCCTGGCTGCTCGCTGCACCGTCAGGAACAAAGCCCTCTCCTGAGTGGGTTGGGCTGCCTTGCCTATGCCAAAATATTCAGAGGCACTGTGCACTAGCCCTTTGATCAGCAATTTATCTCTCCATGCCACAAGTTTCCTGGAGCCTGGCGTTTCCGCCCCGTGCTCAGCCTAGGTCCCAGGAGCCTTGGAGACAGGTGTGAGGAATTAGCTACAGGGACTATTGCTCTGACAGGAACCAGCACCAAAAGCAGGGGACAGAGTGTAATGTTTATTACATTTGAAGCAAAGCAAACATGTGGCCTACTTATGTATCTAGAAAGAATTAATTGGGGAGCTCCACAAAGCAGCAGATTATAAATTAGAATAATTTTCACCAACTTCAGCCCATTCATCTTGTTTCACACCAGGCCTGTCAGCTCAGCCTGACGCGGCCGAGTGCAGCCCCAGGCCCAGCTGCTGTCTGCTGGCACAGCAGGACTGTCAGCAGCCAGCCCCATGGGCACAGCCTGCCAAAACCCATGGGAAGCACGTGGGCTTGAGCCAAGGCACACACCTTTAATGGAAACAAGCTCAGAGCCTCAAGAGTGGCTCCAGAGGTGCTGAGTGCTACCAGCTGCCATCTGCAGGGGTGTCCAGAGTGCTCTGCTCCAGGGACTGGCCCAGGGACAGCAGAGATGCCAGGCACTCACCTTGTGCTCCTCCATGCCCCTTCACTTGGTGGCAGCCCCCAGGGAGGTGAGGGTCTGCAGGGCTGTGCACACACCTCCTTACACACCCAACGCTGGTTAGAATTCCGGGTCAGGAATCAGGCTTTCCTGATGTAATATGATGGACAAACCCAGGCCAAGGTCAGGTGGAGAACTCTTTGCACAGCTTAGAGGTCACTCCCAGGGGCATCACCCATGATGTGCAGGTGCCTACCTGAGCTGCTGGGAATGTAATGCTCTGTATGCCCAAGGCACTGGGGGCCTGGGACTGACACCTTGAGGAGGGGTTTTGCCGCCAGATTCTGGCACAAGGAGCAGCAGGAATCAAAACTGGCAAAGCAGCTCATGCCTGAGGTGCTCCAGCCCCCCAAAAGCCAGGCCCCAGGAGGGGCTCCAAGGGGCCACATCTAGAAATGACCCTGAGGTGTTCCAGGGATTCTGTGCTGGAGAAAAAAATCACCCAGAGCAGTGGCTGTATCCTAGATGGCAAAATCTCACTGGCACCTCTGAAAGCGAAGTGGATGAGAACAACACTGATCTGGCCTCTATTTACAGATCCCAAGGGGATAGCGTGCAAAATACCTTATGGATGCTGGGATCATTTTGCTCCAAAAGGTCACCTGCTGCCTTGCTGGATTAAGTGTTAAAAAAGCCAGTGGAGATGGCTGAAGATACAGCTTAGGTCAGACCACTGCCACCATGATCTCAGCTCTCCAGCCCTTCATACTGATCAGGGGTGGACAGAACCAGTGGTGGGATCAGAGGCTCAGCACCCACCTGTGCAAATGAGAGCTCTCCCAGGACAGTGCAGGGCTCCAAGGCACAGACAGTCAATATGGTTCCCACAGGGAGGAGCAAAATCTGTCCCAAGAATTCTCCTACCCTGTGTTGTGTCTCCAGAGGGGCCTTGAGCACACCGGTGTGATGCTCTTCCTAACACTCTTCCAGACTCCTACAATTTTCAATTCAAAGAGACACGTGCCAATTTGTACTTGGTCTTTTTGACAAAACTATCCAGAAGCAGGAGCTAGCATGCTGCCAAGGGCTTCAGAGATGTATATAACAGTCTTGTCTCAGTTGACAGGACTCGAAAAGCTTCATCCCATGGCAGGGACTCTCATCAATCTGTTTTTAGCAGCTGAAACAAAACACTCCTGCACTGACATAGGAGCTGTCAGGCTCAGCAAGCCCACCAGAATCCACCCTGGCAAGTGTGTGTGATTAGGATCAGAGCCCTGCAGGCATGCCAGCTCAGAGGCTGCATGACCCCCACAGCAGGTCCCATCCAGCGGCCTTGGCCCTCCTGGCTCTGGCTCTGGGGAAGCCCAGGGCTTCCAGACAGGCACCAGGTGAGGTGCACCTGCCCCAGCCTGGGCTCTCTCCAGAGCAGCACCTACTCCTTCACCACTGCTCTGTCTCAGCTGCAACCCTCACTCCACACTGGGCCAGCTGATAATTTGTGTTAGTTTGTTCAAATGTCATTATTAATTAGTATAGAAACACTATTAGCAATGTTAATGTATTCCCAACAGTTCTGTGCGTTGGCACTGTGTGAAAGCAGAACTGGGGCAGAGACCAAGGTAGCAAAGCCTGGCCTGGGCATGGGCTGAGCCACCAGTGAACCAGAATTGTCCCTCCCTCAGCACTGCTCTCCCCAGTATGGCACTCAGGGAAAGTTGGACTGAGACAGATTTGTGTTTGTTTGTGTGTGTTTGGGGATCATGACCACAGAAATAACCCAGCATGGGAATTTTAGGATTGAGAGAAAGGAGCTGAGGCAGGGGCATGGGGGTAGCAACAAAACCAAATGTAAAGTGGATGAATTATTTACTGCAATAAACAATTGTGAAGTCACTTACTCTGGCTCTATGCATCCTAAATGGGGGCTGCAGCGTTTCTCACATCTCCCTAGTGTGCTGAGTGATTTTTTTGCAATTGGATGCATGAGGCTGGGGTAATCTTATAAGAGACTCCAGAAGATCAGTTTAGTATTGATCATGTGCTGAATTTAAAGGCTTTCCACATCCATCTGCTGCTGTTCCTCAGGTGACAGCCTAGCAAAGATCTGGGTGCTCCCTGGGCCCCTGCACCCCAGAGCAGCCTCATTTGGCTGCAGCCTGTGGCTGGGCTGATGGCCAGCAGCACGTGGGGCCAGGGCATCCCACCAGAGCTCTGTTCAGGAGCCAACAGAGTCACAGAGCTGCTCCCACCCAGCCTTTTGATAAAGTCCCCCAAAGGAGCAGTCTGCTGTCAGAGGGGCCGGCTGGTCGTGGATGGCAGTGGATCACAGCTCAAACCCAAAGGGCCCCATCACAGGGTGACTGTGCCAGCAAGAGCTTGGAAGAGCATCAGTCCTGGGGAGACTGGGTGACAGGAACAGGCTCAGGGAGAGATAGAGCACAGGGAGGAGCACACATGGAGCAGGACCTCTGCCCGTGTCTCCTGGTATCTGCCTTGGACTGTAGGTTTTCCAGGCACATGACTACAAAGGGTGAGCCCAGACTCCAGAGACAATGGCCTGGCAGCAGGACAGTTGCTGTGACATGCCCACAAATGTGACAGGAAGAGGGAATTCGGGCATTATGGGGCTCTTGGATATATTGCATCATGGTGAGGTTTTAGTTTTTCTTTTACTAATATGCATCTTGCAACTTGTAATGGAGCCATGAAAGCTGTGAGCCATGTTTTCCAAATGACAACCTGCTCTGTGATGCTAAAATATAAAGTGCTTTTTGCAAAACAACAAGAGCTAAATATATGAGAAATCTATTCATTTACTGAAAGAGGAGTTGTGCAGAGTAGGAAAACAATGACACCTCCAGGTCCATATTTACTTAACAAAGGACCGGTACTCAAGTAACTCTCACTGGCATACTCACAGAGGTTGAGTGGCTGAAAGTCAGGATACAACATAAAGAAGCCCTCTTTATCAGCAGAGAGAGCACATCAGGTGCTTCTTCAAAATTCCCAGGCAAAAATAAGAGTCCAAAAATCTGTTTTGCAAGGCTGGGATGAAGTGGGGCTGAGCTGCTGTCACCTATGGGCAGCTCTGCAAAGTGCTTAGAGGCAACACTCTCAACATAGGGCAGGGCCCAGGCAGGACCTCAGTGCACTGTACCTGTGCTTAGGTGCAGATCTTCATTCCAGATATTGATAAGGCATCCAGTTCCTCTGCTGCTGTTGTTGCTGCTGCTGTTGCTTTGTTTTCGGTAGCTGCAGTTAAACATTTAACCTTTACATTGATGGAATGACCCAAACATGTTTTTCCAGGCTGGTCAGCAGCAAGGCTGCCTCACAGTGAGCAGAGGGATGCCTTTTCCTTTCAGCCTGGCAAATTATTGCGCTGGGTGGCTGGCAGACTTGCAGGTGCCCGCTGCTCAGAACACATGGAAGGGCCTCAAAGGTAAGGTCCAAGCATTTCTCCAGACTGCCAGGTCTAACAAAGAGGTGGGCACAAACCTCTGTCTTCTTGGCAAGCAGAAGAATAGCAGCTCACAATTTGGACACCAAGCAGCTGTTCCAGCTAGGAGGCTGCCTCTGGCTGGTGCTGTCCTGTGCCTGTGGCTCTGCCAGCAGCTGAGGCACCTATTCATCATCCTGGCATTTCAGACGGCACAAAAAGAGTTACAGGAAGGAGCAGCAGAGTAATCATGACTTAATATGATCCCATGTTTTTTACTACTCTCAGAATATTAAATTGATCACCTGGTACCAAAGGCCAGAAGTGTCACCTCTCAACAAGATGAAATCTACGTAGCCTGTGGACAGGGGAAAGCCGCAAGATTTATAAAGGCGTCCATAAAATTAACATTTGAATGAGGATGTGGGAGAAGAGACCATGAGCTGCAGCAGCAGGTCTGCAGGTCCCTGCCAGCCCTGCATTCAAAGCCCAGCAGGCACCGTTGACTGCGTGCACCCTCCTGCACCAATGCCTGACCCAGTGGGGCCCCAGAGCTGCTCCACTGCCAGAAAGGGATTGCCAGGAAGCTTTTGGGAGATGGCAGCACTTTGGTAGTGCCATGGGGAGTAAGTGGCAAAGGGCAGGAACCAACCACCTCCTAAATCCCCTTGGGGGACCCCTCCCTGGCACTCACAGTGGCTCAGGCCCTCTCTCCACCCTCGGCTTCCTGCATGGTTCAGTGTGTGCTGTGGGGACAAGCCCCCTGTCAAGGCTCCATCTCACTGTCCAGGTGCCCGAGGGCTGTCCCTCAGCACAGCAGAGACACTGGACACCCAGCATCCCTGCAGCTTTCGGGGTGCACAGCTGCTGACACAGGGGTTCATTCAATGTTCTGCTACACTGCCTGTAAAGCCAGAGGCTGGGCATTTCTGGGCCTCTGCCCTTCCTCTGCACAGCAAGGAAAAAACTCCAGTCCTACCACAGAACTGTGGCGAGGGAGATGTTGGAGGACCTCTGCTCTGGAAACAGGCTAAGAGCTGAGGTTGTTCAGCCTGGACAAGAAAAATTTCTGAGGAAGCCTTAGAGCCCCTTCCAGTGCCTAAAGGGGCTCTAAGAGAGATGAAAAGTACTTTGTGCAAGGGTATGAAGTGACAGAAAAAAAGGAGAATGGTTCCCAGTGACAGAGAGCAGGGTTAGATTGGATATTAGGGAGAATTTTTTCCCTGTGAGAGTAGGGAGGCCCTGGCACAGGTTGCCCAGAGAAGCTGTGACTGTCCCATCCCTGGGAGTGTTCAGAGCCAGGGTGGACAGGGCTTGGAGCAACCTGGGTAAGTGGAAGGTGTCCCTGCCCATAGCAGGGGGTTGGAATGAGATCATCTTTAGGACCTTTTGGAACCCAAGCCATTTTAGGGTTGTGATTCTACCACAGACCTGCTGTCATCCCATCAGACAGTGCTTGAGGCCACACACTCGCCCAGAGCAGCCGATCCTGTGCTGCACAGCTCAGATCTCTCCCCGTGGGCACCTCGGTGTGTGTCACAAGGGTGTGAGGGCTCAGCCACGTGCCCCGGCTGCGGGCGCACACCTGGCGCAATCGCAGCCATCACCACTGCTGCCGGCGGCGTGACTGCCGCGCAATTAAAGGAGTGAAATGTTTATACAGGAATAAATCTGTGTTAATGAGCTGGATCCTGCGCCTGCCCCGACAGCCTCTGAAACACAGCAAGGAACATGGGAGAAGGTTCAGAGGTGCGCTGCTCCCAGCCAGCAGCCAGGCCTGGGGATGGACAGTGGGGAGGGAAAGGGAAGCAAAGCCAGGCAGGTGGCTGGTGGAGCACAGGAGCCACTGGTTCTTTGATTTCCCGTTCTGGTTCTCTGACAAGGAGTCAGCAAGAGAGACCAATCCCATGTCAGGCTGGCTCAGGCTCAGGAGGTATTCGAGCTGTTTCCTTCCCTGGGAAGGGAATTGCACCTTGCTCAAAGATTTAGGAAGAATACAAGTGATTTGGATGGTGGGGACATGCTGCTTTGGGCCCTTCTACCTAGATGGCCTGCTCAAAACCTTTCCTGCTCAGTCCTTTCTTGAAGGTAGCAGCAGAGGCTGTGCAGGAGGAAATCCCTATGCAGGTCATCTTTGCTCTCCTCCATTCCTCAGAAACACTGCACTAATCCCAGTCGCCTGCCTACACGGGAAGCCACAGAGACACAGAATCCAATTAGCTTGAAATCCTGCTCTGGCTCCTGCACAGCATCTCCCTCTCACAGAGCTGTGGAGCTGCAGAGATAAACAGTGCATTAGGATTCCAGTGGGGTCTGGCAGGGAGGATGGCTTTGGAAGTGCAGCGCAAGCCCAGGGAATGAGTGAGGCACCCTTGTACCTTTCCCAAACACCTCCCTCCACCTCTGCCTCACACCAGCTCTTCATCCTCACTCAGCCTGCAGCACCATTCCTTCAGCTGAGCCTGGCTGAGCAAGGTGGGAGCTGAGGGCTGAGGCCAGAGCTGGCAGGTCCCCAGGCTGCTGTACCCACCGCAGGGACTTCATCTTTGCCGTGGGAGGAGTGAGCAGCCTCCCGAGCCTCCTGGGGGTGGCCAAGATGGCATCAAGGCCAGTGCCAGGGCCCATCTCCTTACCAGGGCATCTCTGTGCCCAGAGAGCCCTTCAGAACCAGCAGGACATAAGTCACCCTCAGCTCCCTTGTCCCTCCTCCAGCAGGGAGTGGCCCTGCGTGGCTGGCTCTCCAGAATCGTCTGGGGAACAAAGCAGGTCCCAGTCCCACACAGACAGTGGGAAAAGGGACTGAAAGAGGAAATCCTCCCCTGGGGAAGCACAGCCGTTAGCCAGGGCCAAGCAGAGTGCAGGGGGAACCTGTTGCAGACTCTGTGCCAGACTCTGGCTGGACCTGTGGCAAGGAGCCTTCTGGGCTTGATGCTTCCACTGCCAAGCCTGCTCTACTCACACTCCTGCTTGCACCCACTGTAAATTACCTGCTTTGCATTTTGCAGCAGCAACTTAAGAGTATTAATTCATTGTGTTCTGTCTTTAACAAACACCATTATCATATCACCAGCCAGGATTATGCAAATTCTGCAAAAGGAATTATTTCTCTCCCCAAAGTCACCTTGATTTATCAGTTTTAACCCAAAATGAAATAGTAAATTGCTTTGGACAAACTGTTAAAAACATGACCACACATGACCACACATGACACGTGACCAGGAGTCTGTGATGGCCCCACAGGGTACCTGTGCCCAGCTGGTGACCCTTCACATTAACAGATGACACAGGAGGAGCTCTGTGCTGGCCCCCTCTGAGTGAAGGTGGACCTGGACCAAGAGCTGGGGAAACAGCCCCCTTGCAAAATACACTGAGATAACTCCATTCCCCAGGCACAGGGCCCTGCAGCAGGGCAGAGGCTGTGAAGAAGTACAGAATCATAGAATCACTAAGGTTGGAAAAAAACCTCCAACATCATCAAGTCTAACCTTTGACCAAAAACCACCACATTAACTGAACCATACCCTAAGTGCCACACTGAGACACTTCTTGAATGCTTCCAGGGATGGTGACTCCACCTCTTCCCTGGGCAGCCCATTCCAGTGCATGTGGGGCTGGCAACAAGGAAACTTTGCAAAATTGCATTAAGGATTGTCCTGTGGCTGCCACTGGTCTGCCCCCATCCCTGTCCCTCCTTTCCAGGCCACCACTGCAGGCTGAGCCTGTGTCACACATAACAAAGCAGTGCTCTCCCACGCAGGAGTGGGTGCTGCCAGGGATCAACAAGCAAACCTGCATTCCACTCCAGGAATGGGCTCTGTAACAGGGCCCTCAAATAACTTAAAGCCTTTGGCTATAATTTCCTCTGCTGCAGATATAAAAGCTCCCCACCCCTCTCATGCTTCTAGACCTGACTACAGTTGTCCCTCAGCATATAAGGAGGCACTTGAATGATTAAAGGTAATCTTATTTTCATTATTTGTCTGCAATTTGAGTCAGTCCTTCAGCAGAGGGTGAGAAGAGCACCCTAGCAAGCAGAGAGGACTTCTCCTCTTTCTCAGGGCAGACAGCAAGACTCTACAACCTGAGTACAGCCTTTTCTTCCAAAAGGAGCCAGGCTCTTGGTTAGTGCTTTGCCCTGCCAGCCAGCATTACTTTATGTGTTCCAGCTCAGTGCAGAGGGGCTCTTCTGAGCGAGAGATCTGCTTCAGATTCCATTAACTACGGATGGTAGCTCCTTTAGAGTATAAAAAAATTTCCCCAATTAGTTCTAAATAATTTTTACTTTCAAACTCAATGTGTTCTGGCAGACAAAGAATCAAGGGCACCAACTGTGTGTTGGAGCAGCACGATTGCAGGCTGGTGAATTGAAAAGCCGTGGACAGGTGGACACTCAGCAGCTCTTGTGCCTGTGGCTCACATTTAATTCTAACAGAGGATGGGAAATTCCTCAAAAAAAAAAATACTGTGACAGAGATAAGGATGAAATTAGACACTGGCAACCTGTGGTAAAATACAGCTCAGTTAAAGATAATTATTCCCAAACCAAACACTAGAAAAGAAGACCTTTTAAGGAGTCCATGCACTGTGCCTGGACATCATTGCTGGCACACCTGGACACACCAGGGCTGGAGCCTGCAGTTTGCACCATGAGAAAGGGTTTGATCAGCTGTCAGCCTCACCCATTATGGGCCAGAGGCATAATGTTTTGTGGGGACAGAGCTGGCGACAGGCTGGCTGGTGCTTGTGGTGTGCAGAGAATGTGAGGAACAGAAGGAGCCTCCTTGGCCATCCCAGAACAGAGCCTGAGTGCTGGTGGGAGAGATGCCTCCTCCTGGCACAGCACAGACCAGGGCTCAGGCTGCCCACAGTCTTCAAATCACACTCATTCCTGCTCTGATATGTTCAGTGTGGTCCCTCCTTGATCTCTTATAGCTCCCTCATCTCTGCCCCATCCATCCTGGACCCAGCTTCTCATCACCAGCTCTTATTTCCAGCAGTGCCTGATGTCTTCTGATCATTTCACACCTTTCCTCATGCTGATCTAAACCAGGCTCTGCCAGGCCACCACTGTCCTTGCAAGGTCAGAGGGAAGCTTGGAAAGAGGGACTACATCTTCCTGGCCTTGATGATCCAAAGGACGAATCTTCTCAGATGCAGCCAGCCCTGCCCACCTTGCAGCTGGGACAGTTCCTCTCCACAGACACAGAACCCCTCAGAGGCAGCCCCCACTCTGCTGAGCATGGGGACAAGGCAGGCCAGAGGCTGGGAAGGTGGGTGCAAAGCTGGAGCACAGGAGGGATGCAATGGCAGAGTCCAAAACAGGGAAGGCAATTCAATTTGCAGACGTTGTCCCACCAATTCAGCTCAGAGAGATGATAAGAAACCCATTTCCAGTGATAGGCACCCTAATCCCCAGCCATCCTGCATTTCCATTTTTGAGAGGCACTGTTTCCAACAGGGAGGCATTTTCCCATCTAGGTTTGCTAGAAGGGACAGCAATGGATTAAATACCAATTTTTCCAGCACTGTTTAACTCCTTCTGTGCCTTCTCCTGCCACTTATGCAAGTGCTGGATCACAGGGCAGTGGAATGACTGCTGTGCTGTACCCCTGGAGCAGCACAGAGCTGGAGGCCTCTCCCAGGCTCTTCCCAGTGGCCTGCAGTCTGAAGAGACAGGGAAGAGGAGAAGAATATGACATGCATCAGCAGTGCAAGCAGAGCAGCTTAGATCAGGAATTTATTATTGCTTAAGGCAGGACTCAGACTCAACTGCGGCACGAGTCATGCAGCTAAGTTTACATCCAGTGTCAAAACCATTAGACAGGTCCAAAGTGCTGCAAGACTGCCTTAAACCCACATTTGCAGGAAAATAGCCACCCAGAGAAAAAGGGAAACAAACTTTGCAGTGGTGGCCATGCCCCTCACATGTCCCCCACCTTCACAGTTTAAGCACTGTGGTCTAGGTGCAGCCTCCAGGTTACTGGAGAGTAGAAGGACAACAGCAGCAGGGATGCTGACTTCCAGCATCAAGCAGAACTTCTTCTTCTGTCACTGGGAAGCCACTAAGCCACAGCATTCCTTGGATGCCAGTACAGCCTTTCTCCATATGCATGTAGCCAGACCTCTGTATTTGTACCAGCCATCCCAGTCCTCTTCCTTGTTCCATTGCCCTCACACTGGGCCAAGTTGCTCCATTTCTCCCCATTTCCTGATATCAGGGCTCCTACCCACTATCTGGACCAGTCCATCTGGGAGATGACGGGCCTGAGACTCCCAGTCCTGCTTCTACAGCACAGCTTTTTACCCTGGCATCCCACCGAGCAGCTCCCTCCCAGGCACGATAGAACTCCCACCCCGGGGTATGCACAAAGCCTGAAGGTTCTGACTTAGCCTCTCCAAACCCCACCCTTGACCCCAGTCATGAACTGAACAGTTCTGCTGGGAAGGGCAGCCCCAGACAGGTATTGCCTCACAAGCTGATGAGGCCCTGGTGCTGAGCCCTGAGGGAGCCCTGACTGTAATCAGAGCTCTCCCACCACTCCACATGGCTCCAGCACCAGCCACAACTGTCCATTCATCAACCACTAAACAAATGGAAATTTAAGGGCTCGTGGCTCTGTAACACAGGAAACAATTCCCTGTGCATTTTTACGGTGCTGTAATTTATTGGATCAGAAATGATGAATGGCAGCAAGAGGGGGCAGGGCCCAGCACACAGGGGAGTGCTGATGCATTGGAAACCAAAGAGATGTGTAGCTGAGGGCAGGAAATGGGAAAGTCCCCAGGATTGCTGCTGCATGGGGCTGGGGAAACACCACCATCTACAAAGACTAATTTCCTGCCACACCTTGCAACCCCACCATTCAGTCAGTGCAGGACTTGTGTAGTAGAGGCTTCTGTAAGGAACATTCACATGAGGAAGAACAGAGTGGAGCTCTGTGCTCAGGAGAGGCACAGCCTCACGCCTCCCAGGCAGCCTTTGCTGGCAGCTTTGCAGAGTCAAGGCACAAGCAAGAAATGGAAAAAAGCTTCATCCCTGGGGAAAGAGGAGCACCTGGTGGAAAAACGGAGTGTAAACGTGAGCACTACAGCTCCTCCCCCATGTAATCTCTGGAGTTTGAGCTGCATTCAGCAGTAATTGAAACCAGGCTCTTTAACACAGGTGCCAATTACTGCCTGTTAATGCAAGGAGCACTGATAGATACAGCAATTACACAGCTCTGCAAGGCTGGAGAGCACAAAATGAGATGGAAGGGCTACTTATGCCACTGTAGGTGTTGTAGGACAGCTCTCTGCCCCAGCAACCCTCTTGCAGTGTTAGACTGGGCAGGTTCTTGCCCTATAGCTGCACACCTGCATCTTCACCTGCGTGACCAGCTCTTGCCACAAAGAAGGGAACAATATCCTGGGGTGCCTTAGGTAAAGAATTGCCAACAGGTCAAGGGAGGTGATTGCTGCCTTTATTCAGCACTGGTGAGGCCACAGCTGGAGTGCTGTACCCAGAGCAATCACTACAAGACACATGGACATGCTGGAGTCCACCAAAGGGCCATGAAGACTATGAAGGGCTTGAGAGCACTTCACACCGGGGGAAAGGCTGGCAGAGCTGGGACTGCTCAGCCTGGAGAAGAGAAGGCTCGGGGAAACTTGTCAATGTCAATAAATACCTGATGGGAGGGTGGAAAGAGAATGAAGGCAGCTCTGTTCAGTGGTGCGCAGAGACAGAGGCAATGGGCACAAACTGAAACAGGAGGTTTCCCCTGAACTCCAGGAATCACTTTTTCCCCTAATGGTGACCAAACACTTGCACAGGGTGTTCAGAAAGGTTGTGGAGTCTCTGTCCCTGGGGACATTCAAAGCCATCAGGACACATTCCCGGGCAGCAGCTCTAGGTGGCTCTGCTTGAGCAAGGGTTTGGGCAAGATGACCTCCAATGTCCCTTCCAACCTGAACCATGCTATGAGGGTGATCTCCAACCATTCATATTCTTTGTTTTCTGCCATTTCTACACTTCTCTTGCCCAGCTGCCTTTCCCCTTACTCTCTGCTCAAAGCCTCCCCCATTCTTTGCCTTCCTCGGGGTGATGGGGCAGTGAGGAAGGGGGCTGGTGCAGGCCTACTGTGGCAATGATGGCAAGAGGACAACGTAAAGTGCAATTCCCAGAAAAATCCTGCAGAGATTCATGGCTGTGAACATCAAAATCTGCATACCCCAGCAATGAGGAAAAACCATGAGAGCTTCAGTGTAGCAGCAGGGGTATCAGAGTCAGAGGCAATTATTTACCACTGCAGAGACCGCAGGTGAATGTGAGCCCTTTAAAGCCCCAGGCTGGCAGTAACCAGCATTCCTCCCATCTACACCCTGAGCTCCCCCTTCCCCACCTCACAAGGCACCAACCACAAACCATGTAATTAATACTACAGAGATGTTCAGCTGAAATGAGAAATGAAGCACATCTTGAGGCAGTCCTATCGCTGGCACGAGGCCCCATGCTGCTGCTCTGCCTGCTACTCCTGTGTGTTTTGGAAACAGGCTTGCTTCCCACAGTAAGCGCAGTGGTGTTACATACTGTGTTTGCTGGGCAGAGGACCAGAGGAGTGCAGGGGGGTCTGCAGGGACACTTTCCCCTTGCCCTCAGGATGTTTACGGAATTGAAATTTTAGCAGGAAGCCAAGCATCTGTTCTTCAAATAAAGAGGTCTCCCAGGGGGACGTGTAGGGAGGCAGAATCATCACACATGTAAACACCTGGTCTTACAGGCAGGAACAGAGTTTGCGGAAGGAGTGCAGCACTTCTGAGACTCGTTCAGCTTTGCTTCCGCCGCTTAATTAGTTCTAACACCATCAATATTCAATGGCAGCCCTCCCTTGCCAGGGTGGCTGCGTCGGTGTGGGGCTGGCACAGACACCCCTGAGTCCTCCGCAGAAAAAGGGCTCATCCCCCTGTGCTGCTGCAGCACACGGGTGTCCCTGGCACTGCACTACTCCAGAGCACTCCAGGACATTCAGCCCTCACACATTTCCTTTGAGGAAGGGGCAGAACCAAATGGTGCCACACAATGTTTGTCTGTACTGAAAACTACCTCCCCTGTCCCCTAAAGTGGCCCCTGGCTTGGGGCTTGTCAGAAAATGCTCTGCACAAGCAGTGAGCTGCACCACTCCTCTCAGACAGCCACAGGGACCACCCTGTGGCACCAAGAGACCTCTTAAAGGCAGGAGACAAGGTTCTGTGCCTGCACACATGGCTGGGTGCTCCCAGGGCTTCCCATCCCAAGCCCACTGCATCAATCCAAGCCTCGAACAGCTTCAACACCACCAAGATGTTTTGACTACCTCTGGCCAAGGCACTGCAAAGCCCCCCAGGGATATTTCCAGCGGCAAACAGGATCTATTGGTACTCCCAGCTTCCACTACCATCCTATCCATACTTCCATCCTCCCTCCAATCTAACTTCTTCATGCCCACAGTCTGTACTTCAACACTCGCTACAGGATTGTGCATTCTCATTTATTTTATGCCATTGCTGCAGCACTCCTGTCTCCCTCCTCCAAGTCCTTCATCTTTGTGTCTTTTTCCATTTCCAGCATTTTCAATTGATTTTTTCCTTATATGAGAGGGTGGGCAAAGGTTCTTTCTCCTTTCATTAAATATTAGTGCCCATTCAAGCAAGATGGACAGTGTTGAACAGAGGAGCTGTGCTGCTGCTTTAACACTCTGCTGCACTGCCCTACACCAGCACAGTCCCACCCCACCCCTTCCCATGCTTGCCCACAACTCTTCCAAGTTCCAGGAGCTCCAAGGCAGAGCTGGAGTTCTAGGGCATCACCTCTGTCTTAAAAAGGAAACAAGGCTGGAAGCAACAGACTACATGGTTCGACAGCTCACAAGCACAATTGGATTTCATCCTCAAGCACCATATCTGGTCCAAATTCTGGCCTGAGAATGGACTTGTCTTTACCTTGGATTTAGAGGGACATGAACTCTCAGTCTGGGAACTACACAGCAGAAGGATTCCCAAGGTTCAGTTGTAGGCGAGTGGAGAGTGAAATGAAGGAGCAGCTGTGATACTGCTGAACGCAGTTCATGTGCAGAAAGTGCCACTGCCCCACATCAAGTACAGAATATTTGGGGCTTGGAGCTCACAGCTGTTGGCAGGGCGTCGCCCTGATGTTTTCAGCCTTCTCTTCTGTTTGACAGTTTCATGTTTTGGGTTCTTTCTCACACTCTGGTCTGTAAACACAGCTAATGTTATTGTATAGTTTCAAGATAGTTTACATTCTTTGTATTAGAGATATGGACAGCTGATGGACAGTTGTCTTGACCAATGGGATGGGGAGAGGTGTCAACTTTCTTCCCCAATCCCTAGCCTTTGTAGATATACTATATATGGAGTCAGACTTTCAAATAAAGTAGAGTTTTAGTTCATGCCTTCTGATCAAAGTGTAAGTGTGTGTTTGTGTGTGTGTGACGAACTGCGTCAGCAGGGTAAACATCACAAGTCCCAGTTACTGAAATTACAGCTAGGGCCAGACCAAGTCATGCTCAGCTCCAGACATTCTACTTGATGCACAAAACCCCTTGGTCTGCCAGTCTGGTGTGGACGTGCTGGTTCAGTAGCTTTACACGAGGAAGCTGCACCACCTGCTGTCTGCTACGAGCCCAGTTACCAGAACTTGATCAGAGATGATCACTAATAACAAAAGCTTTCTGCAGAACTAGGTTTTTACAGGACATGCTCTTGATTAAAGTCATCAAGAAAGACTTCATATCTGAAAACTAAGAAGCAAGAGCAACAGAGGGACTGTTTAGTCAAAATGGCTCAGGCTCTCAAACAGAATATGAAAAGTTCATTTTAATACCCACCTCCTGCCAGGAGAAAGACTGTACAGTTATCCCTTTGGGAAACTCTGTCAAGTTATTTCTACTCCAAAAACTACAAAAGCTAGCACTGAACAAAACTTTGAAAGATGTGGAAATTCTGCCATGCAAAAAACCTGCCCAACACCACTTGAGGCTTAGCAGCAACGAAAATGACATCTTAAATCCTGCTATTCCTCCTTCCCCGACTGCAGCACTAACTGATCCAATCAAATGGGGCAAAAAGATTCTTACAAAAAGCCACAATACTAAAAGTCTTCTTAGGATATGGTGCATTAAGGCAGAGCAGTCAGTAAGTTCTCTTGGCTGGCATAAATATGAGAAGCTGCAGAACATCTCCCTAATTCTAGAGACCAGTGATAGCTTATCAAATGTTTTGTGTGCCAGGCCTTATGGGCATGCAGTAGCAAGGTCAGTGGAGGTCTATAAGGAAAGGAGGTGAGAAGAGAAATGACCTCTGCTTGATGAAGCATTAGGTACAGAATATACAGACAAAAGCAAATCAGAAAAAGACTTTATTTAAAAATCAAAATATCCCCCCCTCAAAACCCCACATACTTTCTGATAAGCTTATTGCTCAAGTTAGATCTCCTGTGACACTGCTCATTCTCCTCTTGGCCTGTAGCACCAGAAGTACTCTTGCATCCCTGTCTTCCCTCCAACCAACATCATCTGGAAATGTTCATAATTTTCAATTGGTCCCACATACCAGCATTTAATTCTGTCCTTACTATGCACACAGAACATGAAGGTCCCCAGGCACAAAGGGTCCTTCTCACTGGGACAACTCTAGGGATTTTTTCAGTCATGTGACCCCATCAGGATGGAAGTTCCTAATTTGCAGAAACACACACAAAAAAGGAAAGGTGTATCTACCTTCTCCTTTGAAGTCAAAACCTAAACAGCAGTAAAATCATCCCTGAACCACTCATCCTGCATTCCAGACATGTCCATGTTCATTCTACACGTCATGGTCTACTCTCAGACAACAGCCTTCAGGATCCCTGAATGGACCTTTTAGCGCTTTTCCCTGTCTCACCTTGCCATTCTACATCAACGGAACCAGGGTTTGTCTTCCAAGTTCCTGTGAAAAGGATATTGCCTGTTTCTTGTGCATCTACAGATCCACAGTGTAGCAAAACAGCAGATTTCTCTCACCAGGCCCTGGCTCTGCTTTGGGTGGTCAGAGAGACTTTTGGACCTTCCTCCTGGACAGCTGTCAGGCAGGTTTGGTAAGAACAGAGCAGGTGGCTTTGTGCTTCATGTTCAGTCAGTGCTGTTGTGGGGTTTCAACAACCTCTTCCTCTTCCTCACCATGTTCAGGGTGGTGCAGCAGCAGCTCCAGGTCAGGGTCTGAGCTGGCCTCTTTGTGTGGCTCCAGTGCTTTGTCACCTGCATGCAGACAGCCCATTTAGTGACAAACTTGCTGGAGTCCCCACCAAACCTGGCGCTGTCAAGGAGCTGGGACCAGACACAGCTCCTAGTGAAGTAATGAGAAAGCCTACAAAGAGAAAGTGATTTAAAACAATCACCTTTGGAATTCATGGCTTTGAGAACAACGTGAAGGGAGATTCCTAACAGGCAGACAGCAAAGCCCAGCCAGTTCAAGAGGCTGAGGCGGTCTCCCAGTAAATGTGTGGCGAGGAATAAAATGCAGATTTCCTGTGGAAACAAAAAAACATGACAAGTGGCAGGGCAGGACCTGAGGAGATATGCTTGATACATTTTACAGCTGAAGCCTAGATCAAGATGTCAGGCTGCTAAATTTCTATCAGCACATTCTTTCATGCGCACAGAGTTCTAAAAACAGTTTCTAGAAACAAACAACCTGTCAAACCAGGATGTGGGATTTTAAGTCATCTGACTGCATAGCTCAGTTACAGAGAAATCTTGCAACTTCTGGATCAGAGAGATTTCATATATCACAGTTCAGCTCAGAAGTATGTGTGCTGGACTCCTCTGAGGAGGGGAGGATGTGCCAAACTTGGTTACAGAGATAGCTCAAACCAGTGGTTTGGTCATATGAAGGGCTGATGCAAGAGCTTGCCCTTCTTACCCCTCCTCTCTTCCCCACCATCTGCTGCTCATGAGGGCAATGTGTTTTAGTCTATCCCACGTTCCAACAAACTTTGACCATTAATGGTATTTTTTATAGAACAGCCACTAGTCTCTGGCCTTTTGCTGTCAGGGACCAAGAGACTTCACTGCAGAGACTACAAGGCAAAGCATCAAGCTCCTGTGCAAGGAGAACAAAAATAACAAGCAATAATTTCTAAGGATCTAAGCAAGCTCCCACCACATAAAGCCCAATAGGGATGACTCAGTACTTGCCTTCTAGTATTAGCACAGGAACCATGCCTTACCTTAAAAATGCCAGCAATGGAAAAGGTGAGGCTAGATGTTCTGGAAACCAAGAGGAACTCAGAAAAGCCTAGACCAAAGGCAAGAATTCCACCCAAGAACAGCTTCCCTACCAGAGAGAACAGCATTCCTGCTTCGTGGAAACGGAAGAGCTTCTCTGATACGGACAAAGGCAGGCCTAGGAACAAGACAATGAGTAGCAGAATACCATTCCCAGCTGCCAGGAGTCCTCTTAATATGATCAATGGGGTGGGCTGCTCACATTCCAGTATCAGGAGGATGTGGAGCCAGTTCTTCACAGCCCTTACTTGCACAAGTGTGGCAGGCTACTACTTCTACGCACTCTTTAATGTCCTGCCAGCATAAGATAAATCCAGGTCTCTAACTACTTTGCAGAGTTCGTAGCTGTTCACTTATCTAAGTGAATTATCTTGAACAATGAAATGCTGAGCAATCTCCCAACCACTCTAAAGCTATCCCTGCTTTCTGTAATTAACTCACGCACCCTCAAACACCGCAAAGAGTGGGAAGAGCCCCAGGAACATGAGCGGCTGCAGGTGAAACATGATATCAATGGGATTCTGGAGCCCTGAAAGAGGAGAATCAGTAACAGACCAGGCAGCAACAAGCCAGGGAATAACACAGGTCCCAGAACCTTTATTAGCACCATTCCTAGACATATGCCTTATCTGTGATGCCCACACCTGTGCTGCTGCAGACACCAAGCCACATTCATTACCCATCTATAGATACCCCATGCCCAAGGTTTCAAACACCTTCCATGAGATGTTTTGTTTCTGCAGCAAGGGCTATCACCTCTCCTCATTCCCTCCCTGTTACCAGCACCACCTTCCCCTCCTACTACCCCACATACCCAGTTCAGCCTTCTGCATCAGTATCTGTGTGAGAGTCCAGCGAATGCCCCCCAGGAAAGAGGCACAGAGCACCAGCATAAACCCCTGTGCATTGAACTGTGTGGACTTGTAGGTGAACATAAAGAGTCCCCCAGCGATGAGCAGAACCACCAGCAGCAACGTCACCCTCTGCAGGGGAGCAAACAAAACAGAGATAGGCACCTCCCTCCTTTCGGATTCACCCACATATTCCTCTGCTAACATGTTCCATGTACACGCACTGCCTATTTCCCTGGGCCTGACCTCCCTCCCTAAAGCATTGTGTTGTACTCTTACCATTTCCTCCAGCTTGAAGAGCAGTGAAAAAAGCAGGATGAAGAGAATGGCAGAGGATTTGGTCATTGTGTAGCTGTAAGGACCAAAATACACTGTCAGTCTCCTTCAATGTAGTTCTTCCCATCAAAGTATTATTAGGAACCATCACCCATTTCTACATTGCTACCAGCAAGCTATCACAGACCCTGCATGCTGACCCCACTAACCAAACATCTGTTCAAGAAACAGACCCTGGCAGAGCACCCTTCAAACCCCACCAGAGGCTCCCAGGGAACATGGTGTTTGTACTCACAGGGAGACTGTGACATACAGGAAGCTCCAGTTACTCAGCCCAATATCCAAGGAAGTTGACAGAGCTAAAGAATCAATGAAAAAGTCCCGAAGTTAACTGTCTTCCATGACATTAAACAAACCCACCACAAAACCCTGCTTCATGGCCACAAACACAGATAGCAGATCAGACCCAGGGGAAAAACTAAGCTTTCCTCAAGTTAGTCCTTCAGAACCAACATAACTCAGATATTCTCAGCTCTTCATGTTTCTGTCCTGTTCCCTGTGACTCAAGTTGGGCTCAGCATTGCACTCACTCAACATGCACTACAAAAAAGCCAGAAATAACTCTTGCCCTCCCTGTGACTGAAAGTGATTACAGATTTGCATGAAGTCTTGCTTGAATGTATCAGAGCATGATAACTTGTAAGTCTGAGGGGCCACTGCAAGAAGCCTGAAGAAACAAGTTATCAGCACCCAGCCTTAACCTTGGTGCAGCTTTTGGTACAGTCTATTCTCCCTTCAATGTAAGTCTCCTACCACAGGAAACAGAGTTACTGATCCAAGGGCAGGCCATACTGAAAGGTAAAACTGCTGCAGATGTGGAGAAAGTTTTTTTTCAAGAAACCATGGGGCATGTTATGTAAAGTTCTGCAAACCTTGCCAGAGATCATAAACCAGATGCTGTTCTGTGGGAGCCAATACAACACACAGCCAAAGAACTGCAGAAGTAGTTACAGTTCAGTGCTCCGAGTAGGAGCTTCGCTCCTTGGTCTCAGGTACAGGTCTGTGGGCCGTGAATGATGAATTCTCTACCAAGCTCCACCTTGGGAAAGATGCAACGCTTGGCTTGATACCAGTGTTAAAATGTTACTTGCAGAGACAATTTATCAAGGCACTGCAGAATGTTCTCATAGTTTGTTCTCATGTGCCAGCGGCTCCTTCAGAAGACTCGTTCTGTGTGGCCTCTCCCTATTCTCACACATCTTGGTAATGAACAATGAAGGCAGCATGTCTCAGGCTGAAGCTTAAGTAGCATCTACACCTGTCCTACACCTGGAAGGGAAACGCAGGGGTCGGAGCAATGGCTGCACCCCACAGCTCACCCTGTCCCAGGGGATTGGCCCCAACCACCCCAGGCCGACAAACGGCCCTGGAAGCAGACACAGGGCCATGGGCACCCCTGAGCAGCCTCACAGAGTCACAGAATGTGCTGAGCTGGAAGGGACCCACCAGGATCCCTGAGTCCAAATCCCTGGCCCTGCACAGGACACCCCAGGAATCCCACCCTGTGCCTGAGAGCATTGTCCAAACACTTCTTGAACTCAGACAGACTTGGTGCCATGAGCACTCCCCTGGGGAGCCTGTTCTGAGCCCTCTGAGTGAAAACATTTTCCTAATATCCAACCTAAATCTCCCCTGATTCAGCTTCATGTATTTTCTTGGATCCTGTCACGGGTTATAAGAGTGAAGAGATCAGTGCCTGCCCCTGTGCTCGCTCTCGTGAGGATGTTGAAGACCACAATGAGATCTCCCCTCACTCTCCACTTCTCCGTACTGAACACACCAGGTGACCTCAGCCGCTCCCCATGAGGCTTCCCCTCCGCTCCCATCACCATCGTCGTGGCTCTCCTCCGGATGCTCTCCAACACCTTAACGCCTTTCTTACACGCTTGCCCTCCGCATGCGGCCCTCCCCGCTCCCGCTCCCGCCCCGCCGTGCCCGGCCGTACCTGCGGGCGCG
>WBMY01011923.1:881483-900228 GCA_013397315.1 Donacobius atricapilla | reverse complement strand
CCTCAGCCGTAGTGGTACACGAAGTCGTAGCTGCTCGGCTCCTTGGGGATCGGCGGCGGCGCTTCGGGGATCTGGATGTTCTCCAAGTCCAGGAGCCTCAGCTTCATTTCCATGCTCAGCAGCGTGTCCAGGTCACTCTTGGTCAGCTCGCTGGACATGTCCTTCCCCAAGAGAGCATTAAGCCCATCAATCCAGATACAGTACTGTGGAAAAGAAGGGGTCATTCATGACTCCAGGCATAAAGATACCCTTATGTCAAATCTTTCCATCTATGCAAAAATTAGAGAACTTCAAGACAGGAAACACTGGAGGGAGTTAATATGTAGGGAGAAATCCCTCCCCCAACCCTACAGCAGTGCCCACAGAGATTTCCAATGGAAGTTACAAGCCTAGAGGAAAGTGTGAGCCCATGGTTGTAGTAGAAGGACAGGAGTTTCTACTGTGGCACAACAAATGAAGAAAGTAAACCTAGTCTAGGCATCATAGGAGGAAAAAAGTAGCAGTCCAGACTAGGGGAAATTAGTGTGGGAGTTTTTTTTTCTTTTTAAATTTAAAAAAATAATTAAGGGGAAAAAAAAGATGGTTCATACTAAGCATCACCAACATATTCTAGGAATGAACCTGGTGAGAGACAGCCTGCTCAGACCTAATGAGAAGCAACTGATCCTTCTTAATCTCTGAAGTTAATTGATATATATTCTACTGCTTAACCACTACGTTTCTTACCTCATATTTATTAGGTGCAATGAAGTTCAAGGTCTCATCGGGATCATATAATATGGAGAAGGCCAATTCTAACACTTCCTAAATGGAAAAGAATCTTTCACTCACCAACTGAGCAAGACATGACAGAACCTTCTGCCTGCCACCCCGAGAGCTGCCTTGCTGCAGCTCACTACACTTTCCCATATTGGTATTGTGAGCAATTCTGAAGAGACTACAGCACAGTCATGCTTACAGCTCCTTGCAGTCTAGGAAAGGGCCTAGACAGGAGATGTTTGTACACAACACACCTGCAGTGGGGGAGACCATTCGCTCCTGATGCTTGCTTCCAGTCTTAAACACTACAGCATGAGGTATTAATGATAGTGAAAAGGGAGCACTTGCCTTATTCTGTTTCAGTGCACTTTTCTCCTTCATGTGTGGACAATCCTTCCCCGTGACAATGGCTTTGATGTCTGCAACTGGAACTAACAGTGAAAAAGTAAAACTTCCAAACAAGCAATCCTAACCAGGAAAAGACAGAACTTTTTTTTTGTCTTTGCAACTGAACACTGTTTGATTTTTTAGCTCGTTAGTGCAGTTTTCCAAAACACATTACCAGTAAGGCATCCCTGCAGCTGGCTTTTAAAAAAGAACTATCGAGTAATTCCAAGATTTGAAGAATTTGGGCAAGGACCAAAAGTTGGTATCCCCTTAATCAGGGCTTCAGCCTTGTGTCTTTCATCTTTATCAAGGATTATATTCAGAGCACAGAAGAGTGCACAGCCTGTAATCAGGACTTACTTTTTTCTTGTAAAGATTCAAAGGTCACTTCCCCCTGGGCATTATCTTCCAGATCTCCATAGTGTAGCACCTTGTGATTGAGAGCCAGGCGACAGTACCAGAATCTTTCTGGAACACACACCAAGTAGAGTAAGTTGAGCAAGCTCATTCACATAAGGTCTCACAGCCACTGTGTTACAGCCTTTCCACCCAGTCCATCTGCCTGCCCAGTTCCTCAGCACAGCTTCTTATTCATGAGGGGACAGCTGTATTCTTAGAAATGCACGTCTGTGCCATCCCAAACTACTGGCTGATATGGACAGCCCAAGTAACCAGCTTTTCTTTCTAGCAACATGCCTGCTGACAGATTAATTAATTAGATCTTATTTGCTGCAGTTCTTCACATGAAAAAATACAGTAGACACTGTCACCTTACCTTGTCTTCTACGATTTCCAATTTTCCTAAAGCTACTTCCCTCACAAAGCCTGTTCAGGCGCTGTTGCTTTATCAGCTCCAAGATCTCAGGTTGGATTTTCTCTCTCAGCTCCCTGGCAATCAAATATGGAAGAGTAAGCAGAAAATGGAGATGGAGATAATGGCAAGGATAGAAGGCAACTGTTTTTGTTAGGCACGTACACAATAGGCGGAGACTGGAAGTCATCTTGGCTCATTCTTTCAGACTGGCGTAGCCGCAGGATCTCGGAATAGCTCAGGCTGCGCAGTTTGCTCTTGAACTGGTCCAAGGAGTTTGGTTTAGAGGGGAGAGCCCTTGTGATCTGTTCCCTAACAACCTGCATAACCTAGAGGTGGGACAGGAAGAAAAACAAGTCACATTCTTGTTGGCAGCAGAGTATCAGGGCACAGCTCAGTGGCAGCAAGGAACTGACGTGGGCCAGGAGTATCAGCATACTAGTGACTTTGAAGATCCAGAAGAACCAAGAAGGACCTCAAGGCATTCCAAATAAAAGTTGTCATCATCCCTTATAGCACATACCAATGCCCTGTCACATCTTCTGCACCCTACTCTTTAACCAAATGTACAGGCTGAGTGAACACATGGTGATCTGCAATAGATTTTCCAAAAATATCTCTTCTCCACCCTGACCTTATTAAAATCTTCTGCTGTCGCCCTCATTTCTTTCCAGGTCTTGTTCAACAGCTGGATACAGATGGCAAACAGTTCCTCAAATGCACGGTCATGGGTGAAAAACATGGGGTGATAGTCATTCCGTCCTTCATTGGCTTCAGAAAGAAACAAACCACAACCATGTGAGCATATTGGACAAAAGGTACTAGGAGTAACTAAAGTCCACTACAGTGACAGACAACTAATGGTCTGCAACAGTACTTACTCCAAGGGATTAAGACAAGGTTCAATACTTTGTCACCCCACAGGCAGTTTATTGACAACAGCAATTCTCCCAACACTTTGCCATGCAAACCTCTGTGACTCATGCCCTTTTCATCCTGGTCCCCCAAAATAACTGCTTGCAGTGTTTCCCACCTTCCTCTGGTGGAATTTCTTACAGTGGTTTATTTTCTCAGAATGCTGTTTTAAACTGTCAGAGCTAATAGACTTCTCCAAAGTTCATGATGCTTTCAGGATTATTTTTTCTATACAGCACCCTCCTGAAGCTCTTGGAAGTTGAAGCTTTCTGCTTGTATCAGTTTTTCAGGAGAACCAGAGGGCACACACCAAAATTTCTTACTTCATTTTGATAGTGGTATTGTCACTCAGACATCAACAGTGCTAACTCCAAGCTCGCCCCATCCTTACATGGCAGAAGTGAGATGAAGGTACAAATTCCTGTGAATATTAGTTTCTAGCAGTATCAGCCCAGCAGCCTGTAAAGCTGGGTAATAAATGGTACTTACGGAGTTCCCCAACTTGCAGGATCTCACAAAGCATCCTGGTGAGCTCAATGGCACTGCGCCCGAAGGGACACTCATGTTTATCTTCTCGACTGCTGTTCTCCAGAACAATCTACAAGAAAAGGATCCCTCATCCGCTAAGAAGAGCTGCTGAGGTGTTGCATCTGTAAAAATCAGCAGCTTCACATACCCTGATATAGGTGTCCTGATGAAATTTGGCCAAGTAAAGCATGTTGTCCAATGCCAGCATCCCAGGAGGAGTCTGCGTAAAATCCATGGCTGGATTGATGTGATTCTGTGAAAAGAGTGTGTAGAAATAAAACCAAACAAATCACCTCAAAGGAATTGTGTGACAGCCTTTTCTGAATGAATTTTAAACCACCTGTCCATCAAGCACTCCTTCACATTTTTCCAAGAGGTAACCCCGAACACCGTCTGACAATGCTATCTGAACTTTCTAGAGGGGAGGCTGAGTCCAAGATCTTCATAGCACAGCTGCATATAGTAAGGAAATACCCCCAGAGAAAGCCTAATGAACCCTCGTACATAATCCATCAGCAAATTTACAACGATCTTCCCCAGGAGTGTGAGTGTAACTGAATCTCTAAACTCAGATATCTAAGTAAGGTAAAGGAAACAGCTATTTCTATTTGTTATTTCCCCACAATTCCTATGGAGATTGCTTAGATTGCCTTCACAAGGTTCACAGTCTAGATGCATACAGTGAATCCCAGCATCTTGTAGTCCTTGGTGTACATGGCTTTGCGTTTCTCTGTTCCGCTGCCAGGCACAGTGTTGCTGTCAGACTCTGCATCAAATGCAATTCTTCTCAACTCAAATATGATGTCTCTCTGTGCCTGAAGGAGAGAAGGCAGGGAAATGGTGACATGATCAATCACTACAGCAGTATTTTCACATAATGCACAGTCCTGCATCTCTCTTCAGAGCTCACACAATGAACAGAGAGAGATGCCAAAAGTCATTATCACCACGCACAAAGAGGCAATCCATTTCAAAACGGCAAGTTTCAGTACAGTGCGTAATGCAAAATATTTGTTCGCATTTTTCTTTAACTGCCAGTTTAGTTACAGGCAATTTCTAGGCATTCAGGTAATGCTGTGGCATTTCTCCTTAAAAACTGCAATACAGCTGAGTAACAGATACTTTAAAAATGCCCTGTTTTCCTCCTATACTGCAGGCAAATGGATAAAATTATGTGCCCTCGATAGAGGTAAAGTAACCAGTTTGACAGCTGGCATCACAGTGGTCAAGAAAGGAGGATATGACTTTCAGTGCCCACTTACATCTCAAGAGTCCCACGGAATACAGTAGGATGGTCATGAGCATACCCTAATCTTAAGGTTTACAATGTGAAGGGTGAGTTTGAAACTTTATGCACCATCCACTGCAAATTTTATAGTGCTGGGTGGTTCAGGAATAAGGTCCCCTGTACATCCTATTCTATCAAATCTTACTCAGCTCTAATAGTGACCTGATCATTGGGATCCATCTTGGTCATCATTCTCTCTTCCAGGAGATTAAAGGTCAGGACCTGCAGGACGTAGAGCTGATGTGCCATTTCTGTTTTAATGGGGCGGTTTCCTCTGATCACATGCTGCAAAATAAAGGAGAGGGCAGAAATTAAGAGAATGCAAATAAAAGCTGAGGTTTTAGCCCTAGGCATATGCCAGACTGCATGTGCATCTCTCTATATGAAGACGTGGTTGTTTAACCTCCATATTCCACCATAATTGTAATGCTCTGTAAGAGCAGAAAACAGCATCCTGGTAACTCCCTTTTGAACAAGTATTACCTTTGAAAGAGTCACTTTTCTGAAAGTGCCCTGAGGGCAGCAGAATTTACACTATGCACAAGTGAAACCTCTATTGAGAGGACATTAGCAAGCACTTTGTCATTCCAGACATACTTACATTTAGGATTATAGACCTCAGGTGCTTCTGGGCAAATGCATTAGCCATTTCCTGTTGTGGAATTTAAAGATGAAATAACATGAGTGAAATATAAACAAAAAGCCCACAGTGTGCAAAAAGAGAAAATGGAAGAAGCCTATGAATTGGAGATAGCACTGGCACACAACGAAGTGCTTTTCTACAGGCTGTCAATTTAGCACAGCATCTCACCACAACTCAGAGATGGCTCCCCTACAGACCATCACTAGTGTGGAGAAAGCCACTACCATAGTCAAAGCACAGAAGCAAATTTAGCTTAATGTTGGACATCAAGTGGTACTTCACTGTTAGGAGATATGGCAGCAGCAGCATTGTGTGTTGCCCAGAAAAAATCTGCCATCTACAAGAGCTTCCTCCAATTAGCATTTCTCAGCTTCTTATACCAAGGTAAACACCCAAGATAACAAAAGCTATGGGATGCAGGTTTCAGGTCTCCTCCCTCTGAAATTTATTTCTTTTGTCCAGTTCCTAAAGAGATGTTCAGAAGTCAGCTTGGGGACAATTTGCAGAAGCATTTCAATTTACAAAAATACACATTAATAATTTTCACGCTTAGAGGAAAGTTTCCAGTTTCCCTCTTGACTGCATGGCTTCCTTCTCTAGATGAGGAGGATTTCCAAAATATCAAGTCATGATGACAAACAGTCACAGCAGGTGCAAGATGCCTTGAGTTCCAGCAACAATTACACATGCATCTGCAAAAACCTAACCTGAGCTTTCCTTGTAAATTGTGAAAATGCACTTTCTAACATACCAGTGACCTCATTAACCCTGCCAGGAGAATGGCACAAGTGCTAATGTCAAGGTGAATATCGTGAGTTTGCTGTTACAGGCAAAATCTTTTGGGTAAGAAAAATCTGTTGGGCATTTTATCATCTGGAAGAAGTCCAAAAGAACTGACAATCTGAGATTTCTTCACATTCCCATGCAGTGTAGATTGAGAACTGGGAGCAGATGTGGAGTCTCAGACAATTGCACTCAATCAGCTGTACATTCTGAGCAATCAAACTTTCCAACTGCTCATATAAACATCACTCCTGACAGAGTAAGAAGTTTGGTAAAATGTGTCCATTAACCTTGTTCAGAGTCCCTGTTATCACTTCTGATCCAGACAGAAACCTGACAGTGACTGACAGCCAAGCTGTAATGGCTGCAAGTTCAGCAGTGCTAATGTTACAACCAAAGTGAGCCAGTGCTTGAGTGGAAGGTATCTAAGGAGCATCTAGATGAAGTAGGAGGTGCTTTCAGAGAGAACGCACTGCCCTCTGAGTCATTATTTTCTTCTACTATTTGTGAGATGTAGTATTGAGAATAGGACAAGGCTCTGTTGTTAGGATTTGCTCATGCATGCAACACAAAGAATCCTTCCTCTGAAGGAATTAAGTTTGTACATGGGATGGAGTTAACAGGTGACTGAAGCGGATAAAAAGAGGGAAGGACAAAGACAATTAAACAATTCCAAACAGCATAGAAAGAAGCATGAGCACACACACAGTCTAACCACTGCTAAGGGATCTATGCTCTGCCGAGTCCAGTAAGGCCCTTTGCTGCTTGATGGTCACAGAAACACAGAATGATTATGCTGAAAGGGATGTCTTGAGATCACCTAGTCCAACTCTGCTGGTTCAAGCAACATCAGACAGATCTGGTTGTCCACGACTGTGTCCAGTCAGGTTTTTAATATCTCCACTGATGGAGACTCCATAATCTCTCTGGGTAACCTGTTCCAGTGTTTGACCACTCTCATTTTTATGTTGTGTGGGTGTGCACGTATTCACGTGGAATTTCTTGGGTTTTAAGCTGTGTCCACTGCCTCTTGTGGCACTACTGTGTGTGTAGGCACAACTGAGAGGAGTTAGGCTCCCTCTTTTTAATTCCCTTCCATCAGATATTTAAACACCTAAGACCTCCCTGAGTCTTCTCTTCTTAAGGCTGAACAATCCCAAATCTCTAAGGCTCTATTCATATGTAAGATACTCCAAGTCCCTTAGTCAACTTCATGGCCCTTTGTGGTCATTTGGATTGTATTCAAGGGGAAAAAAAGTGAAAAATCCCTTGGAATTTTGTTTGTTATGAAGTCTACTATCTTTGCTGAATTACCAACAGAGGAGTATGATTTTTCTTATTTTCATGTATTAAGCATATTCATTAATTTTAGAAATTATGTAACATTTATTGAGACGGCAGTTTCTACTCTGAATGCCCTGCATCCTTGAAAAAAGTGGAACATTCTCTGTGCCATGCAGAAAACCAACAAACCTACCAGTATCTCAATACAGAAGGTTCCAAATCAACCTATTAACAAGAATGGTGATTTCCCTGGAGTTAGCACAGGGCAAAAAACATTCTTACACTACAATTACCATAAGGGAGAAGTCACAAATTCAGCAGAATTTATGCTCTAGCCCTCAGTCAGCATCAAGTTTCGTGACTGCTCTTCACAAACAGCTCTATCTTTAGAAGGATGCAGCTAGATATGAAACTGTCATTAACACAAGTGAGATCTGGGGTATAAACTCATGCTGCAGTAAATTTAAGGAGATTCAGATTACTAAAGGACTTGTTCCAGTTTTACAGTTGGTTCACCTGGTCAGTCTTGCAGTATCAGTTTCCTTTTATGACCATCTGTATGACCTTGTGTGCACAGTTCAGGGTTTCTCCTGCTACTGATTCTTCTCCCCTCCACAGTCTGAGTGCATCCCCAGCAGTCCTCCCGCCCTTCTCCCTAGGTTCATCCACTCTCTGAGGCTGTGGGCATCATCCCTGGGATACAAGGAGGCACAGAGAAAAGCTAACATGCCTACAGGTCCCCTACGTGACCAGCCCCCAGGCTTGAGTTACTTACAGTGATGGGCAGGTCTAGTGGGTTAAGCAGCTTGTCCTGCTGGCAGAAAGCAAAAAAAGGCACAAAAAGAAGCAGACAGGATTTAGCTTGGAGTGTAGAAATAAGGCACAAACAGGGCACTAGAGAAGAAAGGCTTAACACAGCAAAGCTACACAATACACACATATGCACGTCTTGCAGGTAGCTGAGATCTAGGGAGTTTCCTCAGAGCAGGGCAGCGTTTCATTTCTCACATGAGCCAGCAGAAATATCCTTGTATGACTGAAGAAAGGTCCCTCTTTGGGGGAGAGGGAGGTGGGCTGTTTTCTTATTAAGTACATACAGCCCCAAGGAGTCTGCCCAGCCTACCTCTCCCATACACAATTAACTTAAAAAAACTTCCCATGCTGTCTGGAGGATTACTTTCTGTCTCTGAAGGTCTTTCAGAATCCTTTCTGAGGATGTCCTAAATATAGATGTGTGCTCCAGGACACATTATTAATGGGATGGTACTTTTTCTCCTCTGTTGCCATACTGAAACAGCCACTTAAGTTCTTGGCAAGGTTTGAGGTCTACCTTGCCCAGACAATACGATTTCTGAGGCATAAACAGCCAGGCAGCAACCATCACTCAGGTTTAAAGTCAAAAGGCAAGAACAAACCTGTCTCTTGTCCTCAGGTGCCTTCAGGAAGAGGGCATTGATCAAGGCAATGGCATATGTCTGAATCTCTTGGTTTGAGCTGCAGAAAGAAAAAAGGGAGGCTTGTAAAGCAACAGGCAGTACAGAGTATTACAACTTGGTGCTTTACCTGCACCATGAGAACACTGACTACAGCTGTCTTGCATTTTCAGCCGACAAGCAAGACTCATGCAAACTGCACTTATGATGTCCAGCTCTCCAAAAGGCTTGCAAAAACCTGACAGAAATTTCTGACTGATAGGTCCATTATCCAGGAGACAGAGACCACAGCATCACCACAGTTTGTTTCCAATGATGAAACTATCTGTGTAAAACCTGGTTATGGTACAGTCTGCTACATCAATACAGCTTGAAAGTTGTATGGAGCAAGTTATTTTTCTCCCCTATGCCAATGGAAGCCACCAAATGCAAATGGAACTAAGGGGAAATAATGCTTCACTGAAAAAATTCTTCAGGTGAAGGGTGCTTAGCCCCTTCCCAGGTCACACAGAGCATGTGGTTAAACTTATGTTCAAAACAGTGCAAAACTAAGCGAAGCTTCTAAATGCAAATTATATTCTTCTGTCCTCATCCTGATATTCTATCAAATGCAGGTTTGTTTCCTGCAATACTCTAACTCTTCCTGGGGGGTAGACCTTGGCTGCCAGGCACTCTATCCCTCCCCTCCTCAGCAGGACAAGGCAGGGGAGAAAACAGGATGGGAAAAACTCAATATAAAGGCAGCTTAATAAAGCATAAGCAAAGGCTGGGCAGGGAAGCCGAGGAAAAAAAAAAAAAAAGATTTATTCTCTACTTCCCATTAGCAGGTGATGTCCAGCCACTTCCTGGGAAGCAGTACTTCAGCACTTTTGCTTTGGAAGACAAATGTCATAGCAGCAAACGACCTTCATCCCTCTTTTCTCTTAGCTTTTGCTGCTGATCAGATTTCACATGGCCAGTCTGGGTCAGCTGCCCTGGCTATGTCCCCATCCAAGACCTTGTGCAGCCCAAGGGTAGTGGGTAAGGAGAAGAAACACTGGAGAGACAGTTCTGATGCTGGAGCACTGCTCAGCAGCAGCCAAAACACTGGGTTCTGTATCAGCACCTTTTCAGCTCTCAGTGCACAGCACAGCACGGGGAGGGCTGCCCTGGGGAAGGGAACTCTATCTCAGCCAGACCCAGTGCACTCTTGCATCAAGCTCCTCTGATGAACAGAAGTTCAGTGTCTCACCTAAATGGATTTGTGTGTGTGAATTCGCTTTTTCTTAAAAATATTTTTTATTTATTTAACTATACATGTAGAAATAAAAGATCTTTTTATGAAAGATCTAAAACAAATACTTCTTTTAGCTTAAATACCTATTTTCCTCACTTAGACATATCTCTGCAGAGCAACCATATTCTTTCTTCTATTGCTCCCTTCCAAATCTTTTCCATTTCGATCAATCTGCTGTACTTCAAACACGCAAATCTCCATGCACCATCCAGGTTCTCCTTGGGCCTCTGAGCTGCACAGGTCTCTGAAGTCTGTCATTCACTTTTTCTCTCCTTTCCAGGGTTTGTTGCTCTTTTTACCACACTGCTTGCTTTTTGACAAAGTGAAAGAATTTTTTAGGTTACTTTTCTCCTCTTCTAACTCATCTCCTTTAGACTTGTTTCCATGGTCATGTTCTTCCAGAACATATCCTCTGTTATGAACTGTTCCCTCCTGATGGTCTTGCCAAGAAAACCAACAGCAAATCCTGACTCACTCTCCATCTCCCTCTCCAAAATATTCCCTGCATGGATGCTTTCTTAAGTGACCATTTGTGCTCTGGAAGCACTTAAACACACAAGTTTATGTTTCGAACAAAGATAATTTGCTTAAAAAAACTGCACAAGAGTGTTCAATGTTAGGACCATTTAGTCTGTGTTTGACTAAACCAGAACTCATAAAGCTGAAAGAACATAACACTCTTTGCAGAACAAAGCTGCTGGAGTGCTCAAGAGAACTTTTTCAGCTCTTCTGTTAACCAAATTCAAATGTATAAACATTCCAAGCACACAGTGACATTGATGCAATACGTTGGTTGCACTATAATTTGGTTGAACTACTGTTCACTGACTAAAGAGTATCAATCACATTCACAAACAGTGCTTTTCCACACCTTCAGGATTAAAAGGCTTGAGAAAAAACCCAACCACTCAAAGCTCTAACTACATGCTGCTTTTTTATAATGAAGAATAGAACTGACCTAGACAAATAGCCCTAAGAGACAGATATTAATTTGCCAGTTTGTTTGGAAAGAGCGGAAGAAGATGAAGGGAATTTCTAATCCCCTCAAGCATGAAAAGCAATTGTTTTCTTCCTTAGTATGCAGGACAAAAACCCAGATGATGATGAGCTCTAGTGGAGACAATTTAAAGAGGGGTAAAAGTGACAGACATCTGAATGCAAAACCTTTGGGAAGTTGTTCTAGTGAAATGCAGGTTTGGTCCTAGCACTGAACACACTTGGGCAGTTATTTTAAGCTAAATATCTTTGTTCAACACTGTGTACCCAAGTGCTTCCAGAACACAGAATGTATTTTTCTAGGATCTCACTTTTCAAAAAAATCCATTAGAAATCCTAAAGTTCAAGTAAGTTGTCATATTGGTAATACTTAAAAAAATACAATCTTTAAGTGTTCCAAATGGAAGATATGTATTTTGAAATAAACAAGTAGGCATAAAATTGGTATCAATCACACCATTGTTGGGTGGACACTCACACTTGCAGGTGGGAAATGAGCTGCCCCACAGTGATCTCCTCTGCAATCTTCTGGTACAGAGTCTGGCTGTTGAGCACCATGCTCTCCAGGATGGCCAGGGAGCGCTGCAGGATGGACACGTCCACCATGGGCTGACTCACGTACCCTGCAATCTGAAAACACAGCACCCAGCACGTCAGCTGGGCCCATGCAGGGGACCTGATGAGTGAGGCAGGGCTCACAAAGGGGGTGCACTGTGCTCTCAGACAGTACTCAGCTTCTCAGCCTTTTGCTCTTCCTGGAAGATGCATTAAAGCACGAAAAGAAATAATATCCACTCACGCTCTCCACCCAAACTCACCTGTTTGATGAAGGTTATTGAGACCATGTCCCAGGAGACAATACCATGGTCCATGAGCTCCAAGAAGGCAGTCAGGGTGAAAGCCAACATCTCACTATAACTGAGAAATTGAAGAATTCAGTTACAAGAGGTCTGCTGGCAAGAAAAAAAAAGCCTGCTCAAGCTGGATAAGAGAAAAATGTCACCACATTCTCCTAATAACACAGTTTGGCACGTGGGGGAGCAATAAAGTGTATGCATTTATTCAGATAATTTTACTGTTTTATAGAAAGATATTTTATTTTTCCTGGTTACAAGCACAAATTAAAATTAGCAGCAGTAAGTCCCTAGTCCTGCCACCAGAGACTCACAACCACCTGGATCAGTACTTGGCTCATCAAAGGAACAAACACATTTTCACATCAGAAAAAAAAACTAAGGGAAGTTAATTGTCCTCTAAATATTGGGACCTGACTTGAAATAAAATGAAGGCACAGCATGAATCGTGGAAAATTTAATACATAACCACAAGACAGAAAGATAAAAGAGACTGAAAGAAAGATGGCAAAAAAAGCCAAAAACTTATTAGTTGCTAATACATAAGAAGGCTAAACCTCCTGCCCCGTGAAGTTTAGCAAATTACTGGAAGAATTTTGTCTCCACAGATCAACACTTGCTGTAATGTTAGTTACTTAATGCCACTTCAGCAAGCAAAATTAGCCCCTTATTTGAGGCCTTCCCCCAGAGTCCTGGAATAAAGGAAACTTACTGGGATAGAAGCTTGGTGCCACTCTCCACAAGCCGTGTCAGCACTGTAATCCCTTCCATGTTGATGAACTCTGTGGCAAAGGTGACATCTGCTGAAAGTTTGGCCAGTTCCTTCATGGCATCCAGCCGGGCTTCCATGCCGTGTGACTGGATCCTCTCCATCAGCTGGCGAGCTGCCCTGGACTGGCAGGAAAGAGGGATGGTGCCAGTTACAGACCACTCACCTGCAGTCTGAGTCCTGCCAGCATCAGCATTCTGTCAGAAGCCCATGGGTGGGCAGGGAGAGCCGAGCCAGGGTAGACATACCAGCAAAGTCACATTCAGTAGCTGCAGTCAGCAAGTCTAAGACGGACTAAAAAAAGGCTTCTCTCAGCAACAGTTACAGCCATGCAGGAGATGAGTAAAATGCTGTTCTGTATGGTAGAGCAAATGCCTGTTTTTCTCCTCACTGAGGTGACTGGAGGTGGGTATTGAAATATGGAGCAACACCATTAAAGAAATGCAGTATTGAAAAAATGTCTCATAGACTCAAAGAGAAGCATGATCTCATTTTGTGTATCCACAAGACATTCTGAAAGATTTCTCAGACACAGATTGCTGCTATCCTCTTAATTGCCTTTTGCCCAAGGATCTTCTCCCAGTTCTACTCAACCTCAGCTCTATGTCAAGACACTTGCCAAAAAAAGGTTTAAGAATTTAAATAAGAAGAAAGCTGCAAAAGATGACTTTTGAGGGCACAGTAGTAAGTTTTCAGCAGGAACAACCTCCTCTTCATCAAATTTGTCTTTATTTTAATTTTTGCATTCAATCGCTGGAACTGTTGCTTTCTAACTGACCATGCTACATGCACTCATACTGTGAATGCATTTGTCAGGTGTTTCACAGCATCCTAATCTAGGAGATGCATTAAAACTGCAGACTGGATGTATTGACAGAAAGTCCTATAAAAGGGCAGAGCATCCAAAGGAAAGACACACACCACAGCCAGGATGGAAAACAAAGAGTGCGTGCCTCACTGCATGGAAGGGCCCACAACAAAGGTAACCCCCCTGCAATCTGGGGAGAAGGAGAAAGAAAAGCCAAGAGGTGAGAAACAGCCTGTCACCCATGGAGAGTTACTGAGAAAGAGAGAGGTGAGGAAGCATTTACCGGGGAGACTGCCAGCTGTAGGATAGTTCCATTCTTGATGTCACAGCGAGTCTGAAAGAAAACCCAAACTTAAACTGTGGAAAAGTGGTGGGGGCAAGAACCCAGCTGGATCTACAGTGCACATCTGTATGCACAAGTTAAGGGGCTCCTATGCCACACAACCCTACTGAGGGTACTGAACTTGAGTGCCTGAGTCCCCACACTTACAGGCATGCAAAGGGAGCAGTGCAAAGCTCCTCTGTTGGATAGCACCATTTGAGTCTGAATCTCTCTGACAGCAGAGATGCTGCTCCCCAAGGATTAGTGCCAGTATTGTTCCATGACTGTAGTCCAAGACATTCTGGACTCTCACCCGGGACATCAGCAAACTGCTGCCTCTCACACTGACCTGCTCTGTGATGTACAGCTGAGGACCATCAGCATAACGCAGTGTGTAGTACTCAGGGTTTGGCAACGACCACCTGGCAGAGGAAGAAGAAGGATACATTAAGCATCTTTGTCCTCTTTCTTCTGGCTGTCAATTAGGAAATGGAGCTTGATCCCAGGAAGTTGCAAAAGAACTTTCAAGCAAAGCTTTAGCAGGGGAAATTAGGTCCCACAAAGAGGAGCGAGAACTCCTCCTGACAGTGTGGGACTTCAGCCTACTTTAAATCAACTCTGTGGAACACCTGAACAGGCCTACACTTCCAGAGCAGCAGGATGGGCCAATCCTCAGGGAAACTGACCCTAGGGCATACAAATGCACACACTTGGAACTGGAATAAAAATGGATGGCCCCTATTTTCCAGCAGATCCTTTTCTTCACAGTTTAAACCCCAGCCCATCCCACGGCCAAAACCAGCAGCAGGCAGCATGGACTGTGCTAGCAGCACATTAACAAGCAGCAGACTTCCACAGCAACCCAGCAAGATTTGTCAGCAGGACAGGCTTTCTCCACAAGGATTCCCAGAGAACTACTCACCCATCACAGACCTCCTTGATGATGGATGCAAGAGGCCTTTTCTAGAACAGAAAGAGAGTCCTCAGTAGCCGTGTTCCTCTCAACCAGAAAGGAATACTGCCAATTTCTATGCTTCCCACATTCCAGTACCAACGCTGGGGTGCCTTTCCTCCCCCATCTGGTTACCAGGTCTCACCTGATCAATTTCCAGCAGCTGGGCATTGGCACCTGGCCACTCAACAGCCACTTTCACAATGTCTGAAGGTGGTGGCATTGCTCCAGACTCTTCCAAGTGCCTTTACAACAGCATACACCTTCACACCTGTTAAGAGAAAGGATAGTGAGCATCTTCTCTGAAAACTATTTCACTTGCTACACTGGATCTAACACCAAGCTTCTAAACACCTAAGCTCAGCCTTATGGTTTCCTCAGCCTGACAGGGACAAAACACCCAGTATTAGCAGAGATCAAGGCCTCGCACAAACAAGATGTTGTGAAATTGCATGCCCAGCTTCATCACCTAAGAACCACTTCTGAGAGCTTGTTGAGGCACTCACAAGGAGGAGGGTCACTGATCAGCAAAGCCCCATCTGCCACCCACTGGCTGTATTGGCAGCTCAGTTTGCAGGACTTCTGGAGCAGCAGCTCCCTAGGCTCAGCTGCAGTCTGTAGGTGAGAGCAGGAACAGACTGTCCAGGTAGCCTCCCTCCCATGGTGTTTACTCATGCCTCATCCAAATTTCTCAGATAACTTGATCCACTCAGGATACCCGAACAGGCGCTAAGGCAAAACAACAGCAGCTAGTTTTATCCTATTCCCTTCCTGTAACATAAATCCAAAACATGAGCATCCATCACAGAAAATAAGGTAACTCAGCAATTGTTCTGGAAGTCTACCTTTCAGTCCTTTATCTGCCTTTCAGATAAGCGTTGTTCAGCGTTTGGTCCCAGTCAGGGGTCTAACACAGTGGTTTGTGCCCAAAAAATTGGAGTCTGTGACCTCCTGCACTCCTGTAACAGCCAGACTTGGCCCACTCTACCACCTCCCACCACCTGGGAAGGATCTGGCAAGCCAGATTCAGAATTGCATGATATTCTGGAAAGGCTACCCCAATTCACAGAGCTGGCTACAAGTCAGTACTCCTGGCCTCCTCTTTCTGTTCGAGCACCAATCCCAAGAATGGCTTGTATCTTCTTAAAACTCATTAAATGACTGTAAGACTAAACACAGCGCATGCAGAAAAGTGCCAGTCAAGTTAGGTTCAAAATAACATCTCCAACCTTTCAGATAAGCAGCACACATTAGCTGGCCTTGGAAAAGCAGCAGACTCAAGGCACCAAATCAGGGCAATTACCAGTATACAACCAGTAATCCCCACAGAGCCCAATCTGTATGACACCCTGAGACCTGCAGGGTATACAGGTTTCCATGTATTAAATCTAGAAACAGACAGGCAGCTCCCAAACGGTGTGTGATTTCCACTCTCTGTTCTCCAGCAATTGAAGGCTATGATGGCCTAAACTGCAAGCCTGAGAAACATCAGTCCTGCGCAGAAGCACACACACAACATCCCCAGTAACCAGCCTCTAATAACTGAACAGGTAATTACCTCTCCCACGAGCGAGTCAAGTCACCACCAGAAAACATCTAATTCAATGTTCAAGACACAACAAATACACAGTGAAGAGACAAGGCTCAAAGATTAGTCCCTGAGTACTAAGAACTGAATTTGCAACTTTTTAAGCTAATTTACCCATGAGTAATTATGCATGAGTAATTAGCATCTAATTACCACTTCTCCCTTCAGCCTCTGGCAGTACAGTCATAGTCTTTTATCAGTATTGCAATGCAAGTGGCAAGTTGCTACTGAAAAATACAAGGAAATACAGCACTCTATATGCCAAAACAAAGATGTCCAGATTACTAGAGGTAGAAGCCTTTACAAATTTCTAACTTGTCTTTTCCCACTCAAAGAACATGCCTCATTCAGAGAGGGGAAGTGCCCATTGAAACAGAAACACTGATATGAGGGGAAATCCTGCAGAAATCATAGAACATCTAGGTTGGAAAACACCCTTTACATCATGAAGTCCAACTATAAACATAACACTCCCAAATCCACCACTAAATCACATCCTTAATAACGATATAAATGTCCTGTTTCATCCCCAAAAAAGCAGAGGCACACAGCACCTAGAGGTCAAGCGCTCTACCTGCAGCTCCCCTGATATCACTACCAAAACTAGGGACCAACCAAGTTGTATTGCACTACCTTGGTATCTCCAAAAAAACTTCTCAGCCACATACATACTCAAAGTAACTCACCATGATATTTAACACTTATTTCTGCCTCAAATGTCTTCCATAAATGAGCATCCACCCATGATTGGCAACCAAGCTCCCTATTCCAATCAGTATGCAAGGCACAGCAAATACACAGTGAAAGAAGCAGAGCTTCAAGACTCTAAAAAATCTTCAAGTATTTTTTTTTTTGGCACAGCAGCAGCACAGAACAGACACCACAGGTATCTCCACCAAGCCAGATTTGAACACCAAAGGGATTTGGCTAAGGAGAACCCCGAGAAGCAGGAATTAGAAATTTACAAAAGGTAGGAAACTTTTTATAACAGCCTTGGTCAAACAATGCTTTGAAGGACTAACACAGCTCAATTGTTTAGCAGAAGCAGCTCTCCAGAAGAGGACAAGGAAGACTGGACTATGAATACAAAGGGTACTTCAGGTCAGCCTCTTAACATGAGGTTGTCTGCCAAAAGCATGCTTTGAAAAGATTTCACTGTGTGTCTGCAGACAAGAGGGGTGTCAAGATGTTTGGTTCTACAATGGGTATTTTGCAGTGTAACAGCGATAGAGCTGATAAAATTGTTGAGAAGCTCTTATGAAGAAGTACAGACCGTGATGTTGCATAATTGTGTTTATCAGTCACTCATTTACGTGCATGCTCTCACAGCACATTCTTCTCAACAGCACGTAAACAATTTCTCACAGTTTGTACAGAGAAACAGAAGCCAAGCTAAAATCCATCAAAAATTAATTCAGTCTGCTTCTGCAGAGTGAGATCTGTCATATAAAGCAGTGGTGCAAGGGTAGCTGCAGGGCAAGGAAAAAAATTAGCAGAGCCACTAAAAACACACTATTCAAAAGACTTCTCAGAAGCTGCAAGCTAAAACAACTAGAGTATTTTAAGCAGAATTTCCCTATTCACAAACTCAATCTTCTTTTCATTACAGATAGAGAACAAAGTGTGCTGCACACAGAATGAAAATGAGGAGGATGAAAGAACATTCCCTGAAAAAGAAAAGCTGCCTGGTAGAATCCTCCAGTCAACAAGCAAATAGCTGCAGCTTCAGAAACCTGTAGATGCAACAAAACACCCTCGGCAGTCCTCAGCAAGTCCCCAGATGGTACCAACAGGCCAAGCTAAAGTTGGAAGTGACGCTGGCAGAGAGACTAATGGGACAGGTGGGCAGAGAATACACATTCCCTGGCCAAGCAGCATGGAAGGGTAGGAAACAGCAGAGCCCAACTCGATAGTTGGCTATGCAGTTTTCTATGTTACCTCACACAACAAGCAATGAGAAACATCCCTCTCTAGATAAACCAGAGAACCAAATGGCTCAGATTCCCGGCCTCTAGAACCCTACATTCCTCCAAAGGCCGTCCATGGCTGCACTTCGGCTGTAAAGCACTATGCCTACGGGTCCTGGTCATGCACATTTCAACAAGGCAGCCCATCTCTTGGCTAAGACAGAAACTGATAGCAACAAGCAAAAAGAGAACTGCTTTATTATAGTTAACCAGTCAAGTGACCCCAAAGCCGCCAGCCAGGCGGCAATCCCTGAAGCTTGGCCCAAAACCCAGTTAAACGCATGAAACAATTCTGCTAGGCACCGTCCGCGCTCTACCTCGGCTCCCGAGGGAGCCCCGGCCTCGCCCCTCGCGGGGGCTGCTCGGCCCCTCGGGGGCAGCG
>WBMY01011923.1:857215-881246 GCA_013397315.1 Donacobius atricapilla | reverse complement strand
CCCGCGGGGCGGGGGCCGGCGGTGCAGCGAGCTCCGCTCCGCTCCGCGCCGGGCCGGCCCGCGGGTAACGCGGCGCTCTCTTGCAGACGGTGGGGAAGAGCAGCAAGATGCTGCAGCACATCGACTACCGCATGCGGTGCATCCTGCAGGATGGGCGCGTCTTCATCGGCACGTTCAAGGCCTTCGATAAGCACATGAACCTCATCCTGTGCGACTGCGATGAGTTCCGCAAGATCAAGTGAGCCGTGGGGGGTGCCCCCAGGCCGGCTCCCCGGGGCGAGAGCGGGGCAGCGCTGGGGCAGCCTGTGCTGCCGGCTCCTGCAAGAACAGTCATGGCGTTAGTCTCGTCTGGCTAATCCCCAAACTACCAAGGCTGACGGGACACTTTGGTTCAGTTCTTTCCTAAGAACCGACATACGTGATGCCAGTTGCAGCAGCTTAGACTTCTCTGTGTACTTAGTTTGAGGCATATAAGAGTGCGCTCCTCTCTGGAGAAGCAGCCTAGTCATCATTCATTCTGTTTCTCCTTCTGTTTTGCCATTTTTTTTTTTCCACCAGACCTAAAAATTCGAAACAGCCTGAGCGGGAAGAGAAACGAGTCCTTGGTCTTGTGTTGCTGCGAGGGGAAAACCTGGTGTCCATGACGGTTGAAGGACCACCTCCAAAAGATGTAAGAAGGAGCAGAGACCTCAAGAAAAATGGAAGGGAAATCTGATAAATTTGCTTCTTTTCAGGGGAATGCTACTATTGTATTGTTGTAGACTCAAAGGTGCTGTTGTGACTGGGTCCAACAAACTTCACTGCAGGAAGCTCTAATTCTTTTGTGGGCTTCGGCATTTAATTGGACAATGGAAGGCTGTGGGCATCTGTAGGATCTGAGGACATCTGATAAATCTTTCTTTTTGGGGGCTGTGTTTTCAGACTGGAATTGCCCGGGTACCCCTTGCTGGAGCTGCTGGAGGACCTGGTGTTGGGAGAGCAGCAGGGAGGGGAGTACCAGCTGGTGCTCCCATGCCACAAGCTCCAGCAGGATTAGCTGGCCCTGTCAGAGGAGTGGGAGGACCATCCCAACAGGTGAGATACTATGAGCTGTGTGGTTTTTATTTTTTGATGCCAGTGTAATGCAAGGAATCGGTGTTGTGGAAGAGCTTAATCTTAGTTTGAGTGTAGCAAGGCTTTTTTTTTGGTACTAGATCTCCCTAGGTATTGTCCTGTATGATAGGAGAGGGTTGAAAAGTGCAGCTTTTCACACATGATTCAAGTGGCATCTATTGAATCGTATTACTGATTGTAGTGTTATTTAGTAAGTTAAGAGAAGGCTGGTGTAATTTTCTGAAGGAAGGGAAATTTCAATGTTCTTTTTTAGTTATTATGGTAAAACAGGTGCTGTTTTTTCTGAATCTGTTTGTTCTGTCTACAGGTGATGACACCCCAGGGTCGTGGGACAGTCGCAGCTGCTGCTGCTGCAGCCACTGCCAGCATAGCAGGAGCCCCAACTCAATACACACCAGGGCGTGGGGGTCCCCCCCCACCCATGAGCAGAGGAGCCCCTCCTCCAGGTAGGAATTACTCTAGAGCTCATGTTTTGTTGCAAAACTGATGATGTATTTTTTTCTGATGAAGATCTAGTATTGTGGGAGATATCCGGATACCCAGCTTGTTCCTTGAATATTCAGCTGGATTTCCATGCTTTTGTTTTTTTCTCTGGCTTTAGGAATGATGGGACCTCCTCCAGGCATGAGACCACCAATGGGCCCACCCATGGGAATGCCACCTGGCCGAGGGGCCCCGATGGGAATGCCCCCCCCGGGCATGAGACCACCACCCCCGGGAATGAGAGGTGAGCAGAGGTTATCCCAACTGCCTAGGAGCTCTAAGAAGCTGTAACATAATGTTTAAAGGGTGATGTACTCCAGTGTCTCCCTAGCTCTGCTAGTTGTCATAAATACTTTGGTGCCAAAAAGGGGTCCTATGGTGACTTTGTGCATGGGGAAAATATCTTTTTTGTTTGGTGTTGCTGCTGCTTTTCTCTTCAACTCTTTCCTGTATTCCCAGGACCTCCTCCACCTGGCATGCGCCCCCCAAGGCCATGAGAGTTCTGTAATGTACCTCTGAACTGGGAGAAGACCAAGGAAGGGGATTCACTGAGCAGTACCACCTGTCAGACCTCTGCTATGTATATTTTATATCTACTGCTGGTAATGTTTGCCCTTTTTAATAAAGCTGGAAAACCTAGTACTAGGAGTCACTTGTGCTGGTCTGTTTATGTCAAGACTGCAGCCATTACTTTTTACTGGTCCACTTTGGTCATCCCAGAAGAGCAGGCTTGAAGAAAAAAGCTTAATTTGTATAGACACAAATTAACTGTTGGTCTGTGTTCCTAATAGGAATTAAAGCATAGCAATGAAATTTAACAAGGCTGATGGGAAAAAAAAAACAACAGATTGGGAGAGTGGAGATGGTAAAAAATTAAAGAAACCGTCTTTGTGACAGGTAGTTTGAAAAACTTTTTTTTCCTATTATAGCAATGGGTTCTAAACCACAAGAATCTTTTTTCAGTTCTAATAATTATTTGAGATCAGAGAAGTATATGAGCAAAACTTTTTTCAGTTTTTGCCTTAAACGTTACTTACATAAACGAGAAAGATGTAACATATTCCAGCTCTCAGTTGTTCTAGCTATCCACAAAACCGAGTTAACATCTTAAAAGAAAAATAATCCTTTATTTCATGGGTTACTACAGATGTTTTCCCAGTCTTCAACCAGGTAATTGACAAACATCCCAGAGCTATTCACAACTTGAAGAAAAACTTCAGTTTTACTGAGGTTGTCTTGTTGCAGTACTACACAATCCAGAGCCTGTACAATGCATCTGAAATTACCCATTTGGTAACAGTTCTTACTTTATTTTCTCTTATACCTGAAAGAGAAGACAATAGAAATTATATTATTCCATCAGCTCAACTCTCAATGACAGATGAGAAGCAGAACTGAGCATTTTCTAGGTAAAATGGTCTCCCAAGTAGATGTCTAGGAATGTGCTATTAAAGGCACTATCCTTGATTACCCCCAGCATCAGACCTGCAGAGCAAACACACCCTTTAGCAAGGGCCTTTACACAATCGCAAGACAAAGAAGAAGAAAGCAGGGAAAAAGCCCCAAAACTTGAACAAGAAAGTCAAAGGAACTATACCTGGACTTGGATTTGAAGTTTCCTCCTTTCCTGCGCTGGGCAATACCCAAACGTTTTCGATCTTCAAATGATGGGCTTTGGAGAGAGAGGGAGGGAGGAGGTCAGACATGTCACAGAATTGTATCAGGACAGCTGCTTCTCAAAAGAACCCTGCCGCAATTTCAGAACCTTTTCCCCCAATATCAAAATATCCCTGAGAAGTACAGAGATGCAAACAAATTCTCATCTACTCCAGTCTGCGCTAACGTAAACCTGCTAAGACCTTACCCAGCACGGTACTGCTTCAGCGCCTTCCTGCTCGTGTTGGTCAGCTCTTCATCAAACACAGACAATTTTTTCTTCTTCTTGGGACCTAACAAATAATAATCAGAACACTGGTTGTAAACAGAAGTTCACAGCATCATCACAGTACTCTTGAACACAACAATTAGCCTAAGCATGAGGAAAATGACTGCAAACATGGATCCTGGGCCAGCACTTGCAGCCATTCCTTCAAAGATCAGTGCCTCCCTCTATACAAACCAGATTAATTTACCTATTTCTAGCAAAGTAAGTGGCATAAACTAAGTTAGCTGTAAAACAAGTATACCTGCTGGTGCTGCTGCTGGTTCCTCTTCAGGCAAGGCTCTGGCTCTCTTTGCTCGTCGATTCCTCTTTGCCAGCCGCTCAGCATACATTTGAGATTTCAGTATCTCAAACTGTGACCTTTCCTCTGGCTGAAAGGTGTTAAAATACAAGTTTTGGTGATGTGAAGCTTTGCTAAGGGAAAACTATGATAGTCTGCCCAGGGTCCTACTTGTCCACAAATGAACTCACTGTCATTTGGGCTTTTTTCTGTGTGTCCTGTACAAATTTCTTCCTTTTCTTTTTCCCTCGTAATGCTAGGTCAAATTCCTGCAGAGCTTTAGCCACTGGAAAGACAAAAAAAACCAGAATGAGGAATCTCTTGAAGCACAGAGCAGAGGCCAGCTGCAGCTATAGAATTTAACGTGGCAACAGCATCATGACTCACATTTCTCTTTCTTCCTCTCCTCACGGGTCTGGAACCAGCTCCGCTCCAAACTCTCACTCCCAGTCTCTTTTTTTCCTGTCTCCAGCTGCTTCTTTGCCTTGTTGATCTGTGATAATTCAGGCAAGATGTGAGCTCACGGTAGCTAAAAAATACTCCCCTTTCTAAAGTATGCAGGTTAAGTACACTTAGGGTTACCTCATAATGGACTACATCACACCAGATACTAAAAAAGTTGCTTACTTGGGCCTCTGACTGCTGCATCTCACGTTCCTCACGCTCCAAGCAGAGAACTGCATAGATATCTTTCTCTAGATTCTCAATCTTCTCCCGAAATTTCAGTATGACATCTGAAAACAATACCATATGAACACCAGAGGCTGCAGATGTGAAGTCCATCTTGTTTTTCAGTACCTCCTTTAGCGTCCCTCTGTACCACAATACTCCCTACTCTCTCCAGTTCTTCTCAGTAAAGGTACCACATACCTTGGGGGAGGATTCTGGCTTTCACTGCTGTTTTAGCAGTTTTGACAATCTCCTTCAGCATCTTGCGCTCCTCCTCACCCACAAGTGAAACTGAACGGCCAGCCTTGCCTGCCCTGGCTGTGCGACCCACACGGTGGACGTAGTGTTTGATGGTGTTAGGCATGGTAAAATTGATTACCTGTAACACAGAGTGTTAGTAGGGCAACAGCATGAAAGGCCTCATTAAAAAGCTCAGCATTTCAAATACTCACTGTTTTAACACCTTCAATATCAAGTCCACGTGCAGCTACATCTGTAGCTACCAGGATATCAATCTGCTCATCCTTAAAGCGCCTGAGCAGAGAAAGCAAATGCATTAGCAATTAATGTAGCCATCTACTTCCACCCTAAAACTTCCAACTTGGAACTTCTTCTTAGCCTACGTTTGCTAACTAAGCCTACTAATACCTGAGTGATTCCAGCCGCTGTGTCTGAGAGAGGTTCCCATGAAGCTCCCCAACCCGCAGGCCCATCAGTCCCAGCAGGATGTGCATGCGGTGAGCTTGCTTCTTGGTCTGGGTGAAAAGCATCACGTGATCTTGGAAGGTTCGTGTCAGCAGAGCTAAAAGAAAGTCCTCTCAGAAGCCTGCTCCATGGCCACTCACTGACTCAGCTTGCCTTGGCTCATCACTAACCCGTTACAATGGCCTCCCGGTCTCCCTCCCGGTTGGGTCTGATCCGGATAAATTCCTGCCGCAGGAAAGGCGCAACATCGGTGTTGCTGTTCACAAAAATTCGGACGGGATTTTTCAGGGAAACGGAAGCCAAATCTTTCACCTACAAAAAAAGGTTAATAAAAAAAGTCCACACGACTTCTGGTAAGAGACCTGGCAAACTCCCATTCAACTTCCTGCCTCAGTATGTTTCTCAGCAGCTTGTCTTACCTCCTCAGTCATTGTGGCAGAGAAAAGCATTGTCTGGCGGTGGTGGGAACACAACCTGATTATTTCCTTCATCTGTTCCTCAAAGTATTCATCCAGCATCCTATACAGGAGAAAAACAGCAAGGTAAGGCAACTTCACCTGGGCCTGGCCAAGAAACATTAGATAAAGCAGGACAACAAGGACAGCCTGATAGCCTGGAGAAAGGAAAGCAGAAAACTGACATGTTTTTCATTGCTGTCCTGCTTTACCCTACCTGTCTGCTTCATCCAAAATCAGCACCTCAACACTGCTCAGGTGGAAAGAAGGGCAGTTGTGGAGGTGATCAATCAGTCGCCCAGGAGTGGCAATAAGAATGTCTGGCCCTGAGCGCAGAGCAGCTTCCTGAGTCTTCACATCCAGGCCACCTGAAAGAGGGAATGCAGACTGTTGACTCCCCAAGAACACTGCAGCAGAGCACAGGGATGCAAACTGCCTGAGGAATGGGAAGCAGCTCAGATAAAACCACATTCAAAAACAGAAATGACCCCATATTTTCTTTCTCAGAAACCAGAAAACAAGCACAGCACAATATTGGAAAGCAAGATTTTAAACCACAGTGTATCTACTTTTAGTTTTACAACACAGAATTCCCAGTTCCATATAGTGGTTTACAATGAGCTGCATACTTCACATAAATAACTTAACACTCACCTACTGCCAGGCAAGTTGTGACATTGCTGAATTGTGCCAGCTGTTTTGTGACAGAGTGCACCTGAATACCCAGTTCTCGTGTTGGCACCAGAACCAGTACACGTGTTATTGGAGCCTGACGAGGTTTGTAAATCAGGCGCTCAAGGACAGGCAAGATGAAGGCAGCTGTTTTACCTGAAAAAAAAAAATTAAGAAGGGTTACCAATTATTGTGAATAGCTAATTCTCTGTTCCTAGTGCCCTGCTCAAGCCCCTACCTGTCCCAGTGGCAGCACAAGCACAAATATCCTTTCCCAGAAGACCCACTGGGATACAAGCCTTCTGAATCGGGGTTGGTTGCTTGAAGCCAAGAGCTGTGATTGCCTACAAAGGAGGGAGAGCAATTAAACTCTGTCTCTGGTATGTCGACAGCTGGAGTGCTGCGCCCAGAGCTGGGTTCATCACTACAAGACACATACTAGAGAGAGACAAGCAAAGGGCTACAAAGATTATGAAGGGCTTGGGAGCATCCCACATCTGGGGAAAGGCTGACAGAGCTGGGACTGCTCAGCCTGGAGAAGGCTCAGGGAGAAACTTGTCAATGTTAGTAAATACCTATTTATTATTACCTATTTATTATTACCTATTATGGGAGGGTGGAAAGAGGATGGAGCCAGGCTCTGTTCAGTGGTGCCCAGAGACAGACACAATGGGCACAAACTGAAACACAGTAATGTATGTGTTTAGTTCCCTCTAAACACCAGGAACCACTTTTTTACCTCAAAGGTGACCAAGCACCAGCACAAGAGGCCTGGAGAGGTTGCAGCCTCCAGCCCTGGAGATATTCAAAGCCAGCTGGACATGTTCCTGGGCAACAATTCTAGGGAGCCCTGCTTGAGCAGGGGTTGTACAAGATAACCTCCAAGGTCCCTTCCAACCACGCTGTGACAAGTCTTGCTCAAGATAATGTTAACACATTCAATCTCTGATTGACAAAATCAAAGAATAGTTTCCATTAATCTAGAATAACAGTTCCTAAAGGACTATCACACTAGCTCCCAAATGATTTCCCTGTCAGAGAGGTTGCAAAGCAATGAGAAATTTGACAGCTCTAATTGGTGGCAGGGAGGCTGTACAACATTCTTCACAATAACNCATCTTCTTCATCCCTACTGCAATCCTCACACTCCCTCTTTTTGGTTTGATCATCTTCAGCCTCTGCATCCTCATCTTTCACTTTTGCTTGTTTAGCTTCCCTTTCCTAAAAAAAAATTTATGAAAATGTTTTAGAAAGAAAGCGTGAGAAAGAAACTTCAATCCTTTGTGAGTTAGTGTTTGTTATTATGAGCCCATTCAGAAATCCATGGTTTTGCATAACTTTAATCACTAATAATTCTGCAACCTCACATATTCAGCAACACATCCACATGCGGCAGCAAACCGAGCCGAAGTGATGAGCTGCAGCCAGAGCATCGTGGCTGAGGAAATGGCCAAACACATACCAGTCTTTTCAGCAATGAGAAAGACCCTGACCTGGAGCTTCCTTTTCTGTCTCACTTTCTCAATCTTCTCATCCAGCGTCGTAGCTGCTTTCTAGGCAGAAAATCACAACAGGAGAGCTGTAAGAGGAGCCCAGGAGAGCAGCGGGAGCTGTGGCCTCCGGCACCGCAGCTCCATCCCGGCCTCAGGCCTCACCTTGCCGCGGAGCTGCCGCAGCGCCGCCGTCCAGGCATCCTCCCCGCCGGCCTCCGCCTCCTCGAACACGAAGTCGGCGCTGAAGTCCCCGCGGGAGGGTCCGCACCGTCTGCGGCCGGGAGCCCGGCACAGCTCCTGCGGTAACAGCCGTGAGCAAGGGCCGCGGCCCGGCCCCGCCGCACGGCCCGGCCCGCGGCTCCCCGCCTGCCCGGCCCCACCTCCTCATCCTCCGAGTCGCCAGATTCGGAGTCCACGGGCACCACGTCCCCCTCGGCGATGGTGCCCACCAGGCCCAGGCTCTCCAGCGTGGCCATGGCTCGGAGCCGGAACCCGCGGGACACGCGTGCGCTGGGCCGGGCCGGGGGCCGGGCCCGGGCCGGTGGGCAGAGCCGCGGCTGCCTCCGCCCCGCAATGCCGGGAAAGGAAACCGAAAGCGGCCGTGCCAGGGCCGGGCGGGCGGTGCGGTGTGTTTCCCATCCTTTGCGTTTCCCCTCTCCTTCTCTTTGCTTCCCGTTGCCCCGGGAGCCGGAGAGAGAAGGAGAAGCTCCATTTCGGGGGCGCTGCCCGCCGGTGACATGGGGCGGGGGCTCTGCCCACCGGGCGGGACTTGCGGGGAACTGGAAAGTGAAACTCTGCGGNCTGACAGAGCTGGGACTGCTCAGCCTGGAGAAGGCTCAGGGAGAAACTTGTCAATGTTAGTAAATACCTATTTATTATTACCTATTTATTATTACCTATTATGGGAGGGTGGAAAGAGGATGGAGCCAGGCTCTGTTCAGTGGTGCCCAGAGACAGACACAATGGGCACAAACTGAAACACAGTAATGTATGTGTTTAGTTCCCTCTAAACACCAGGAACCACTTTTTTACCTCAAAGGTGACCAAGCACCAGCACAAGAGGCCTGGAGAGGTTGCAGCCTCCAGCCCTGGAGATATTCAAAGCCAGCTGGACATGTTCCTGGGCAACAATTCTAGGTAGCCCTGCTTGAGCAGGGGTTGTACAAGATAACCTCCAAGGTCCCTTCCAACCACGCTGTGACAAGTCTTGCTCAAGATAATGTTAACACATTCAATCTCTGATTGACAAAATCAAAGAATAGTTTCCATTAATCTAGAATAACAGTTCCTAAAGGACTATCACACTAGCTCCCAAATGATTTCCCTGTCAGAGAGGTTGCAAAGCAATGAGAAATTTGACAGCTCTAATTGGTGGCAGGGAGGCTGTACAACATTCTTCACAATAACATGTAAAAAATCAACTAGGTAAATACCTTTAGCAAAGGTCGTGAAAGATTCATGTCCTGGAATGACAAGTTATCATCATATTGAGAGGCATCTTCAAAAAATCTCTCTGCTCCCTAGAAACAGGAACCAGAACAAAACTGGAACAACACATGCAGCAACACAACATGCTATCAAAGGCTGATTTTTGAGCTGCAGTTTGTTAACCAAAGCAAATTCCTCAATAAGAAATGCTGGAGAAATTTGACTAGTTTTTAACACTTACCACTTCTCCCTTTTTTGATCTCTTCTTTTCCTTCACTTTGACCTTATCTGCAGAGAAAGAGAAACGTGACAGGAATTAGTAAGCACAGCTAAATGCATAACAAGATGTTGTGAACTATCTTAACCTTGTAACCTCATACTTTTTGCTCTCAATTCAGATATTGAGGGAGAAGCCTCAGAAACAAGCAGAGGCATGTAATGGAGTAAAACTGCCAAGTAAATATCCTTGTTCAGGGATGAGTTCAATTATGGCTACCCTTCAAAATAACTTTGATTAAAATCAGAAGCAATGTTGCAGAAGGCAAAATATAAAAGGTTCCTGCCCATTCCCAGTAAGGCTTCACTTCAGACTTTTCTCCAGTGAGCCAATTCTGTGTCATATTCTTGTCAATCTCAATGCGAACTGCTGATACCTGCTTTTGTGAAGATGCTTTCATCATCCAGTGAATACTCAGACTCCACATCTTCTTCATCCCTACTGCAATCCTCACACTCCCTCTTTTTGGTTTGATCATCTTCAGCCTCTGCATCCTCATCTTTCACTTTTGCTTGTTTAGCTTCCCTTTCCTAAAAAAAAATTTATGAAAATGTTTTAGAAAGAAAGCGTGAGAAAGAAACTTCAATCCTTTGTGAGTTAGTGTTTGTTATTATGAGCCCATTCAGAAATCCATGGTTTTGCATAACTTTAATCACTAATAATTCTGCAACCTCACATATTCAGCAACACATCCACATGCGGCAGCAAACCGAGCCGAAGTGATGAGCTGCAGCCAGAGCATCGTGGCTGAGGAAATGGCCAAACACATACCAGTCTTTTCAGCAATGAGAAAGACCCTGACCTGGAGCTTCCTTTTCTGTCTCACTTTCTCAATCTTCTCATCCAGCGTCGTAGCTGCTTTCTAGGCAGAAAATCACAACAGGAGAGCTGTAAGAGGAGCCCAGGAGAGCAGCGGGAGCTGTGGCCTCCGGCACCGCAGCTCCATCCCGGCCTCAGGCCTCACCTTGCCGCGGAGCTGCCGCAGCGCCGCCGTCCAGGCATCCTCCCCGCCGGCCTCCGCCTCCTCGAACACGAAGTCGGCGCTGAAGTCCCCGCGGGAGGGTCCGCACCGTCTGCGGCCGGGAGCCCGGCACAGCTCCTGCGGTAACAGCCGTGAGCAAGGGCCGCGGCCNGAAACTCTGCGGGGAACTGGAAGGGGAGGCGCTGGTGGGTGTCGGGGCAGACGCGGCGACTCCCGGGCTGTGCGGGCAGCGCAGCGCAGCCTCGCCCGTGCTCGGCCGCAGGAGCGCCGCGGCCGCCAGCGCCCAGCGCTGCCCTCGCCCCGCAGAGCTGGGACAGACCCGGAGCAGTCCCCGGCCGGGCGATGGAGGGTTCTGGTCGGGAGCCTCACGCCCGAGACGCCCAAAGTGGAGCGAGAGGTGAGGGTACGCCGGGGAATGCAGGGCAGGAGAGCTGGATGTGGTGCTGGTACAGGGGGATCCGCTACACCCCTGCCTGTGTACCGCGAAATTTTCTCTCAAGGCTGTTTCAACGCGTCTTTATTTGTCTGTTTGGGGCCATAATGCTGTGATGTGTTGCAGCAGCCTCCTGCTATTCGTTCCTGCTAGCAGTCAATTCTTCCCTAAGCGTCCTGTGGGGAGTCTGACTAAGGCTCTATGAGCTGTGCTTCCCGCTGCTGCGAGGGGCTGGACTTCGACCCGGGGCTCCGTGTTCTGCGGCTGCTGTGTACGGCCAGTTCAAGCCAGCCGTGACGTCCTCTGTCATTATTTCCCTGACGACTAACTCCCCAGGAAATGCTGTCCGGTGGAAAAAACTTAATCTTTCACCTTCTTACTTCTGCTTTCAGTTCTGTGAAAAGAGGTTTTGTTTTTTAGTGTCTTCGTAGCTCAAGTGAACTCTAAGTATGGCATTCTCTTTAGCAGTTAGAAAATGGGGCACAAATTAGATACCAATTTGAAAGTCTGTGTGCAAATATAATAATTTTTTAACTTGAGGTCAAATGCTCGAAGTATGCTGACTATCAGGTCAATATGCTCATTCATCTTTGTTGGGAGGCATGTTAATTTGGTTGATTATAATTAAGGACTGTCCTCTTATTTGCTTTTTTTAAGGAGATGCGCTTCATTTGGACACTAGCTTTATAGGAAGAGGAAGAAACAGAACAAATAATGTACCAGGCCAGGCACCTCAGTTAGGGGAAAACCTCCAAGACAGCAATTATACTCTTCTACTTGGGCAAAGAGAAGAGAGGATTGGTGGTTGCATTTCAAAAGTTCCTCAATCAAATAAGAATAAACTAAGAATCCAAGGTGAACAGGCCAACAGTGGAGCCACAGGATTCTGCACTAAACAGGAGAATGAGGGGAGAAGAATGAGGTATCAAGGTGGGAAAACACAGGAGAAGGGCAGAGAACCCTGGAACAAGCAAGAAAATGCATTTAGAGGAAGAAGGTGTCAGCTTGGACAAGCCCATGAGAGGACCAGAGGGCCCTGGAATGAGCAAGAAAATGGAGGTAGAGGAAGGAGGAATCAAGGTGGACAAGCTCAGGGACGAGCAAGAGGGAGAGGGCTGAGGAGTGGGTGGGAAAATGAAGGTAGCACATGGAAGATGCAACCTCAGGAGAATCCTCATTTCTACCAGAATGCTACCCCAGGTGGTGCCCACCACAGTGAGCGGCCCCGGCAAGCCAGAAGGATTGGCTATAAATTCCTTGAAAGTCTCCTTGAGAAAGACCCTTCAGAAGTTGTCCTCACACTTGCTTCCAGTTCGGGGTTGAAGGAACTTCTTTCCCAAACAATTATGAACCGCAATTTCGTTCAGCTCATTTGCCAGGTGCTTCGAAAAGCATGCAGTTCCCAAATGGATAGACAGAGCGTACAACACATTCTCGGAGTTGTGAAGGAGTCCAACTTTCTCAAGATCTGTCTGCCACAGTACGTGTCTGACATGGTAACAGAAGTAGTTCCTGCTGTACGCCATGAGTACCCTGAGCATATCAGCAACATCATTTTACTTCTTCAGCACCTGATAAGTACTTTCCCAGCCAGCTCTGTGCAGAAAATCTCCATTCTCTTGACAGTCTTGACAGCATCCATAAACTCCCTGAGAGCTTTTGGTGTGGACATCACAGAAGAGACAGAGAAGAATCTCAATAAAGTCCAGATGCTCATGCAGCATCTGCAGGAGAAGAGACGTGAAGGTACACTGAGGGCTGATAACTGTACATTTATGCAGTCTCAAGATGGGCAAGAAGTAAGCTATCGTTTCATGAGCATTTATCCAACATATGATGAGATACATGGTAATGAGAAACCTTTTCTACGTCCCAATTTTGTTTTTGGAAGATATGAAAGCACCAGTATTTATCTTGACACCCACTTCCGACTTTTAAGAGAAGACTTTGTAAGGCCTTTAAGGGAAGGTATCATGGAGGTTTTGCAGAACCTTCAGGACAGAAATTTGAGAAAGAAAAAATTTGATGATATCAGGATCTACTTTGATGCACGGATTATTGCCCCATGTTGTTGCTCTACTGGTATTGCTTACAAGGTCCAGTTTGACACAAAACCACTGAGGTTTGTACACTGGCAGAATTCTAAACGATTGCTATATGGATCCCTAGTCTGCATGTCCCAAGATCACTTTGAAACATTCCTTTTTGCTACTGTTTCTAAACGTAATGCTGCAGATCTTGTCGATGGGATTGTGGAGCTGTGCTTTGATGCAGAGAGCCAGCCACTGCTGGCAGAGGTTCAACCCTCAGACTCTTTCCTCATGGTAGAGACAACTGCCTACTTTGAGGCCTATCGGCATGTGTTGGAAGGGTTGCAGAAAATGAGGGAAGAAGATATCCCATTCCAGAAGTACATTGTAGAATGTGATGCGCAGGTAAAAGCGCCAGCATACCTGACAGAGGATACTGCCTACAACCTTGCACCCTTGATGAAGACTTCACTTGAAGAGAAGTGCCCTGATAGCTTGAAAAGTGTCTGCATTCTAGATCCCAACCAATGGCTTTCAATGGAAGCTTTGAAATTAGATGAGTCTCAGATGCAGGCATTGAATCTTGCACTCACCAAGGAGCTGGCTATTATCCAAGGACCTCCTGGCACTGGTGAGAAACATTTGCTTAGAAGCTCTGTAATGTAATAAATTCTCGTTGATTACCCCATCTAGGGAGATTAACTTCTGAGAAAGCCAGCTGTACTGTCTCCAAAGCTTCAGTCCTGTGCCTAACTGATACTTGAGTCGCCCAGTTAGTGTGAGCTGTGGAGACAGTTAATATCCTCAAATACCCACATCTGATCTTTGCCCTCCTACATGCAAGTAGACACCAATGGCGCCATTGGCTGTGCTTGTATATTGGGGGGAAGAGGTTTTCAATCCCCTTTGAGAACATGGTCCCTCTTGCTGTGCAGCACTCTAGGACTTTGGGTGCATTCAGCCATGAACCATTGTGTGAATAAAGTATTACAAGATGAACTGTAATTGTTTTCAATGGTACCTGATCTTAACAAGCACCAGTACTTGTATCCCAATAGTATGTGGATGTTTCACGTGCAGCCAAATGTCATGTATGATGCCAGTATCAGAGTGGGCTGGAGGATGCAGTGGGAAAGAAAACCCTGTGTCCAGGTCTAGTGTATTATCCAAAAAATAACATTCTTGCAGACTGTGGCCTTGTTCAACTACAGGCCAGAAAGTCGGTGTCATGCTACTTTATCTACGTTTTACATGTCTACATACGCTAGTTAGGAGGTCGGTTCTCTTGGTGCAGACCAGATTGGCAGCCTAAAAAGATGTTTTATATCTGTTTTTGATGATTTATGTTTCAAAGCCCTCATAGAGGGTGCATTACCCTTTTCTGATTCTGAGCTTGTCTTGCAGGGAAGACTTACGTGGGTTTGAAGATTGTTCAGGCTCTCGTGACTAATGATCATGTGTGGCAAAGCACTTACCCGAAGCGTCCCATCCTTATCGTCTGCTACACTAACCATGCACTGGATCAGTTCTTAGAAGGTAAGAGTACCTGCAAGCAGGATGGAAGTAGAATCATAGAATGGTTTGGGTTGGAAGGACCTTAAAGATCATCTAGTTCTGACCCACCTGCCATGGACAGGGGCACCTTCCACTAGACCAGGTTGCTACAATCTCTGTCCAGCCTGGCCTTGAACACTTCAAATGATAGTGCATTCACAAATTCTCTGGGCAACCTATTGTTAGAACCTGTAATTAGAAACTATACTATAACTCTTACTCTGCTCATTGTATGGCAGGATAACCTGCATTTTGGTTTGATTATTTTCAGTGACTCTAGCCCCATTGATGTAGATTAAAGAAACTTCACTCAGAGCAAACCACTGTAGGATTTGCAGTCAAAGAATGTTTTTCCTACCTCTTATCCTACTGCTGAAATCTGATCTTGGCCCTTCAGATTCATTATTTCTCTTTCATTCACAGGAATACTCTCATTTCAAAGAGATGGGATAGTGCGTGTTGGGGGCAGGAGTAGCAGTGAAGCCCTGCACAGATTCACCTTGAAGGAGCTGAGGAAGCTTACCTACATGTACGACGTCCTGGACTACAACCTCAGAGACTGTGAAAATGTATGTGCAGACCTCCTGGGAGATGCTGGGACTGGGTTGCCTGTGCTTTGGAGGATATAATAAACATCCGCCACACCTGGCCTTTCACCTTGTTTTATGCTGAATTCGACTTCTTAATTCTTCTGTCAGTTTTTTGTCCTGCTGTTAGTGAACTTTGTTTCTCTGAGTGTGACACTGCCTCCCTTCTCTTTGTTACGAGTAGATAATGAGTGAGATGAAAGTGATTGAGGAGAGGCTCCTTGACGGCGTGGAGCGGTTGGAGCGCTCGACGTACGGCGTTCTGGATGAGCACTACCTGAAACGGCACATGGCGCCCCAGCACTGGGCCAGCCTGGTAACAGCTCTGGTGAGAGAGGTCCCTTTCTTCTGAGTCAAGCAGTCCCAGTGCATGCTCACCATCCTTTTTGCTAATGGGCCTGAGGTTCCCCCAGAATACATCTTTTTAGCATCATTTGGTTACTGGGAAAGTAAGGGAGTGAACAGCAAGCTGTGCCTAATGACAGTAGTCTAGACAGGCAGGGCAAGCAGGGGGCTTGAATTTTGTTCCTTTAAACTACAGAGATTCTAAATGATCTTTAGCAGCATAAAAATGCAAGTACCCAAAGGAAAACCTCTTAAACTGAAGAGGAGGAGGGGTACCCTTTCTGAAGATCTGGGGCTGCTTGGACTTTCTAGCTGTGGAGAGTGTCTTGGGGCGATTTGTCCTAGTTGCCACTGCTGTAAGGTGCTTCTGTGGCATCATCCTAAGAATATAAAGTGCAATAGGCCTGACTGACTTGACTTTCTCTGTACTAGGAGGACACTGAGTTCTACTACATGGGTTTAGGACACTCAGTGATTCTGGAGTGGCTGGGACTTGGTGCGTCTGCCTTCACTCAGAATGCTGCGGAGAATATATGGGCTGAAAATCCAGGTAAAACAAACAACAAAAAAACCAAACACCAAAAAGACACCCACCCTCCACACATCCTCTACAAGTGTGTTTACCTAAACAGTGTATGTGTGCCAGAAAAGAGACACTTAACAGACGCAGAATGATGTGTGATACTGTGAGGGAGTGGAAAGATTAACGCATTTCCATGTAGTAATCTGACTCCTGCACTGATCGAGTGGCTGTGGCTTACTTCATGTGACTGGTGACTCTCACAGGTGGTCAGCAGGAAAGAGAGGAGGAGGAGAAAGATGAAGCAGTAGAGGAGCTTTTGGAGATCCCAGAGATGGCTGACCTGATTGAAGCTGAGAGAATGATAGAGGATGAAAAGATAGCAAACTCTTGGAGAAGGAAGGAGGAAGATGACATAGCTGTTCATGAACTAGCCAGTGCCATGTTGGCTGTGAGGCTGGACCAGGAAGAAGGAACAGCTGAACCACGACAGAAGACCATGCAGTGGGAGGTAACTGCATGCATTAGCATGACAACGGGGTTGCTAATACAAAAGAATCTTCATGCTGTAACTTATTTGTGCTTATAGGGCGCTTTTTTTTTTCTTTTTTTTTTTTTTTGCAGGTAACTCCTGGCCAGAGGAGAAAAATGAAGCAGAAAATGAAGGTTGAGCTTCTTAAAGGGAGCACAATGACAGAGTTAGAAGCCAATGCTATTCAGGATGTGTGGCAACTTGACCTGGACTCCCGCTGGAGGCTTTACAGGTGACAAAGCTATTTTGCAGGGCTTGTCAGGCAGGTGTTTCCTAGGATCATTCCAGTGTGCAAACTGTGTCAAGCTATGATGTTTCTGCCAGTATCTGTTCAGCTTTTTGTTTGAACATGCTTGTTCTTACCTTCCTTGTACTGCATGGGAAGCAATATCATGCCCTGCATTTGTATATGTTCAGGACTAAGTATACATAGTAATAATCTGTTTCCCAAAAGACATGGGGGAAGTTTTGAACTGAATCCACTCAGAACTTGTGGATCACCATCCTGTTTTCCTTGCAGTGTGTGATAATGGTACTTTATTCCCAGGCTTTGGCTGAAGACTTACCAGGGTTTTATTCGAGAGGACATTCTGGAGCATGAACAGCGGTATCAGGCAGCAGCAGAAAGACTGGAAGAAGAGAAGCTGGAGCAAGATCTCTGCATTCTCAATAACGCCAGAATTGTGGGGATGACAACTACAGGTGCAGAGCAGTTGGGAAGCAGATCAGTATTGTATTGCTTCCAGTCATGTTTAAAAAACCTTTTTGCTGAGAGATTAGAATCATGCGCTGCTTCACAGCCTGGGTCAGGCTCTGCATTTGTCTGAAGTATTTTTTATCTTTGACTCCCTTTGCAAACGGGACTGTTGTGAGAGTTGTTAATTTAGTTTAGTTGTTGGCATGAGTGGCTTCTGTGTCCTTTTCCACTCCCCCTGTCTCGAGTAGCATTCTTTGAACAGAACTGCACCACTTGTGCCTTAGCAAGGCACAGATAATACCTGTACTGCTACTCCCACAGCACCTTCTGGAGATGATTGTGTCAAGGTCATTGTAGTATGCCCCCTTGGAGAGACAATTTAGGCTTATTTATGTGTGTAGAACAATGTATTGAGTGTATCTTCTGTCTGAAGAGAGCATTGAAAAAAGGACCAAGGCAGGCATAGGACTAATCCCCACTTGGCTTCCTTAAAAACTCTTCATATAGAAGCCATGCCTGGTATGGTGTTGTTTTAAAATTCAAAAAGTTGAATTTTGAAATGGGTATCTTGAGAAGAACCCCAGTCTTTTCTGAGACAGAGCCTGATCCTCTCTGTGAGAAGTCTTGCCTTCCTGCTTGAATGTAGTTATATCCTAAGGTTTATCTTCTGTCCTTGCTCAGGTGCTGCAAAATACCGACGGATCTTGCAGTACATAGAGCCACAAATTGTCATTGTAGAAGAGGCAGCAGAGGTGCTTGAGGCTCACACCATTACTACTCTGAGTAGCAAATGCCAGCACCTCATCCTCATTGGAGATCACCAGCAGGTAACTTTCATGACTAACGTCTCTGTCTGCTGTGTTAATGAAAAAGAGCCGTCTAACCAAACACCATGTGGGAAAATTGCCAAGGCTTGTTGCTCCCCAACTTCCACAGATACCAGAGTCCTGTCTCCTGTACTTTTAGAGTCCTGTGGGACTGGTGTTTTAGTTTAACTGATACAATTTTACACGTGTTTTGATGGTGACTGTATCTAGATTTGATATATAGCACTTCTACAAGAATCCAGTCTCTGGCCGTTCAGCGGGTGACCAGTCACAGAAAATTAGAGTGAAAAATCCTGCTTACACATAGGAAAAGTGCCAAAACATGGACCTCCTATCCCTTCTCTTTCAGTTGCAGCCTAGTGCAAATGTATATGACCTGGCCAAGAACTTCAACCTCGAAGTCTCTCTCTTTGAACGTCTGATCAAAGTGGATTTCCCCTTTGTCTGTCTGAAGTACCAAGTAAGAAAGAGCTATAAAAAACTTCATGACATTTTTATTTAGGTTGTTTTAAGTTTGTAATATACTTAAGTTTATATTTCTGCTGTAAGAGCAGCCTAAAAGAAAATAATGTACTATCTAACTTCTGAAAAGAGTGATAGGAGCTGTCCAACTGACACAGAGTTCCAGCATATTTTCAGTTATTTGGTGATATTGTCCACAGCACTGTGGTTCTCATGTTTTTGTGTGAAGAACATGGTTTATTGTGGCAACTGAAACTTCCAGAACTTTGCAAAGTGAGACAGCACAATTCTTCTCAGGCTGCTTCCTGCTAAATTGCTATAATCATCTATCTTGGTGCCTGGGGAAGTTAATTCTACCACCGGCAGTCCTGAATTAAAGGCACCTGGAAGAGCTCATTTAGTAGTCAGGGTGAAGTGCTGGCTTTTGTTATCTATAAGTGTGCTTAGATTTGCACTGAAACCAGCATTATTGTACAACAACCTTACCAAGAGACTTTCTGGAAGATACTCTGCTACTACCACTCCTGCAGTTGGTGGTGGTGTCAGCAATGGGGTGAGGGAATGCAGGGATTGGGAAGTGTTCCCTTCTTGTCTCTTATTTAAAAATCATCCTTGTCTTGCCTTCAGCCACCTTCTGTACAGTGGAGCAAAAGAATATTGACAGGGGAATATGATGCTCCTTCCTCAAGACTGATAGAACTGTTTTGTGTTTCAGCACCGCATGCGCCCTGAAATTGCCCAACTTATCAGTCCTCATATATATCAGAACCTGAAGAACCATCCCTCTGTCCTGACATATGAGAATATAAAAGTGAGTTTTCAGCAATACAAGTGGTGCTTTTGTCCCCTGTTACTGGCTAAATGAGTTTCTGTAAAATACAGTGTTCAAGGATTTTGAACTCTTAGGTCAAATTTAGTTATTGAAATTTATACCTGAATCAAGGAATTGTGCAGTATAGAATTAGGTAAGTAATTTGTAGTTCTTCTGGCATTAGTGATGGTGGATAGTGGAAATGGATCCAATACAAATGACTTAAAAAGAACATTAAAAAATGGAAGGGGGAACAAATGAATTATGTAGTTTGAAAGCTAGGAAGAAATCTTAAATGAAAGACCTATGTGAAACTCCAACATAAAATAGGTGACAGGATTGCTGGAACACTTTTTCCTTGGTTTCTCTGTTTGGGCATTTTACCAATAAACAACATCTGCAAAGAAAATCTACGCAGCTTACAAGTATAAAGTAATCACTTACTATCTAACAAGCATAGTAAACAGCCAGAATTTAGTAAGTTATTAGAATGCTTGCCTTGGGTATCAGTCAGAAGTGTCAGTCTTTGCTTCTTCCTTAATGGTACTGAGTTTCCATCTTAACACTCACTCCCTATTTTCTGATTTGTATTTCCTCACCTTAACCAGGACTTCATGTATCTCTTTGTTGGTGCTTTTCTTGCATCTTTGAACCATTAACAATCATTTCTCTGTAATCTTCCCTTGCATGTCTTGCATAGCCCTTTTCTGCAGACTTGCTCACTGCTGTCTGTCACAACTGAACTATTTTCCCAGAAGTCTGAGCCAAGCTTATGCTTTTACACTGATGGCCTTGGGTCTCTGAAGCACAAGCCACTGAATACCCTGGGAAAAAGATCTGAGGCAGTTGCAGAGGTAGCATTACAATATCTTAGACTATGTGAAACTGTCTTCATAAAAAAACCCAGTTATAATTGGTTAAAATTTCTTTAACTGGATGAAGAAAGCATACTGAAAACTATAGCAGAATGCTGAAGTTAGACAAGAGAAAATTAATAGTGAAAATTTAATTATTAGAATAAGCTATGTGGGAAAGTGGCAGGTTCTCTTTTGGTATCTTGAAATTCAAATCAAGTCCTTGTATAAGACGATTTAGTTAAATAAATTAGAAACCCAAATAAACTCCCTCCAAAATCCAGCCAACCAAAACCCCAATAAACAAGAAAAATACCGCCTAAAACACACAGTTCGGGAGACAACAAAATTTTACCACATTTCTTCTACACGAATCTATTCTACAGAATCTTGTGGTTCCATCTGGCCTTAAAACAAATTTGAGATACCAAAAGTCATCAAAATTGAATCTTCCCAGCTAGTACAATAACCAATGTAGATGATGACTGAATTAAATTCTACTCCACTGGACACTTTGCCACTATGGATATCTTGGAAAACCAGAGATCTGTGTTTGAGCTACAAAAACCATTCTTTTCTGTTAAAATCAGTCTCTGAATTTTGGCAGGCAGAACAATAATTTCTTATGGGTAGAATAATTCCAGTAAATAGATGAAAAAAATAAAACGCCCTGCTAATTCAAGGCAAATAGAGTTTTTGAACAGGTGAGCAGTCAACTCTACACACCATGAGCTGGTAAGTGACTACTGGAGTCCTAGCATTCCTATTTTTTTCTGGTGAAGAAGAAATCTTCCTTGCTGCTTTGTTTTTATTATAGCAACAGAAGAGGCATGTTTTAGGCAAGTCCTCAGCCTTGTGCACTGGTAACTTAGTATCTTTTTCACACAGGGCCAAAACAAGACGTTGTTCACACCATGAATACGCTTTGAGAAGTTACTAACACTTCATGGTTTATTTTTGTATAACCTGGAAATGTACAGTAGAAACATCTCTGGAAAGATAGGGAATAAAATCACCCTCATGAACTGATTTCATATTAGGATACTGAAATATTACCAATAAGCTGAAATGGGAATTTGATTAATAACCTATAGAAATCTAAGAGGAAATCACCTAAGTACACAATAACTGCATACTGTAGTCAACTCCTCAAAAGTCCTCCTGTCAGTAGTCAGGAATATGGAAACAGGTTGGGGTGACAGAAACTAGAATTCTCTCTCTGACATCCTTCTACTTGTTTCAGGGTGTCTCAACTAATGTCTTCTTTGTGGAACATGAGGTTCCTGAACAAGAGATCGAGGAGGGAAAAAGCCACCAGAACCCACACGAGGCCCACTTTGTAGTGGAACTGTGCAAATACTTCTTGTGTCAGGGCTATAAACCTTCTAAGATCACCATTCTCACTACTTATACTGGACAGCTCTTCTGTCTGCGTAGGCTCATGCCAGCGAAGATCTTTGAAGGTGTGAAGGTTCATGTAGTAGATAAGTACCAGGGAGAGGAGAATGATATTATTCTGCTGTCACTAGTGCGGAGCAACAAAGCGGAGAGACCTGGGTTCTTGCAGATCCCAAATCGGATTTGTGTGGTATTATCCAGAGCTAAGAAAGGTCTCTATTGTATTGGAAACATGAGAATGCTTAGCAAGGTTCCTCTCTGGAGCAAGATCATTCAAACACTTGAGAAGAACGGTCACATTGGCCAGTCACTGGAGCTTTGCTGTCAAAACCACCCTGAAACCAAGACACAGGTATCTACAGGTGAAGACTTCAACAGAGTCCCTGAGGGAGGCTGTACTCGTCCCTGTGAGTTTAGGTTGAGTTGTGGACATGTTTGCACAAGGGCATGTCACCCATATGACCCAGAGCACAAAGACTACCAGTGCCTGAAGCCTTGTCAAAAGGTACTTTGTGCAGATGGGCACCGCTGCCCAAAGTCATGTCATGAGCCCTGTGGAAAATGTGTGGTGAAGGTAGAGAAAACTATTGCTAAGTGTGGCCACGTGCAGATGGTGCCATGCCATATTTCACCGTGGAAATTTAAATGCCTAGAACCTTGCCAGAAGAAGTTAAATTGTGGACACACATGCAGGAGTTCCTGTGGGCAAGAGTGCACAGTGCATTGTCCTGAGCAGGTAACAGCCACACTGAAATGTGGCCACAAGCAGGAAGTTTCTTGCTGGGTCACTAGGATGAGACATGAGGAGGCTGTGAAATGTGAGAGTAAGTGTTCTGTTACACTGGCATGTGGTCATGTATGTTCAGGATCCTGCCATACTTGCTTTGGAGGAAGATTTCATAAGGCATGTGACAGGCCATGCAAGCGCGTCTTGATCTGCTCCCATAAGTGTCAAGAGCCTTGTACTACAGAATGTCCTCCTTGTCAGAAGGAATGTCAGAACTATTGTGTTCACAGCAAGTGCAAAAAGAAATGTTGGGAAAGCTGTGTTCCTTGTGCTGAGCCGTGTGAGTGGCAGTGCCAGCACTACCAGTGCACCAACCTTTGCTCCGAGCCATGCAACAGGCCTCGTTGCAATGTTCCCTGTGCTAAGATGCTGCCCTGTGGTCATCCCTGTGTTGGATTGTGTGGAGAGCCCTGCCCAAAGAAGTGCCTTGTTTGTGACCACGAGGAACTCACTCAGATCTTTTTTGGCTTTGAGGATGAGCCAGATGCTCGATTTGTACAGCTTGAAGACTGTGGCCATGTCTTTGAGTCGCAAGGCCTTGACCACTACATGGATGAAGATGATGATGTTGTCAAGCTGAAGGTATGCCCTTTGTGTCAGACACCCATCAGAAAGAATCTGAGATACGGCACCAGTGTGAAAAGGCAGGTGGAGGAGATAGAACGAGTGAAACAGAAAATCCAAGGCCCAGCACAGGAAATTGAGTCTAACAGACAGAGACTGAAGGCTGCACTAGCACGGGACTTTGTTCTGAGGAGTAATCTACGCGTTAAGTATGCCATGCTGGAAGGTAAACTAATAGCTTCAGCTCTCTCCACAAAGAGTATCGGACTAATTGAGAACCTGCTTAATTTCTACAAACGTGTAGCAGACCTAACTCATTCTGTGAACAAAATTGATGAGAATGAAAAGAAGGGGCTGACAAAAAGGCTGGATGAAGTGCAGACGTGGTTGGATAAGCAACGCATCAGTTTTACAGGACAGGAGCTCACTGACCTGCAGTCTGAGATCCAGAGATTGACTTATTTGCTAAGCCTCTTGGCAAGGTGCAAAGCAAGTAGGATGATATCCACTGACATTGCAGCAGAGATTAACAGTGCACGTAAGATCCTGGAAGGGACAAAGAAATTCACAGAGGAGGATGAGGCTGCAGTGAAGGCTCACCTGAAGAAGATCAATGCTGGCTTGCCTGTGTCAGGGCTGGGGATTTCTGAAGCTGAGCGGGTACAGATTGTCAGTGCTATTGGCTGTCCCCGTGGCCACTGGTTCAAGTGTAAAAATGGACATATCTATGTAATTGGGGAGTGTGGAGGGGCAATGCAGAGGAGCACGTGCCCTGAATGCCATGAAGTCATCGGCGGCACGAACCACACTCTGGAGAGCAGCAACAGCCTGGCCCCGGAGATGGACGGGGCAACCCATGCGGCGTGGTCCGATGTAGCCAACAATATGCTCAACTTCGAGGACCTCCGCCGGCTGATGTAGGGGGGGTGTGGGCCTCGCTTCTTTATCACAGACGCACACACAGGGGCACCGCCCCGCTGCTTTCCCCGTTTGCTTGCTCACTAATAAAGTGTGTATCGCTGCGAACCGGGCTCGGCTGTCTCTGTGGGCCGGGGCTGTCTGTGGGGTGGGGCTGTCTCTGGGCGGTCTCTGTGGGGCTGGGCTGTCTCTGTGGGGCGGGGCCGTGGGGCG
>WBMY01011923.1:774534-857027 GCA_013397315.1 Donacobius atricapilla | reverse complement strand
GGGGCCGGGGCCGGGCGGGGGTCGGGCCGAGCCGGGCCGGCTCCCCGCGGGCTGAGCTCTGTCTGTGCCGTTGCAGAGGGAGAGCCGGGCGAGGGCCGAGAGCCGTTCGAGCTGCCGCGCTTCTGGGACGCGCTAGGTACGGGAGGGGAGCGGCCGGGCCGGGAGGCGGGGGGATCCGGGGCCGGGTACCCGCGGGGCCGAGCCGGGACAGGGCTGCTATCCCCGGCGGGTCTCCAGCTGAGGGGTGTGTGCCCTCCACTCATGGAGTCACGGAATCGGCGAGGTTGGAAGAGAGAGATCTTTAAGATCATCAAGTCCAACCGTTAACCCAGCGCTACCTCTGTGAACCCTAAACCACGTCAGTGCCAAATCCAGCCTCCTAAACATCCCCAGGTTTAGTGTGCCTGACCACCCTGACTGTGGTCACCAAACACTCCAAGGTGTGGCAAAGCAAAGGCCGACACTGAACTGTTCATACAAGATTGTTAAGGGTCTCTATTCACGCCTCCTGGTGCATCCTGATGAACAGGTCATGAACCAGGATGCAGACTGGGGTTCTTGCTATCACTACCGGCCAAGTGAGAAAAAAAAAAATAGAGAAAAAGCAGATGCAGGACACAAACAACATGCATGGCATAAATGCACCAGGGAATTTTTCTTTGTAGTGGCGTGTAGTTTATGTGTTTGTATGGCTTGGGTGTAATGGAAAGCAAGTAGTAGGATCAGAGCTGCTCTGTTCTTTTATCTTTTACCTGAGATATTTTCTCTTCTTTTGCTCCTGTTGGATTTTTTCCTAGGTCAGACATTCCAAGTAACATCACAGGAAGCTACAAAGCTGAGTCTGGCATTCTCAAGGCCTCCATTACCTTCTGCAGAGGTGAGAGAAAACCTTGACATACTATGAAATTGCAGTGTGTGTGCAAGCTCCAGGTATTTCTTGGTTCATTTGACTAAATGGTCTGTGTTCTGTAGAGTGTATTAATATAATCCAAGAACTGCCCAGAGAACTAATTTCTGTAAGGTAGGGAGACATACTAAATAAAAACATTCTTATATTCTTTAACAGCTACAGCTAGTTGCTGATAGAGGCAGAATATTGGAGAATACAGACCTTAGGTTTAACAAAGAATATGCATATTTTTGCTATCAGTTGAGAGAAGGTGTTTGGATACACTTGCATCATACAGGTGTTTGGAGGGGAGAAAAAAAAAAGACGTCCAGTTCAGAATGATGACCTAAGTTACTTTTTCCTCTCTGATGCGTGACCACCACGCCAGGGAGTGTTTTGTTACTAAATCGTGAGGCAGGTTAAGATGCATACAGCTTGCTTACAGTGCCGTCTTCTCATGCTGCATTTGTTTCTCAAGCAGACTGTTCATTACCATTCTTCCCTTTCCTCAGAGCAGTCTGAAAGCCAGTGATTGCTTGTGAGGATTTCTAAATGTGGTGCAGCTGTGTGTTACTCATGGGTGATCCTTTTGCCTCTCCGTTTGCAGGACTGCCGGAAGCTGAGTGAGGATGTCCAGAATGCCATTCTTGCAGTTGCAACTGTGTACTACTGGCTACCCAAGGGGCAAGGTGAGATAATGACAACAAGGCAGTCACCACTGTATAGGATGGTGGTTCTTTAACCACTCCTACATAGAGAAACCCAGTGTTTCAGAGCCTAACGAGGTATCAGCAAGTTTTCATTAGCATGGTATCCCATTATCAGCTATTCTGTAGACTTTAAATGTGTTTATAAGTGAAGTACTTCTCTGTCTGCTGCTGCAGTTTTCCATCTGTGGGAGAGTGATAATGTAGGAAGTTGTGTAGTTGATTGAGCGTTGAAATTTATGAAGTGTTGAAATTCTTGTTCAGACTTCTTTTGGAATTGGGAAGCATTTTGCTTTTCTTCAAAATACTTGTAACTTCATTTATACAGTGTATCTACACAAACAGAGTAGTCTGTGTGTTCATCTCCAGCACTTGCTTTCTGTCAGTGCTGACTTTGTGCCAACTTTCTTGCTCTTTCTCAATCTCAGGTACTACGCTTCGGAAGATGGTTCGAGATGCTACCACTGAAGTAGTGGAAGGAATGATCCAACTCACAGACACAATTCTCAATGCCCCAGCGGAGAGGTTGTAATTTTCAATGGCATGATTCTATGATTTTGTGCTAGTTTCTGGGGAAAAAGGCAAGAACAAGTATACTTGTGAGGAGGCAGCAAGGGCTCTACACAGACATAGCATACCAGTAACAAACTGGTTGGTGATGACATCTTTGCAGCAGAACTTTTGCCGGTGTGCATCGTCTTTCGTGCAGAACATTAAACCACAGTCTAGCACAGTGCTGTTATTGACACCAACCTTGAGGGTTTTGTTTTGTTTCAGCTTGTCTCAAGAGCAGCTGATATCAACGGGAGGTGTGTGGGAGGCCTGTGAGCAAGTGTCTAACCTGCCACGAGGTGAGTGTTGTAAATGCAGAGCAACAGAACTAGGTCGTGTTGTCTTGGAATATCAATAGCTTTTGCAAGGGCATTCCAGCTGGTACAATGAAGGCTGGATGGAGAACGGCTCAAAAACTTGACTGGTTTTGATATGTATAAGCTTGGAAACCAGGCCAGATTCTTTGCCTGACAACAGTGCAGCTCTGAGCTCTGCAAGAAGTTTGACCCTACGGTGACTGCAAGCCTAGATGAACTTTGTTGCAAACTGTTTGGAAACAGCACAGTTTTCATCCTTTTGCTTTTGCAGATAACCAGGCAGCAGTTGGATTGGCTCTGGCTTCATGTCTAGCTGTGGTCAAGGATGCTGTGGAAGAGATGGAACATGTAAGGAAGCCCCTAAACCTTAGCGGAACCTGCAGTGGTGGATTCATAGACTCAGAATATTCTGAATTGGAAGGGATACACAAGGATCATCCAGTCCAGCTCCTGGCCCTGCACAGGACATCCCCAACAATCCCACCGTGTGCCTGAGAGTTGTCCAAATGCTCCTTGAACTCTGGCAGGTTTGGGCCTGTGACCACTTCCCTGGGGAGCCTGTTCCAGTGCCCAACCACCCTCTGTGGTGGTTTGGTGATGGAACACAGAAATTATTTTACATACAGGCCTTAATATAAATTTGTTCTATATGACATCGATTATTGATTTATGCATGGATTTTAATGAGTTTTTATTCTCAAGCCTGATTTATTTTGTATAAAATTTCCATAAAGACATGTCCTGAATTGGGGACAGGGGAGGCAATTTAGGATCATGTAAGAATTCACCAGGTTCCTGCTGTTTGCACTGTTAGAGTGGTGGATTAGTTTTTCTTAATCCAGTCATTTTAGGATTAACCAACTGAGATTTCTCCATTCATTATTTATATGATGTCTAGATTATGCTTTCGCTTTTCTCCTGGGTGTTGCTGGAATTGATGCTAGGCTCTGGGTTTTCAGTGCCTCTGTGTTCTCAGGCACTGGTGGAAGGGCAGGATCCCTATGGGGACATCATGGAAGATGAGGAGCTGGGCTTTCGGGGCAACAGAGACACGTATTGGTCAGAGGCTGACCGGCAGCTGCTTGGCTCCTGCATGGGGTTGATGAAGGCTTCTAAAGCTTGCCTGAAGAAGGTCTTGGCTGCAGTGAAGGCCCATGGCAAAGCTGATTCTCCTGAGCAGATTGCACAGCTGGATGACCTGGCAGACATTGCTAATGAGATCAGCCCAAGGTAAGGAGGGTTCTCCCCATGCTGCTTTTCCCTCTAGAGCAGTCCTGGTCTTTTTTAGGTCTTGAGTGAGGATAGGAACAACATTTATGATACCGGAGCTGTGAGCATGTAGTGGACACAGGTGTGGTGGGAAGGCTGTTAAGCTGTTGAGAGTTATGTAGGTCAGAAAGGAACATAGGGGATGGAGCTGTGACCACATCTCACTCCACAGTGAGAGGGACACAGGTGACTGAGAAGGCAGTGGGAAGCATCCCATAGGTACAGTTGACGTTGTTGTTCCTGACCTGCATTCAGGATGGGTGCAGATCCAGGATCTGTGAGTCATGCTACCAGAACATTTCTCCCTTGCTCCCCTCTTTTCTGTTCTAGTGTTGATGAGCTGGCATTGAGCATGTACCCACCTGTGAACCCTTTGGCTGTGCGACTTAATGTGAGTATCTATGGTACTGATATCTCAGTATCTGAGTATCTGCACGTGGGACAGTGGCCTGGCTGTAGGGAGAGGGACTGTTCCAGATTGGAGACTTCAGTGACTTCAGGGAGATTAGTGACTTCAGGGACAGGTGGGTGTTTGTGACTGCCTCAGTAATAATTTCTTTGGGATGAGGAGTGCTCTTTGTTCTTGCACACATAAATTCTTTCAGGTGGAAACACATTCTTAATCTGTACCTCTTCAGGGAAGAGCACGGCCACTTAAAACCTTAGTTCTGAACTATAATCCATAGAGATTTCCATGATAAAACCTCAGGAAAGTGATGTCTAAGGCTGCCTATGTACTGCAGATGTACTTTCTTCCTTGGATAGCACAGTCTTGCTCAAATAAAGTTATCTGTGAAATGAAAAACTCCTACAGTGAGTGTATTTAAGCACTGAAACAAGCTACTCGGAGAAGCAGTGGAGTCTACATCTTTGGCAGCACTCATAGCTACTGGGCAATGCTCTGGCAATCTGACTGAACTTTGAGACATCCCTTGCATCATAAATTAAGTACAAATCTCCTCATGTCTGGGATTTTTTTATTCTTAATCCTGGTTTCATGCCTTTGGCCAGTGGCTTGATTTTTTTTGGACTAAAAATGAATTACTTAATATTGAATTGCATTAAAATCAGTCACTTGCAACTTCATGTTTTAATATCAATTGCTAATTTCTAATAGGCTTATCTTTTTAAAAAAAAAAAAGTATTTTAATGTATGCTTTAAAAAACAGCCAGTTTTTTTTACCTGTCATAGCCAGGAGTAGGTTGGGAGACACTTCCAGCATGGCAGTGATGGATAACTTCATTCTGCATTAGGATCCGTGGCAGTTATATTCATTCTTGGCTCTTGTGCATTCCTACAGTCCTCTTTATTTTCCAGTACTGTTCAGACCCTACTTTTCCTCACATTTGGCTCATCTGATTTCCCTTTTGTTTCTTTCTAGGCTGCTAAGTTGGCCTCAGTAGTAAAGAAAGTCTTAGAGATTGCAAAGTGAGTATGAGCTACGGTTTTAGAAACGTGTATTCCCTGCTATGCCTCATGTCAAAGATGACTCATTTCTAGACAGTAGATGCTGGCATTTTGGAACTATGATGATGTTATTTGCCACAAAGGGATGGGAGTAAGAGAAGGATGCTAGGGGTGATAGTGGTTCCCTTGTTTTGGGTTTGGGACTACAGACATGAGTGTGGCTTCTTCCTTGCTCAAAGCCCTGTGGGGCTAGAGCAGCCCTGTTTTACTGCTGTGGTTATTCAGAACTTCACAATACCCCTGTGTTGCCTGGATGTATAGCACACCCAGGAGGCTTCCCTAATGAATTTCCTTCACTTTTGCAGGGCAAGCCATGTATGTCCACTATCAGAGGAAGGCTGGGTGCAGTTTCTAACTGGTGCAGTAGATCACAACATGAACAAAGTCAAGAACTTCACACAGAATCAGCTTTAGCTCTTCTGGGCCTACGTGTGTTGCTGCCACTGGCTCTGGCATCTGCATTTCCAGTAACCTTTGCTGTTCTTCAGCTGCTTGGAGAATGATGAGAACAATGTAGGAGTGAACTTTACTGCCACTTGGAAGAACTTCTCCAGGAGGTTGCCCTTTGCCATTGCAGAAGGGGTCATTTTGCTTGGATTCTTGGGATGATGCAGTGCTGCATCTTAACGTGCCCCATTCTTCAGACATTACAACTACTGTGGGGTTCAGAGAAAAATAAAATATTACTAGATTTACATCAGTTGCTTTATCTGTCTTCAGAGGGCAAAGGATATATACAGAATCAAAGGGTCTTGCTTCTTTTGGAAGCAGCCCAGTGAATAATTTTAAAATGTCCTGCACTGCTGCTATTTCCTGTCTAACCTTGGAAAGCAGTGAACAAGCTTTTTCTTTTTAATTACCTCAGAAAGCAGCAGAAAATATTGTTTACTGCCTTACTAATGTCAAGGATCTGAAGGGGGAAATATCCCCCCTATATATATCCCTAGAGATGTGCTACATCTATCATCACTTTAAAATTCCAGGATATCCTTTACTTTGTCAGAGGTAGGGCAAAAGACTTAAGCACTGGGCTCAGCAGAGGTGTGGTGGGAATTGTAATGTCTGCTAGAACATTCAACCCATCTTTGTCACAGGAGGGTTCAACTTCTAAAACTGGAGAGTGGGCATAGGGGCAGATGGGAGAGAGTTGAGTTTGTGCAAATAATCAAAATCAGACATGATTTTAAATATAACTTTTATTAAACTGTTACCATCTATGCTTGCCTATGATCAGGGCACAGATCACAGCCACTCTTTTGTAGGTGGGACAGCAGGGCCTGTTCTGAGCTGGACCTCAGGCAGCTGCAATGTTGGTAGTTCTGTAGCTCTTCAGGTTCTGCAGCTGAAGGCAGGTAAGACGTGCAGTGAGTCTTCTGGGCCCTGCTCGGGTGGGGGTGAATGGGATTTGTAGCTCTTGGGTGCTTTTGGCTTGCACAGAGCCCAGCCTGAAAGGAGAGAAGGGATTATACTAAGGAATCACGCCTCGTGTTTTTAGTTTCCTGGGTCTAGGATATGCATTTGCTAGACAGGAATGTGGTGCCAATCAGTAGGAAAGAAAAAAAAGAAATAGAAGAAAGCTGGCAGTTACTTGAACTACCACAGTGAAATTGTCCTCTAACAGTAGTTTAGGAGGGAGATAGGACAGGAGAGTTGAGACTCTCCATAGAGACAGACATTTAGGACAAAGTCCTAATGCAGTTCTGGAGACAAATGTGGGGTGTTTATCATGTGAAGGGGGACATGCCCTCTGGTGACTCTTGGCTAAGTCACATTTGCCTGGTTCTTCAGTAGGGAAGGGGAAGAAACCACTGTCTTTATTGTTTAGAATGGGTAATGCATGGAAAGATGTCATAAACAGTATAGTTTTACTCCACTTAAGAATGCTCAAGTTGCTCACTAAAAATTAATTGATTTCCCAACAGCGAATAATTTCTAAATTCCATAGCTCATTTCAGTGAGCTCTAACTGTTGTCTTATATATCTGTGTTTCTGACTAGGTCTTGTGGCATTTCTCTGGTTACCCTTTTTGTTGGCAGGAGGTTTTCCTTTTGCTGCCTATGGCTTTGATGTTGAAGCTTTCACAGATGCCATATTGGCTTCAACTTATGTATTACACATCTGTTGAAAGTTCTCTTAGCTGGCTTTTCTCCTTTCCAGTGTGAAAATCAACTGCATTATCTGTAAATAAAGGATGAGATGCTTGGGGCTTTCATGCTTTGGTGATATCTTCCTGCCATGTTGTTACCTGGTTATTTTTGGGGACAGCCTTTCCTGTGCAAGGGTTTCTCTTGCTTGTATTGTGTCTCTTTTTCCATTTGCTGTTCTTGGATCAGTCAGTCTGCACTTACCTGTAATTCCTTTGTCTGTAAATGAGCCCTCGCCCTGCGACTGCTATCACACACTGCTCCAGGGGTTCCATGAGGGGGTTCTGGAGGCTGATCTTTGCTGTGCTTGGCTCATACTGGACTATGTTTTCTGGGAACTGTTGAAAGAAGCAAATGAGCTGAAACTGAGAGAAGAAAAGATAATCTTCTATGACTAAAGGGAGATGTGTAATTTTTTGGTGCCTGAGCTGCCATTTGCCAGAAGAGGTAAAGTCCAGTTTAATTTCTTCTGCTTTAGTTGCTCAGAGAGCCCCTGAACCCAGGAGAATTGTTTTGCTGCTTATGACTATGAAAGCTGGTTTGTGCCTACTGCAGTAGAAAGACAGCCCAATCTTACCTCAATGGTGAGAGGGGACTCACAAATGCTGACTTCTTCCTGTGCCAGGTACATGTAGGAGGAGTCCTCATCTCTCAGCACAGCAGTCAGCCTGAGCAGGTGGTGCTCTCCCAGCTCTTTTCCAAACCATGTATAAGGCACGGAGACTTCCAGGTTGTTGACTGCAACAGTGTTGAAATAAGAGGTGATGAGTGCAGTCTGGTCTTTTCCTGCACGACACCTAGGAGTGTTCCATGCCCACCAATGTACTGAAAGCTGCAGCATTTAAATGCTTAAGTGACCCCAAGTGGATTTGCAGATTGAAAATCTCTAAGTTGATTTTGCCAAAGTGTTTTATTTCACAGAATGGGTGAGGTTGGAATGGACAGTGGTGGATCATCTGGTCCAACCTCCCTGCCCAAGCAAGGTCATGCCACAAGATTGTGTCCAGTCATTTCTGGAATATCTCCAATTAGGGAGGCTCCACAATCTCTCTGGAAAATCACCTAGAATCAGCTATTCAGCCAACCTTTGGTAAACCTAGGGTTAGGAGGATTTTTCTGAAATGAGAGCACTAGAGGACTTTTCTAGCCATGCACCCAGGAGAGTCCTTACCTGAATTGCTTTGGAGGTTAAAATGAAACTCTTCCTTCCAAACTTGGGCAATAGGCACACCACTGTAATGCAGAGCCTGGATCCCAACTACTAGATGAATAGCCTTTTCTCTACCACTGTGGTTAAACACTTGAATGGAAAGTGTAATATCTTGTCCCAGTTGCAAAGAACTACTTGACAGGAGGTGGATGAAAAGGCTGACTGGCTCTTCCAGAGCAGTAGGAATGGAGATAAACTGTGTGCTGCTGCTGGTTGTCTCAAGTTCCTTCATGTTTCTGTAGGCTTTGTCAAGTACTTTTTTTTCCTGGAGAGAACCTGTCACCAAAAAAAAAAAAAAAAAAAGAAAAGGAAACGCATACTTTGGTACTCTTTCCTGTTTACTAGTGAGAAGCAGCAGGGGAATGGCATTGATTTCTCCTGGTAGTACTGTAGGTAACTGTTTCTAAGAGCATAGAGAGATATCCTTTTGTGCTTCTGGTTGGATCAGTTTGACAGCTTCAGCTGTCAGGATATTCACTGGGTGTGCCTGACAGATTCTACTTGAGAATAGTTGTCATAGTTTTTAAGACACCTTGGTGCTAACATCTCTCAGAGTAGAGGAGGCAGCTGCTTTTTTTGTTGCTGTAGCTAAGGCACAATTCCATGTTCTCAGGTGTAGAGAAGTTGCAGTTGTCTCCTGCAGCCATAGAGACAACAAGCCACAGGTTAAGATAGAGTGGTAGGGTTGGGCCAGGGAAACAGCACTCATTCTGAAGGGGGAGCTACTTGTTGCGGGAGAGATTTAGGCAGTATCTGAGAGCACAACAGTCCTTTTCAGAAAGATGGAGTCTGAACTATATCTATCCATATTTATATTGCAGAGGTAATGGGAGGTAGATGTACAGAGCGTAGAGATAACAGAAATCAGAAAAAGTATTCCAGACATGAAAGTGCTTGGTAGACAAACACCTGGTCTTCTGGAGACCTTAATGCCATTAAGCAGGGTGAAGTTTGGGTGATGACCTCTGCAGACAGGGAGAATTGGGTGTTCTAGTGGCACTGAAGAAGGGGAAGTAGTGAGAAGTGGATGACCCTGGTGTTCTGGTTTGGCTCTGCTCTAGTCTTCTCACTTGTAATAGTGACAAGGAATGTGCTCAGCCCCATGGCTGCCCCATACCTTCAGGATACTTGTAGTTCTGTGTGATGTCCTCACAGCGTTCACTGCCAACACTCTTGGTGCTGATGTTGTTACCGGTGTATTTTGTGCCACCAAAAGCTGGCTTGAGGGTGTCATCTGCTTTGTGTATCCAGACATGACACTTGGCATTGATGGCAGCAAAGAAGTAGCAGACATCATGATCAACCTGTGTGTCCCCTTCCTTGATGGCATGAACAGGGGCTGGCCCACAGAAGGATGGACCTGAAGAGAAAATGTGGTCCAGTTAAGATTCAGGTGCTTTCCCAACTGAACCCATCCCTAGTTTAGACCTACACTGGTGAAGTGTTTATTTTAGAAGGCCATTAGGAAACAGTGATAGAGCTTGTAGAGCTTGATGAGCTGCACAAACCAAACAGATAAATGCCAATTTTGTGCCTAAAGTCCCAACAGGGTGAGTGAGTTCCTGTTCTTTTGCATCCTTCCACTGGAAGATGGGAAAGGAGGAATATTGAATGGCTTTATTTGCCCCCTGCTTCACTTCCCCCCTGCTCCTGCTCAAGCCCATCTTTGATATCTTACCTTTGCTTTTTTCCTGGCAGGTGGCATCCAGTGCCTGCCACCCGCTGAACTCTGGTAGCAAGTCTGTCCGAGCCATCCAGCATTCATTCCAAACGTGGAAGGTCCTGCAAGAAGCAACAACATGAACTTATATCAAGGGACTGAGCCCTGAGGTACAGTAAAGCTTTTGTCAAACCACAGCCAGTTAATGCTCCCTTGAAAGAGTTCAGTTCATATTGGAAAGAGCAGAGTTCCCTGTGGAGAAACAAGTGGAGTTTCTCCAGCTGGATTGGGCTATGGTTCCTCCTTTGTGGGCCCTAGAAATAGGGCACTCTTGAGTTTAGGTTGCAGCAGTTTATCAAGAGCAGGTCTTGTAGACAAGATCTCAGCTGAGCTGTCTCCCACCACCTCCTTGCAGCTGTCTTGCCTCTTTCCCCCATGTTTCATTTCCCACATCCAAGTATTGTCTCAAATTCTTGCTTGGGCCCTGCCATGTGTTCTTACCAAACACGAGCACTCTTGTCCTGTGTAAGCAGTGTCCCATCTTCATCATAATACTCATCCACACTCAGGCTGCTCTTGGTGTTGTGAGCCCATGTAAAGCCAGTGACCACCCTGGTAGGGATTCCCAAGCACCTCAGAACTGTGCAGAAGAGAGAGCTGTCAATCAGTTGTGCACCCTGCCCTAAGGGTGCCTCTGCTGATAGATGTAGAGCCTCTTCTGGTGCTAGGTCTGTTAGGAATGGCACCAGGTCTGCTGTTGGGACTTTGCAAGAGACATTGCTCCCTCAGGAAATAAGATTTAATTTCAGTGAATGGATGTACTGATACTATTATCTCGTAGGCAGTGATGCTGAGTGTTGATGATGATGCCTCTCACTTAAAGATTAAAGATTATAGCAGCACTGTACCTGAACACAGGACTGCAGCAAACACCCAGCACCTCCCGTTGCAGATGGGCTGGAATTTTGATGCAATCCACTGCTGGAGGATGGGGCTGCTTCCCAGCCACCTGGTAGGAGGTGTCCCATTATAGTGTTGCCCAGGCTTATATTCTGTCAGGCTTCTAAACTCATTGCAGTTCAGCTGCAGAGAAGGAGGAGAGAAAGATGTATTAAGGAATTGCCTCTCTTTGGTAGGTCCACCTGATCCTGTTTGTGGAGGCTACTCCCAAAACAGATGAAACTGAAAGGATGTTTTTTATGCAAAGCATGAAGGTCATGGCTGAGCAGAACAGGTGCAGCAGTCTCCTCTGAGATTTATTCAGTAAGTGCACTCTCACTGCTAAGAACCTCTTGCAGCACTACCTGTGTGCTGAGGGAGAATCAGGACAGGCTGGAGATGGGCAGGAGGTGTTGTTTGGAACAGGCTTCCTCTTTGGTCAGTGGTTTGTCCTGACATGGGGATGAGAAGGTGCCCCCCGTTTGGGTCAGGGCTGCTCTCTGCCCTCCTTACCATGGCAGCAACTGCTCGGCAGACGTGGACGGGGTTTTTGCGCTGGGCAGGATCCTTTTCTTTTTGCAAGTGCTCTCCTACAGCCAGAAGTATGAAGCAGATGTCAACCATATCCTCCTCAAACTGAAACAAGAACACATAATATCAGGAAATTCTCCATGAACTTTTGTTCTCTTGAGTCCCTACAAGGGTTTGTGACTGTGCAGATTGTTTCTCCCTTTCTGCTGATAGTTTTAGGTAAGTGGGCTGTGAAGGAGGGCTCCAGGCAGAGATTTGCAGAAGGGTGCTGAGGACAGACCTCCAACATTACTGAAGGTGGGAAACGCATCAGCATGATACTCATGTGTCCCCTGATTGAGGGAAATCGATGCTTTTCTGGAGCACTCTCTAGGCTGACACAGAGGTACTTCTATGATCTGCTGGCACTACAGTGAAATAGAATCACATTCTAATCACTGGATGTGTCAGATGGCTTTGGACAAACAGAAAGATCTTCTTATCCTCACTTTACCTGTTATATAGAGATGGTATTATTGAGCTCTGTTAAATGCTTTTATACCTGTTGATGAAAGGAAAGCACACAAAGCTCAGATACAGATCAGTGCGTTCCTTTATAGAGGATGGCCTGAGAATGAAGCTAAAATTACATATACTGGGTTATAGGACTCCATACACAGGTCTCTGTTCTCCTGCACAGGGGGTAGTGGGTGCAGAGAACATGGAGAGGGATAGAACTCTTTCACCAGAGCATCCTGTACACACCAGATATATGCACCTTTCCTCTGCTGGTGGTTGGAAGAGAGCACAGACATATTGGACCTCTTGCCTACCTGACTGAAGTCCCAGGGTTGAGCTAGGATTGCATTTTCAGTCCCCTGGTAGATGATGCCATCTTGGTTTAAAATATACTCCTGCCGCTGTGCCTCATTAGCCAAGAATACCTCATCATCTAGATTTGAGGGAAAAAAAAAATCAAGAATAAAGCATTCCTGGTCTCAGATACACTTGCATCTCTCATGCATCAGCAGATTCCACTGTGCTTTGGCAGTCCCTGGCATTCTGTCCTGAAAAATACCACAGATTGTGATTCAGACAGGAAAGAAGAATTTCATTGTCATCTCCATTTTCTTGTGCAAAGAGTTCCTCTGGACCCAGGCTGTTGCATTCGCTGGCTCTTCTACTCTCCTGGCTGTTAAGTTCTAATACTGAGAGAGATACAGTGGCCTTAACCAGACCAATTACAATCTTGACTCATCCTAAAATCTCTATAATAGGAAACACTTAATCGAACATTTTTCCCTTAGCAGAAGGACAGGGCTCTTGCAGCAGAATACTCCAGGGAAGAGACAGAAGAGCTGAGGCAGGAGATTCTGGGCTTTATGAGCCCCTACCTCTCTCCTGAGGTGCTGTGAGGAGCTGGGCAGCAGTGGAAGGAGCACTAGATGAGCCAGCCCCAGCCTCCCTCCATGGAGGCAGTGCCACAGCTCCAAAGTTGTTTTTGTGAAGTGACTTGATCCCAGCCTGCCTTTCCATTTCTGACCACCTACCTCGGCACCAGGGATTAAAGAGGAGGGTGAAGTTGCCCAAGAGTTGAGGGGACTTGGAGGCACATAAAAGTAGAGTGTACTGGCCAATGGGGGCATTGGCAGGTGTGTTCACACACAGGGTCCAGAAGTTCGGGTCCTGTTCCTCCACTGCCGCACTCCACTGCTTCTGGTCTCCCAGGCTGGAGATGGGAAATTCAGCCTGGATTTCATTTGCGTTGGAAGAATGTGGTCCTGCAGACAAAGAAATCTGGTTGTGTTCATTCCAGACATTGTGTTTATTCCTCACCTGCGCAGAGTGCAGGGACCTTGTCTATTTCTGGAGCCATAGCTCTCCTTATGAGAGAGTCATGACCCTTCAGCAGCTTAATGCCTACTGAACATTGCTAAGGTCAGTATTGCACTCTGGCCTCCATGTTTGAAAGTGAGATGTGCTTTCCATAGATTTCTAGAAATCGGGAACAGCCAGAATGGTGCAGACCTGCTTTTCCTGGAATTTAGTGTCTTGTAACAGAAGACACAGCCCAGTGCTCACAATATGGTAGAAAGCTGGGGCTGAAAGCTGCTGTCCTTCTCAGGGGTCTCACTAGAAAACACTCTAACAGAAAAAAATCTGTGACAGGCCAGCTAGGTTTGAATACTCCTAACCCTAAAAGCCAGAGGAGATCCCATGAGTATTTTGAAATCATGGAATAGTGAACCCATATTAGTTATTGTGCTGCAGTGTCTCTTCTGGAAGGGATCCGGTAGTGACAAGCAGGAGACTCTACTGTGCCTTACATAAAGAGTTCACTGGCCTCACATCTGTGCCTTACATAAAGAGTTCACTGGCCTCACATCCAAATTTGGGCACCCCTGCCCAGTTCTGGAGATGGCTTTTGCCCCCAGCTCTGTTCTTCAGGTGTGTGGTGGAGCAGAGCTCGGGTAGGTTTGTAATGGCATTACCTGTCTGTACGATGAGGAAGGTCCTCTTCATCTGCTGCAGGTAGTTGTGTATTGGAGCTGAGAAGCTCACAGTGATGGTGAATGGCTGTCCACGCCTCACTATGAGCCTTTCAGTGCTGATTTCTTCTGTGTGGTGGTTTTTGTTATTCTCTGGGATCATGAAATCACATTTTTGGACGCTCAGACCTGTAGAGTGAGAAGATACATAATGAATTTGGGGCTGTGAGCTACCTGCAGTTGGGGACACACAAACAGCTGATTAGGTGTTTCTCCACCCAGACATTCTCTCCCTACCTTTGAGACTTTCTATCCAGTAATGGTAGGGACCTTCACTCTGAGCTTGGCTGTTCTGGTGTTGAGTGACTGTTGAGCTGCCTTTGCTTATACCTGACATCATTAAGTGCACTGGTGCAAACTTCACTGCTGGTTCAAATGCACAGCTGGATCAAACACCAGTTTTCCTACTTTGTACCACATTAGCTGACAGTGCCGTACCCAGAGATGCGGGAGACCATAAAGGTCCTACTCCTCCTCCTGTCTCCTACACAGGCTTTGTGCACATCATGTGTGCTTCTGTCCAGCACCAGAAGACAGAGAAAAATTGTCACAATTTCAAGCACCCAGTTACTCCCTGTTTTATCTGAGCCTTGCGATCATCCTGACCTTATTTATCTCTTTGGCTTGTAGCTCATCACAAAGATCCTTGGCCCTGTGGGTTGTAACTGCTGCCCCTCATGTGACACATGCTGTCACCTACCTCCCCTTGCTGACCCATGCTCCTCCCTCTGTTGCAGCTAAAAAAATTAAAATCCATAGAGCATTTCTCTGCTATCTAAATTGATTGCTCCCGTGCTAAAGCCGTAACTGCTCTCTTCACAGATTTCACTGGTCTACTCTCTCCTGATGTCTTGTCTTGTCTTCTGCATTAATACATTCTCCGATCATGGTTGTCCCATCTGTATTTGTTGGGGACTCTTACTGGGTTGTGTGCTTTGTTTTTCCTTTCCCCATATATTTTTTTTTCCATGTGATGTTTTCAGTGAATGATTCTGGTCTGGCTTTCAAATCTCATCATGGCTGTTCCAGTTCAAAGCCCTGCACTAGTTCAGGCCTTAGGGAGCCACCTCAGACCTCACCTATTTTCTTCTCTGTGATGAAGATGTCTGTTCTGTCTGTCTTGTAGAATGGTGAATGGTGTGAGTCTGGCTCCCTTCCATCATATGACTTTTCATGGATCTTACTATCACTTTCTTATAAGTTGCCTGGAACCTGGACTGTTTCCCTGCTCCAGGGGCTCAAACACTTGGTCACCTCTCTATTTCAGTTGTTTAGTCTCCTTAATTCCTCCCACCTCCCATTCCCTTTGCTGAGGATTCACTTACCTTTGCTTCCAAACTCTCACCTGTCCGCTTCAGCTGCTTCTTGCTGCTTCTCAGACTCCTCTCTGACATCAATACCAGCTTTTGATTTCTGTGTGTTTTAGTGCAGTCTGCCATGCGAGCTGAGCTCCTTAAGCCTTTAGAACACTTGGCTCCTGCCCTGCAAGCTCAGCTCTTCCACAAGCCTCATGAGCACTGTCTTGGAGCAAGAACAGTTGTCTCTTCCTGACACACAGCTGGCAAATGCTTGGAACTAAAAGAAATTATTTTTGCTTACCTTGGCCCATAGCTGGTTCCTGGTACCATGAAAATATTCAGCTTCTGCTTGCTCTGGTGGGCAGTGACTCCTTCCTCCAGCTGTCTTTAAAACTGTCCTCTTGCAAAGTTATTTGCTTGATTTCTTTGTACTGGGTGGGATGTGGGGTTGCCGCCTTTCCAGCTTATCTGGTGTGCAGATGTTGAGGATTCTTTTATCTCTCAGACCACACTGAAGACAGGCTACAGATGAGGTGAAGTTCCACAGCAAGATGTGAAGCATTTAGAGACAGCCAGTGACAATTCCTTCAAGGAGCTGTGCGCTGAGGGCCCCAGAGTAGGAAATGCATATCTTAATATGGCTCTAAATAATGCACAGAGTGCACTTCCAATGTAAGTGTTGGAGATCTGCTCTCCAACATTGACCCCAAGCTACTTAGATCCTAAACCCTTCAAGGAGTTTAAAAATATAGTCAGTATAGTCATCCATTGCTCTTGTGCCTAATTCACAAAAGTGAAATCCCTTAAAAATGAGATGTTAAAAGAAATGTTAAAAATGTTAAAAGGAACAACTAAATTTGTGTAGCTTAATGTAGATTATTTTAAAATACTGCGATGGAGACTTGGACTAAATACAGTCTTAAAGTTGCTGTCATATAAAAGGAATGTCACTGGATTGATAATAATTGGTCAAAAGACAGGAAATAAGATATCAGAAATGAACAGCTTTCACTGTGGAGTGAGTCATCAATAGTTTTGCAGAAACCTATGATCTCCAACAAACAAGAATAATTTGAGAAGTTGATTACATAATACAGCCCAGTGAGTTTGGTGGTTTTCTTAGTATTTCTATATTAAACTTCACAATTGTTTGCCTATATGCATTTAAGCTAAAAACAAACTCCCTTGAGTTTTAGGTTTTTACAGCACAGCCTTAATTGTTTAGATTCACTTTCACAGAGTAATTGCAGAGTGATTGCAGTTGTAAGGGACCTCAGAGGTCATCCTGCCCAAGCTTCTTCTCAAGCAGGGTCAGCAAGAGCTGCTGCTCATCTCGTGTACTGAAGAGCCCAGCTCTGGGCACAGCACTCCAGCTGTGGCCTCACCAGCACTGCATAAAGGCACGAACCCTTGACCTGTTGGCAGTTCTTTACCTAAGGCACCCCAGGACATCCTTCCCTTCTCTGTGGCAAGGGCACACTCATGCCTTATGTGAGCTTTGACTGCTCTGACTTTTATTGCAAAACCTGGAGGTCACCAGATTTACAGAAATTGAGAACTCTATGTATAAGAACATTGGGGAAATCTCACAGAAAAATCTGTATTTATTATTAGCATACATTTTTCAATGTCAATTAAATGTGGTTTTTGTATATGTCTTGAACTTGTTTCTTACATAACGAGCTAAACACAGTAGGTGATGGCTGATTTGTGCTCTTTCAGTCTAAGCGAATAGTAAACCAACAAACAAATGACGGTGCTCAAACTTCCGACTTTTTTTGCATGATCAATGTTCTTAAATGCACCTTTGCAGTATACGTGTGAGTTTTGAAGCTCTAAATCTGAGTGGTTTAGATACAAGGAGGTATTTATCCCATCATCGCTGCCTTGTAATGACTGTGTACACACAGTACCATCTCTTGGTCAAATTGGCAACTGCAAGCAGGATTTCCTGCGTAAGGATGCATTCAACTCTGACACAAGACCTACTTATCGTCCCTTTGTGTCTTTCATGACACTGAAGTGGGCAGAAAAAGCCCATGGAGAAGGTTAACACACAAAGGAGACTTCTGCATATAGTACTCAAGTGTTTGTACCGGCGTTCCATCTGGTGAGAATGGGCCCCCTGTCCCAGGCTGTCCCTACATCCAGGGCTGCCCATCCAGGTGCAGAATCCAGCACTTGCCTTTGTTAAACTTGGTTTTGTCACTTCTGTATCCACTGCACCCCTGACATGCTTCTAGAAATCTTGAGGAGTAATCCATAAGATCCTTGAAAGTGTCCATCCTGCCTGGATATTATTTTGTTATCTTATAATGTGTAAGGATATTTGTTTTAGAAGTTCAAACATAAATCCGTAAAAACTTTATTACCTTTAAAAATAGAAGCTTAAACTGTTTCGTGAGCATCTTTAATAACTGGGTCTCTCTCTGAATGTAATGATTAAAAATTATATACACCCTTTTTGTGTGTCTACATTTTCAGCTTTGATGTGGCATACCCATGAATTAGATGGGAATTTTCATTTTAACGGGAATTTCTTGTTGCTTTAGAGCAACAAGAAATGCTTACACTGTGCCTTTGGTTTTGTCTTTTACAGCAAACAGTGTCCTCCACATTCAGTACAGGAGAGTGAAAGACCAAGAGGTAAAGCAGTGAGGCTTTAGTGGCAGAACTATGTGATTTGAAACCAGAAACTTTGGCTATTTCTGGTTGATTTTTTTTTTTTAATCTGAATCGAGAACCTTAGAAGAACAGAATGATGGGGAGAAACCTTCACCACCCTGTAGGCTGATTTCAGAGTGTTTCAAGACCAATTCATGGTATGAATGAATGCTCACTGGATGTTTTGGAGTGATCAGACTGGAATGAAGGCTGGCTGGGTCAGCCTCTTGGGCATGCTCTTATTTAAACTGCATATTTATGAAGAGAAATACTGACAATTAGCCATATTTCACTCCACCGACTCCCATTGACTTCTGACCAAGGGCTGTGTTAAGGACTGTAGGTTTGACAAAAGCAATTTAAATCCTTCTTCGGGCACTTACATGTTTTTCTCTGTAATAATCATTAGCATAATTGAACAGTTGTCTCACGTCTCATGCGGGAAGAATGTGTTTCTCCTGCGTGGCACAGGCCAGATCTGCATTTTCACACTCAAACTGAGCTGGGTGTGGTTGCTGAGGGCAGATGAAAATGCTGACACGGTGAAAACCCAGCGAGTGTTGCAAAACCTGGAACTTGGCACAGGCTCCACAGCGCCGGTTTCCCTTTGAACTGCAGGCTTCCTTTACAGGTAGTTAATTAGGATGAGCTCATTCCAAGCTCGTGTGACAAACACTGTCTGAAATAATTGCCTCGATTGTATTTAAGAAGGAATACTGAAGGAATCTGAACGCATTGGCTGTACTGTGTTTTAAATATAATGTCAGTCTGCATTCTTGCAAGATTTAATGAGATTTTCTGAAATATCATCACTACCTCAAGGCCTTTTCTGAGGCTAGTGGAGGATTGTATACCCTGACTCTCCAAGATCCTGCAAGACTTAATTGATAGGTGCAAAGCTACCTATTCCCCTCTCCTTTGCCTGGAGAAATCTGAATTCCTGTGTGTATGTGTGTGTGTGTCCTTTTCAACCTTCATTCCAGTCTCTCTGGGCTGACTAGTTTTACCAAGCTTCTACATCCACTATAAGTATATGTGTGGGTGGCAAAATACTGTAATTGATGTAATAAAGTAGGACTTTACATGTTTTGAAGATTTTTTTTTTTGGCTTTAAAACAAAGAAATATTAAAATGAGTCTTCAGTTTAATCTGTGTCACAGGGTCAGTTTGTGTTCATGGGGCATTCTTTCTGGGGGAAGCTCGTCCTGTGTTGCCAGACAGTACTGACTGTCAAAATGCCTCTTAGGAAAAGTCAGATCTTTGCTATATTGGCTTGTTAACTTTGCAAGGAGTGAATGGGGACATTAGGGATTTAGATATGGGTGGCACAATGCCTCCCTCATGAATGATGATCGGCCTTAAGCAGCTTTGTGGGATGAGGATGAGTGGCTGTTAATTGTGAATTTTCCTACATCTTTCTCATGTCCTTTTTCTGCTTTTCTACTTTTTCTAGCTTCTCATTTTTTCCAATCATACGAAGAGAGTTCTGTTGTAACACTGCCATATCTTATTGTTGTACTTTCCTTCTAACAATAAGATTGAATGATAAATTTGATTCTAGAATTTAATTATAGCAGCTACTTGGATAGTACATTGGCTATTACTGAATAAAATATATTTAGTGGATATAAGCCTGGAGAAGGGAAGGTTTCAGGGCCACCTTGTAGTCCTTACCAGTGCCTAAAAGGTGCTTACAAGGAGGCTGGAGAGGGACTTTTCACAAGGGTATAGGGAGATTGGACATGAGGGACTGGCCTTAAGCTGGAGGAGGGTAGGTTTAGACTGGATATTAGGAAGGTTCTCTGCCCTGTGAAGTTCATGAGACACTGGCACAGGTTGCCAAGAGCAGCTATGGCTGCCCCACCCCTGGAAGTGTTCAATGCTGGGTTGGATGGGCTCTAAGCTACCTGGGATAGTGGAAAGTCTCCCTGCCCATGGCAGGCACCTGAAACAAGATGAACTCTAAGACTCCTTCCGACTCAAACCATTTTATTATTCTGTGATAATTAAATTGCATTCCATGAAGCTTATAAAACCAGTGATTTTAAATTATGTTCCTTGGAAATCCAGCTGCTATTATTGCTACAGGCCCTAATGCTGCAAACCATCAGACTTGATCCTGTCCTTCAAGTTAAATTGTGTAATGATTCCCACTAGTAATTGTATGTGTGAAGGCCCATAAAACAGGCTAGAGAATGAGAAAGGTGACACTGTCCTTACAGTACAGTCTGTGGTATCTTTTTATTAGTTTCCATTCATATTACATCACTTTATTTTGGCTGAGTAATCTGCATTTTGGTGCTTCCAGTCACAAGAATGCCTGAACACTGCACCAGCCTCATAAACTGGCAAAACTGAACTGCTCTACAGGTTATATCACTGAGCAGGAGCCACATGAAGCATCACAAATCCCTTAATGTCTGAAAAGTGGGTGCAAACCAAGTCTACCTGAAGCTGCCTGGTGCCACTCCTGTAGGGAATGATTTCAAATTCCACTGTTGAAGTCTCCATGGGGGCCATTCTTTCCACACTAAAAGAGAGAATACATTTGTAAGTTAAAGCAGCTGAAGAATTCTTGCTATATATTCTTTTGAGTACCCAAATTTAAGACTGTATACCATCTCTCCACTCCCTGAGCATTCCATAATTCAAATCTTGGCTAAAGAGGTGCAAAAAACTCCATCTGCTGTAGGGAGAGTACTGGCATGGTGACATTTTGTCCAAGGCTGGTGCAAATGAAAGTCATGAGGTTGACAGAATATTTTTAAAAACCCCACTGGTAGATTTCCCACCAAAGTGAACAAGTTACCAGCCAGAAGCATTTACATACTGGATTCGGAGTTGCTCTTTGAGCAGACCACTGCCTTCAGCTCTCAGGACACAGTCTGTCACCTCCTCAGACAGAGGGTTGGTAAATGTGACCTCCACATTGACAGGCTTGTGTACCACAGCTGGACCAAGGACCTACAGAGAGAAAACATTCTGCTCAGCCACAGCATCAGTCTCACGTTTCCTAATGCTTTTCTCCTTTCATTCCCATTGCAAACCACTTACCCTCCTAGGATCACCTGAGCAGGAAGGAGCCAGGAATTAGTTCATGTACATAGTTTTGGGCAACAGAGTTCAGCCTTGAATGAGCCATCCAGTGTGGCTAAGAATCAGCAAACTGCTGTAGAATCTACCATTTAGTCCCTTTTTTAACTAGGTCCGTGCATGGTTTCATGTATAGCACAGTGTATGATACTCATCAGAGTGAGTGAGAACAGAATGAGAATACAAGTATTGGCATATATGGTTTACTACTGGAGGCACCTTAAATTAGCTTTAACCAGGCTAAATGAAAGGTTTGGGATTGGAAAACATGGGAAGTGTCAGACAGAGGTGAATTATGGTGTCTCAGGGAGAAGAATGCAAATTAGCAAATAAACATATTCATTACCTTATTTTGGCTAAGATAACGTGGAATTGGTGTATCTGGTATATATTTGTAAATAATGTAATATTGCTTAACATAATCAAAAGGTCCATCAGCCCAATTGCATCTCTCTATTACTGTCTCCATGTTTATAGGGAAGTTTCAATCAACAGAAACATAAATGCTTCTTAAAACTTAATCACTGAATTGAAGTAATTTAATCTAGGTGCCTGCCCTACATAAATTGGCTTTGTAATTTGCATTGCACAGCACAGAGACTTTTTACGAAGTCTCACTAGAACCTGGTATTCAGAAATTACCAGACCTGCAAAAAACCATACTTTCTACTCCTGTGTGTGACCTTGCTTTTCTTGTATGCTACTGACAGAGTGGTTTGGGACAGCTAATCTAGTCTGGAGGCCCTGAGGGACTCTGCACATTACCATATTCCCTCTATGTTATTTACAGTAAGATGAGCAGATAGCATTTGATCCCATGTATTATACAGCATTTAAATCTGCTGTCCAAAACCAGTTCAGCTTGTTTATGTGGATGTGATAGGCCATGCAAAGTCAGGGCTGTCCCTGGGCAAACATAGTGCAGGATCTTTCCTGTACACTAAGAACTGCTTTTTATTCATTGTACAACATCTGTTAAAAGTCAGTTAAAAGTGGAAAAAAGAGAAAGCCTCCAGTTCTAATTAATCACATGGGAAGTGTTGCAGAAGGTTAAAAGTGACACTTACTGTGATACAGTTAAGGAACTTCCTTTGCATATTGGTAATAAAGAGACTCACAGCCCTGGGCATTATCAGCTGGTCAGTGAAGGTGTCTTTGGTAAAAGTCAGTCTTCCTAAATAAACTGCAAGATATTGATCAGACTTTTGTAACAAAAGGGGAGGTCTAAATATGGATGAGATTTCTCTGTCTGTCTGCATTCTGCCTGTCCCTCCTTAGGTAAACTTACCTTATAAGTCTTGTAACACTGAGAACTTTATCAGTGCCACGTTAACAAGCTCTGGCAAGAATATCCCAGCACAGTTATGCCAAGGAAAGATTTGCCTTTTTTTAGTGTATTTCATTTCATTTGTATCATATGGCAAATTACTACAGCAACAAGATCTAGTCACCCCCAGACATGATTTCACTTCCCATACTCCTTCTCATGAGGAATAGATGGAGTAGGAATTCTAGTTGCTGCTTCTCAGCACAGCTCTCAAGTGTCACAGAAGAGACTAGCTTTTACCTTGATGGTGAGAAAAGGATCCTGGAGTACAATATCCTTCTCGACTAGAAGAGAGGCTTCCCGTTTGATTTGGCACACAGCAGTCACTAGGATCTTCCTGTCATCCATCAGAGAGTTTTTGTACTGGGAATAGGAGATCTTGAAAGAAATCTCTTTTACTGGAATAGAAACAGAAACAAATTTCCCTCTCTTCTTTTTTTCTGAGTACCAGCTATCTGTAAGATACCTGTGTTTTAAGAAGCAATACTCTTATCACCCTGGGCCTGCACATTTGTGGACGTTGACACCAAAGGACAGGAATGATGCTCATGGGTGACTTCTACTTACATTTACATAAAACACTAAATGATCAGGTACAGTTTGGTACCTGGATGGATCCGAGGATAGATGGATGTGGCAAAACCTGCTGGTGTTTTTTTCATTTATCTGAAGCTGGGATTTATTGCTCCTTCCCTGCAAAGAGGGCAGAGCTCAGAAGGTGGGTTGGTTTAAATGCCCTTGCAGCCCTTGCAGATGCAGCTGTTCAGCCTCTGCCTTGCAAAATCAGTCTCTGTGCCAGTGAGGAAGACAATGGAACTCAGTATATGGAGAAAAAGACTTCTACTGCTGGAACTGTGGAATGAGCTCTAACATGTTATGTATTAGCTTGAGGGGGTAGTTCTGCTCATCTGCACTACATCTCATTTTTCAGCACTGTCCCTATAAAAGCAGGGCAGACCACTCTCTGCAGGTGGCACAGCTCTTCTTGCAGGTAGTGGTTACTGTCGTGCTGCTGTGAAAGTTGTAGGCTTTTCTTTCCCCCCTTTGGTCTGTCTTTATGCTTTGCTTATGGGGAGCTAGCAGCTCACTAATCTCCAGTGTATGTCTCTTAGTTGTTCTTTCTTAGCAAAAAAGGTCGTAATGTAGCACCAACAGTGGCTGTGCTGGGTCAGACAAAAGGTCACCCTGCTCACCTGTTTGTCAGTGCCTGAAAGCAAATGCTTAAGACAGGGAAAATATGTGTGCTTCTTCTCCCCTGAACAGCCTTGACCTCCAACTGTTTGCAGGTCATGTACTTCTTGAGCCATTCTTTATTTCCATATGATCTGACCACAACCCAAAACCATGTCTTGTAATAAAATTAAAAATTAAAATTACCTTCTTCAGATCCAAGTTGAATAGACCTATGTAACTGTAAAATCTCTGCCTTGGGTTTTCTGGTGTAGAGAATGGCTGAAGCCTTCAGTTTAACCTTTATGGTCTTAAAATCTGAGATCAAGTTTCTGAGTGTCAAGGTAAGGAGGATGTCCTGGCCAATCACAGGAGATGCATCAAGAAGCAGCTTCCCCGAGATGCTGGGGGTTTGTGCAGGCTGTGCCCTTGAAAATCGTCTTCTGGGTCTTGGAATTTTGGTTCTTTTTCCAGGTCTTCTCACACCAAGCAGCTTCAGTGCTTTCTTGTACACCTGCCTTTCTTTCAAGGATCCTGCATTGAAAAATACGATGGTCAGAGATCTTGTGCACGAACTGTGCAGTGGAGCCATGGCTGATCTCAGAAATTTAGGGAAGCTGAGAAGGGCAAAGATACTCAAGAGGAGAAAGTGAGGTCTAACCTTGATGTGAATTTTGGCACCAAAGCAAATGAATGTACATGGCCATGAAGGCTGGAAAGCGAAACCTGCCCATCGGCTCCAGGTGGCTGTTCATGGGCACCTCTTAGAAGCTGTGGGAAATAGAAAGGTAATTCTGGGGGGGGCTCAGTTCTGCAAAAGGTGGGGTGGTTGCCATCTCCTCTGAAACTGAGAAGGATGAAAAAACCCTTTTGCAGAAATTCTCCCCAAACAGCTCTCCAGAACGGCTATTGTTTCAATTGAGTCAATATCAGCAGTTAAGGAGCCCCAATACTTTGAAAATTCACAATTAATTTGCTCTAGAAGTAAAGAAATTAAGTCAGTGCACAGTCCAACAAAGACCTTAATTCTTTTCACATCTGATCATCAGTGGCAAAACTACTGTAATAAAGAATTTACCTTCTGGATATTTGTAATTAGCAGTGACATCCACACGGGAGTTGGTGCCCACTGCTTTGGTGCTGATAAATTTTCCAATCTTCCTGGTATCAGAATAAATTCTCTCTTTTCTTTTCTTGCTATAGCGAATCCAAGTAACACAGTCAGCATTCACTGCTGCAAACACAAATGGGCTGTCGTAATCCAGGGTCACATCCCCTTCTTTAATGGCTTTGGTGGAGGCAGGACCACACTGATAGATGCCTGTATTAGAGAGGGAGAAGTTCAACAACATAAATCCTCATGCTGACAGCAGGAGGGAGAGGCACTCACTGCAGAGGCTCATATGGGAGAAGTAAAACAACATAAATCCTCATACTGACAGCAAGAGGGAGAGGCAGCCACTCCAAAGACACATTTGGGTCAAGTACTGTGTTTTCATGTCTGTCTAATAGGGTAACAGCATGTACAGAGATTCCACAAGCACTTCTATCTAAAGGTGGGGCTGCAGAGGAGGTAGCAGGGAGAGCTGCAGGTTCTGATGGTGGGTGCTGTGAGAAATGTTCTCACCCACCAAAGGCTGCAGGGCTGCATGCAAAGCTGCCAGGTGAAAGGAGAGGAGAGGCTGTGAGGGATGTGAGCTGAGTCAGAACTACAGTCAGACTTAAAAGATGGGAATCAACAGTGCTTGGTGGGCATTGATAAGAACTGGGAAACTGAATTTATCAAACCTGGTAGTGAGGAATGGGGTTCTGTGATGTGAGGAGCTAAGACAAGCAAAGGATGAGATACATGAACTGATATCCTGGCTTTTGTGGAGGCAGAGAATTGAAATGATGAAGAATTGTTATGCTGGTCAGCAATCCAGAGGCTGACAGAAAAGCTCCTACTGCAGATTGATGTGGGTGTTGCTTTCTTGTGCACCCAAATTAATGCTACATCTACAGGAAATATATAGAAGAGAATTGTCCAGAAATTTCCTGGGCAATGTTTAGGAGGAACACTATCTACAGTTTTTTTAATATTTACAACAATGTTACCTTTGCTTCTTTCCTGTGGTGTTGCATCCAGAACCTGCCATCCATCATAAAAAGAGCCAAGGTCTCTTCTAATGAACCAGCTTTCATTCCAGACATGGAAATTCCTGTAAGGGAGGTAGAATGTGGAATATCTGATCTGTACAGTGCAACAAATAATCCTAATTGATTGAATGAAAACTCCTCTATGGACAGAGCTGCCGCTGTACTCCTTATATAAGCACCTGCTTCCCTTTTTTTTTGCCAGCTTTTTGTGTTATACCTCTGAGAAATGTTGGGATGTTATGAAAAAGAAATGTTAAAAGGAAAATACTTCATTTCAGAGTCAATAATTCAATATTGGGCGTTCCTGAAAAAAAAGCCAAAAGTCTGGTGTGGAGTTTTCTATCACTGAGAGCATGAGGTTGAGGTGGTTTTTCAGGAGCATGATTCTAGATATTTTAGTTAGTGGGAAATATAACAGAAGAAATAATAAAGAAATATGTATATTTACCACACACTGTCTTCACTCAAGTGCAGGTTGTTTCCAGATATGTCAATGTACTTATCAATACTCAGGTTTAGGTTCTTGTCATGGGCAGAGTTGAAGTTTGTAATAACACGAGTAGGTATGCCCAAGCATCTCAGTACTGCAATACAGAATACCATAAAAGCTCTGTAAACCTATTTTGCAGACATTTAGAAAGTGTTTTTCTTGGTCAAAAAGTTTAGTGTATGTTTTCAGTGGTGAAACAAACCCTCAGAAATTTCCCTCCAGCTATGATGCAGGTCACAGTCGTGCAAAATTGCTTAAAAGACACTTTGACTGACATGACATTCTTAGCTGTAATGTCCTTTTTAATAAGAGTTTGGTTCACCCATTTATTTTAATCTTTGATTCTTCATCCTGTTCTCTCTCCCATTTTCCCTCTGTTTCTTCCTTGTTTCTTTTTCCACTTACAGAGATACACCTCTCAATTTTCCTTTGTGTTTTCCCCAAAGAGGTTTTTGTGTCTCAGAGCAGTTCTTAATGGACACTGCTAGGTTGAAATGATTTTCCTGACTTGCAGCTCCCTTTACAGGTCCTCAGAATTGTGACTTGCTCTTTGTGTCACCAGCAGGTAAGATAGAGCGGTAGGAAACGGGTACTGTGAGGAGACGGACTTAAAAGATTATTGGTTGTCTTTGAATCCTAGCTTTGAAACAAGAAACCGTGCTCTTTTTACCAGCCCAGCCTGGAAAACCCCTTTCTTTTTCGTTTGATTACTCACAAAGCTGGCACGCGTTATTACAACCTGTAAACTGAAGGATTTACCCTTCAAACACGGAGAGCAGAGGTTCTTCACTCTCCCTGTCAAAGCTGAAACAGCTTGAACGTTATTGTCACCAAGTTCAGACCGCAGAACTCGTAGTGAGCTGCCTCTGTGGTGTCATTTCCATCTCTCCCTGTGTACCTGTGCAGGTGACTCCTGCAAAGACCCAGCACTGGCCGTAGCGGACGGGTCGGTACCTGGCCCGGTACCACTTCCGAAGGATGGTCACGCTGCCACTCCAGCGCAGGGGGTTTGTTCCTGAGCGGAACTTCCCACTCCACTTCCCTTCCACTACTCCTTTCTCATCATTGCTGTTAACCTGAAAGAGTCCTTCTCATGAGAGAATTAAAGTATTTACAGGAAAAGAGAGAGGGAAACGGTTGGAAGTGACCCCGTGTGGGCAGCGCTGTTCTCATTGACTGGGTGGTGGGACAGGATATTTGAATCTTAGACAGAATTTTGTCTGCTCAAAGGCCACAACTGGATCAAACCCAGACCAGATTGTGGAATCTGGTGATTCAAAACTGCCTTGTTTTCAGTAGAAGTGGTCCCAAATGTATTAACTGACACCTGTTTACATTTACTGTGTTTCATCAATTAATCTCACCTCCTTGTATGTCATTACTCTGCTAGACTGCATTCATGCTTCTTCACATTCTCAAGTGATTTATGGAAGCCTTGAGAAATCCATCTTTTCTCTGAACGTGTGTTTGTTGTAAACAGTACTCACAGCTTGCCCCAGCTTGTTAGATGTGGTTGCATATATTTGTGCACATCCATTGTAGAGCCCCGTTTAAGTATCAGGTGTGGTGGTACAGGATGCAGTAAGTTATTTAAAATTTTTCTTTCTTAATTATTTGTACTTTTAGTAATTTTGTACATCTGAGTAGAGTTATTTTTTTTATGTTGAAGCTGAGAATGCCTAAAGTGAGTGCTGTCCAAGGGGCTGAAAAATATCACAGCTATAAAGGAGGAATCTCAGCTAAGGAATGTGATGAGGCATGTATTATTTATAAAATGGAAAACTCTTCAGCTGTCTAGTTGTGCAGTTATGTGTTTGTGAAGATGGGTGTGTGCTGAGAAATTGTAACTATTTGTTGCAGGAAACGATAAAAACCTCACTGAACAAATATCCCTTAAGTAAAGAATGCTAAATTCAGACATTAAATGCAGCCAAACCAGCACTGGTCTACCAAAATATTTTGTGCTTCTCTTGGTGTTTGAAAAACTTAGCAGGTGATTTCAGAATATACAAAGGCTTTCCAAATTAGTGAAAAGATCTAATGGACTGAAAATCTGTTTGGAAAATACATCTGAGGTTTGATGTTCCTCAGAAGTTCTTGGAAACATTCCTTCAGTTGTAAGCAAACTTTTGGGAAGAAGAATAGGTCTCCGTTTTACCTATTTTGTAGCCATTTTTTGCTAGGCTACACCTATAAAACATTGAGGAATTCAGGCTGAAGCACGAGTGTGGATTGGGGTTTTGTTGGTAGGTGCATTTCCAGCTGCAAGTGCTGCATCACTGTACCGTGGCGCTGATAACCCTGCTGACGTAGACAGGGCTGTTCCGCTTGGAGACATCCACAGCTGGGTCCTCGCGGTGCTTCAGGCTCCGATCCAGAACAGCCAGAGAGATATCAAGGATGTCCTCTTCAAACTGGAATCAAAACAAGCAATATATTAAGGGGAATTTCATAAGAAAACCCAGGGATTCACTCCCCACCTAGCTTCCTTCTCCAAGCATGGGAGGAAGATGTTGGGAACAGAGGTGCTTTCTGTACTGTTAAAGAAAATCGGGCCAAGAAGAAAACAAAACCATTAAGCTGCCAACTCTCCATAGTATTTTAAAGATGTCTGTGAGCACAGTGTGGGCCCATGGCCACTGGCATTTACAAGGACATTATGTGGCTTGGTGGCACAGACAAGACCACTGAGGGTTGGGCTCAGCAGCGTCACACCCTCCCACATCCTGCTGTGGATGGGAGGGCACCTGACTGTTATGAAAGCTTTGCTCTCATGGGCTGCCTCCACCTCATATCAGGTGATCTGAACTGAAAAAAACCCACAAAAATAATTATTGTGGGTTAGGACATTGATTGGGTCTGGAGAATGCCCCAGTGCTTGGCTGGATGGATGTGGCCAGGCAAGGATGGCCCTTGACCTCTGAGCCAGAAAGGAGCTCTGGCCTTGTTTCATTTATCAGTGTAAAAGAAGCCATGGGATCAGGAGGATCAATAGAAATGCTGTCTGCAAATGCTGGTGCAGTTGGAGGGCGTGAAGTGGCCAGGAATGGTTCTGGCTGGCCTGGGCAGTGGCAGGATGGCTGTGCAACTGGAGATGGGCTGTAGTTCTGACTGTGCTTGCAGCAGTTACACTTGGAGGGCCAAACTGATTTTCAAAAATTCCAACATGAGTTGTTTCATTTGAGTACATTTGGGGTATCCTTTTAGTATCTTCTGTCCGATTACTGAACAGATTGCATAAATACTTACATGCACTGGCTTTGCAATACCCAATGGCTTTCTTTGCTTTCTACAAGGGTCAAAAAACCAAGTACAATTTTACCAGTTTGTTTAATAGGCAAAAGAAAACTAAAATAATGCTTTGTTTCTTTTTTTTCTGTATGAGTACATGCTGCACAGGAGAAATGATCCTGATGCTGCTGTCTGTAATGTAATGGTAAATGAGATATATTTTCTGCAAGAAAATTTGAAGTGACTGAGGAATATTGAGCTCCTATACTATGAGATTTTTTTTTTCCTCCTCAAGAGCCTATTTACCCACTACTCTTATTTTGAAAGTTCTGTAAGAGGTGGTGCTGTTTACCTGTCCATAGTTCCAGGCTTCTGGTTGAATATCTTTTTCCACTCCCTGAAATATGATTCCACTGTCATTCAGAACATACTCCTGCCGTTCCTTTTCATTAGCCATGTAGACATCATCATCTACAAGCAGAATGAGACATGATGGCTGGAAGGAAACTTTTGCTGTAACTGAAAATCTCAAATAGAGGCCAGTGCTAGGGATCAGCTGAGGCCGTCCATGCATTCAGGCTTAGGACTCTCTGCTACATCTCTGTAACCATTTAGAGAGTGAGTAAAATAAATTCCTTTCAGGGGAACTGATTGTGTTCCTATCCCTTCAATAAGTGCAGTATGTGTCTTACTGGAACATGTTACTTTTTTTACAACTGATTGCAAGAATCAGAGGAAAAATCAGAGGAAAAAAAATTCTAGAATGAATATTTGGAATATTTACTGCCTCTGATTTCTTATCCTACAAGCAAAAGTCAGGGTCTTTGATGCTTTGCAACACTGAAGAAGGGGCAAAAACTTGATCCTTGATGTTGAAGAAAAAACCAACTTTCTGTGGCTGTGACTGTCAGATACAGACTTTACTGTGACGCCCAGATTTCCAGGCTGAAACAATGAGTTATTTGAAGGATGTGGTATGTCAGAGTATACCTGGACACCAGGGATTGAAGAGTAGCACAAACTGGCCCAGTACTTTGGAAGAGACCTTGTTCCCAGCCAGGACCTGGAGCTGGAGTTTGTATCGTCCGATGACAGCATCAGCTGGGCTGAGGATGGTGAAGTTCAGGCAGCGAGGCTCACTGGGCTCTTGGGTTGCACTCCAGCCACTGACACCCTCCTCAGAAAGGGTAAATATGGCCTTGGTCTGCTGGGATTCTGCTGGAGATGGTCCTGCCAGAGAGAATGGATGAACTGGGGATGGTGGTTTGTGAGAGGTAGAGGTGAGTTATGTGTAGGGACCAGAATGAAGATAATGTGTAGGGTTGCAGGGATGTCCCTAGGAGCAGAGATACAGCCTTGGCTTTGGAATGAGGATGGCTCCTGCCTTTCTTTTAATTATTACCTTAACTGGCTCTTGCCTTAAGTATAGATAAAACTTTAAAATGGGAGCTCCTAAGCCTAAAAGGACAAGGAAACCTGAATGAAACAGGACGAAGCTAAATGTTTCAAGAACAGGCCATGTAGACCTGTAAGGCACAAGTATTTTGGAGCTGGAGTAACCTGGATATGAGATGACTGCCATGGGGAGATTACCTGTGCTTGCAATAAAGGTGAAGCTGTCCCAAGATTGCACTGTTGTTTTGAGATTCAGAGAGATGCTGAAGGGCTGCCCTCTCCTCAAGATTACTTCTGTGCTGCTGTAATCAGAGGTATGGTGTGCAGCTTTATTTAGTTTGGATTGCCAGTTGACTTTTCCTGTTTTTAGGGCTAGAAAGATAAAAAGACATGTTAATTAAAAACATTTTCCTTCAGACTTGCACACCTTTTCATTCTGTCTAATGTACTAATTTTATTATATTTATATATAGCTGGCATTATGTGCTATAAGGAAAAAGAAAAATCCGTTGTTATTAAAAATTGAAAAAGGGCCAGGGAGTTAGACAAACAGCTAAAAGATGAACCCTTTTCTGTAGGATTCTTTCAGAAAGAGAAAAAACATTCAAAAATTCAAAATTCAGAGAGTTCATCTTTGATTTAAACAAAAAGTCAAAATTTTGTGTTTAGGTAAGACTTGTTAAAGTCTGAAGACACTGTTCTATTCCTTGTGTTCCTGCTCTTTTTCTGTGGTGATATCTACTTCACATAATGCTTTACAGATTTACAGAAAGAAATATTAAAACTTTCATCAGGAAATGCAAGGCTGATTCTGGAAACACCGCCCGACAGATGATGGCTAGAAGGTTGGTATCTTCAGTGTGGAACTTGCTTGTTATCTTCTCACATATCTTGTACCTAAGTTAATTTACAGTCTTGTAGCTTGAAGCTGGGTGTTATTTCACACTCTGCTGGAAAAAGATTACAAGCAGAGGAGTGGCATATCTCGAGGCAGTGCTATGGATTGCTCTATTGTATCATGATAGGTTGTCCAATTATGAAAATGGGGCACTGAAGCTCAGATTACAGAAGCTTCAAGCTTTCTCTTTCCTTGATTAATTAAAAAAATCCCACAACAACAAACAAAAACAAAGCAGAAAAATGCAGATTCCCCTATGGTAACAGGTGTTTGGAAAGTGCCCTTCCCCATGACGATATTCCAGAGGGGTTTCAGGTGAAGAAAACCTGCTCTGACTAGAGTTTGTTAACTCTGTGCAGAATAATGGTGCTGTAAGCAACATTTCCATCATTTCACTGAACCAAGGAGGAGCTCATGTCTGAGAGAATCCATAGAGTTCTACTATAATAATAGAGAGGGTGAGATTTCAGTTTTCTCCTGCGTTTGCAGCAGAGTTATAGTTTGTGAAGGCATGATAAAGGTGTAATTATACTAATTTTTCAGCTTTTTGGAAGAAATGTGCATTTCCAAGGCATACTCCTGGTAGTAAAGGCCTGGAGCAAGTGACTTTCCTGTAGTCTGTGTGCATAAGCATGTGTGAGTCTTTTCAGTTAAGGGTCTTGCTTCAGATGTGTCACCTGGAGACAAAAATTCCATTGGCAGGAGTCTGGTGTTTGAGTCACATGGTGTGAAATGCCTGGAAAGCATGTCTCTTGCATCATCACTTCATTTTCCTGGCTAAACATGTTTAATTGAAAGGGACCTATGGAAAGCATCATTCCTAATATCAAGTCCTCTAATTTAAGAGTGACTTCGAAGGTGTTTCCGAAGGGCATTTGGAGTCAGGGTTTGAATAGGAGTCAGTTTGCCTTGCTGCATTTTATCCATGTGTATCCTGAATGCCCAGGCTCTGTGGGGCTGGGAGCACCGCATGTTGTGGGCTGTGCAGCGATGCAGGAAACTGAGAGCATTTTGCACATCTGCAAATAAAAATGTCATGCATAGAGGATTTAAAGGCAACCAAACCATGGGCTTGATATTAGTGAGGCTCTGATGCTGAAAAACCTAAACAGTGCTGCTAAAGACTGTCAGAGTGGCATGTCACAGGTAAGGACAAGATGTCCAACAGAGGACTAGGGGAAGTGAGCAGAAATAGAAAAAATGAAGAGGGCAGTGGCTAGCATTGGTTTGCTCTAACAGTTTACTACATCTATAGTTTGATTTGCCTTGTGAAGTTCATGGCTGCACAGGCATTTCTAGAGAGTATGTGCAGGAGATCAGAAAAAAGTTCCCTACATGGGGCAAGAGCACAGTAAAGTTTGATGCCAGTCTTTTGTCCATGTGATCTCAAATTTATCCTAGTTTTGATCTTCACAGTTTCAATCTTATAATTCCTTTTTCTTCTTTCAGTGCCTGTGAGGAAAACTTATTTTCTATAATTCTGTCAGTGTACAATTGGCCAAAAATTTGTTTGAGTGTCCATCCTGTAATGGACACACATTGGGAACATGCTCAGAAGGAAAAGCCTGGTGGTCACTGCTGAAGATGCTGACCATGGTGCACACAGGGTTCTCTTTGCCTTTGACTGAAAGATGAAGCTCTAACAGGAAAACATATTTAGGCCAAACTCTAGAGTCTGTGTGTGAGTACTCCATGGTACATGTCTAACTCGAGGTCTTTGCAGCCAGCATGAGAGTGAGCACAGCGAGTGCAGCCCCAGACAGACAAACAGCACCCAGCTGGCAGAGCCCCTCTTGAGAGTCCAGAGGCCACTAAGTGACCTGGCTGAGGCCAGACTTCATGTGATCTAAGAGACTGGGGTTTCCATGTAGCAGTTTGATGCCCCAATCACTTGCCAATTGTTAATTAGGTGGCTGCAAAAGCACTGGATTGAGCAGTTAGTTGAAATGATAGAAAAATATTTTCTTACTCTACTTTTCTGTGTTACTGGAAAAAAAAAGTTCAAGACCCATGATAATAAAAGAAAAAAGAAAATCAGTTCTAGTAGAAAAACCAATAAATACACTTAACCTAAAAAAGCAAAGTTCCTGAGAGAGCAGCTATATGTAATTTGTTTCCCCAGCAAATACTGCTCATCTGGATTAGAAGAGGGATGTCTGGAGCCATCAGGCTGGATGAACTTACCTGCCATAAGGATTCTTTCTTCTTTTCCACACTGTGCGTAGCTCAGGTTACGGTTACAAAAGTGTGCAAGAACATTCTAAATCCTCTTCCACCAGCGCCAGTAATGAAAGGCTCAGGACTGGACTTGGCTACTTAGGCTGGAGTTTATACAAGCTGGGTGTGACCTGTGGTTGGTAGCTACTGTTTTTGTAGTGATATCCTACGTGAGCATCCACTGATGACTGCTTTAATTGCACAATCTTGAATCCAATTATCCTTTTGTAAAACTGGTGAATGACTGAGGAAAGATGATCATCAGTATTCTGGCATTTAGAGAGGAAAGCATCCGAAATTGGGTCTAATGAAGGAAATATTATCTACAGTAGGCAGAAGCAACTTAATTTTAGACGGTTTGGTTTGTGTCAGTTTAGGTTTTTGGGGACTGTAAGTACAGAGGGAAAGTGTACTCTAATATACCCATGGTACAGCACAGCTATGTGGGACATGGAGTGATCTAAGTAGATTTATAATAATTAGTGTTACTGCCAATAGCTTTCCCCCCACTTCTTCTTTTTTTCAGCTATCTGTCCGAAGATCTACATAACTGCATATAATTCGTTCTGTCTTTGCGACAACATTATTGTAAGAATGCTTCCTTCTCATTACCTGTTTCGGGTATGATTACCTATAATCTGCATTTCTTCTGTGAGGAGCAGCACTTGGCAGGGAGGGGGCATTGTGAAGTCAGCTGTGATTGGGAACTTGGGTTAAATAAAGAGAAGTGTTTAATGGCTGCCTCTGCTTCTAATAATTCTTCTTTGTAGTTTGGTGTTCATCATACATGCACATAGTTTCTCTGTAGCTGTTTGGCATGTCAAGGTTGGTTGGGCCCCGGAGGAAGCTACAGAGCTGCTCTTCTGGTGTGAGCCCTGCCCACTGCAATTACAGGCACCCTGCTCCTGCAGCTCCCTCCTGCCCTTTCCTCCTCCCTGTGTAACAGCTTATCTAAAACCTTGTCTTGCCAATTTGTCCCAAGAGTAGATTGCAGACTGGTCTGGACTTCCAGTGGGTTGTAATGAGGAGTGGGTGGTGTCAGGAGAAGGGGTAATCTCTTACTTTCCTCACCTCTACTTTCTACCTTGGGTCTTTTTTTCAATTCTGTTTCCTGTTTTGTTTCCACTTTCATATCAAGATTACTGGGAAACAAAAAGGCAAATTAATTGCCTGCAGTTTAAATATATTTTCAAAAAAGGAATCTAAAGAGGTTTTTTATGGTTTCTTGTGTGGTTTTTTTTTTTCTGTAAAAAATCCATGATTATGTCTGTATCCCTTAGACTGTGAAATATGATCAACTGTCAGACAAAAATGCCCATGTCCATAACTCCTGACAGCTGTCTTTCGGCTTATTAATTCTTATTAATTCTGCTTTAAACTTTTTGTAAATCATACAGCAAATATAACTCTTCAGGCTCGGCAGAGGTGTTTGCACACCAGGATTGCCCCACATCCTGCTCTGAGGGTGACCTGGCAGCTCCAGTACCTGGTCAGTCATTACCTGTCACAGCAGCCCGGGAGTTGACAGGAGCAAGGAATCCTTACAGCTACTTAAAGCTGGGTTTCAGGGGAGCCCTGGTACCTGGAAATGCTGGGATTGGGGACCCGCAGAAGAGGCTTCTGCCTACAGACACTGACACGTGTGGGGTCTGGGCTGCCCCTGAGTGAGCCACAGGGAAGGTTTGAAGACAAATGTGTTCCTTGTCCTCAATGACCTTACACTGCTGGGAAAGAGTCATTTACCCTGTGTTGCTGGGCTCCACACCCTCCCCATGCTTTGCGGTGTCTGGGACTCTGTCAGGCTGCATAAAAATTAAGTTACTGTTTTGAATATGTACATGTGTTCTCCACACTGTGACAGGCCTATGCCCACAGGCTACGCAAATACTGCTGTGGACCCCAAGCATCACTTTTCCCAGCCTTCCTGGCTTTTTTCCTCCCCATTCATGGAACTACAGGTGTCACAAATACAGGAATTAGGTGAACAATGGAGGAAACGTTGCACTCTTCTAGGTTAGTGGCTTGTGAAATGAAGAAAAAAGAACTTTTCCTCAGTCTTGTGATCTCTCGTCATACCCCCGTGGAATGTATAAATCATTACAAAACAATACAGTTGAGAATGATTTTCATTTATTGCTGACAATTAGAATGTGGTTGAAAAGAGATTGTACTAATTATTTGAGGGAACGGTCAAAACTGGAGCTTAACAGAATGAGATTTGAAAATAGTGGAACTATTTCTACCAAGAAGGGGCTTCATTTTTTTCTTTCGTTGGGGGGTGGGAGGGAGGAGAAATACAATTAAAGACTAAATAATTAAGCACCATGAAAGCAGACTTGATTCTATTGCAATGTAAGAGGTCGCCAATTTTGTGCGAAGTTCCTTTCTGTCATTACCATCCCTATACAGAGGAGAGTGTCTTGCTGTCTTTATGCTGAAATGGAAGGTTGGTTCCATCACATTATGCAGGTGCTACTGCAATTGTTACAAATCCCTTAACGTGTGAAAATTTGTCACAAGAGAAGTCTACTTGCAGCTGTAAGGGCCCAGCCCTCCGAGGTGTGAACTCAAAATAAATTTTTGATCTCTCCCTTGGTACCAGTCGTGCCAAACTGAAAAAAAAAAGAATAGAAAAAGAAAAAAAAATTAGTTCAGGCTTGCATTGTCTTTTATGAGATTCCTTAGAAACAGAACTGCAGTTGCTTGTGACCCAACCTTGGGGTTTGAGAATTACTTAGGGTTTGAGGTTTTGTGTAGACTAAGAAATGAGAAAGGACAGTACCATCTTCCTTTGCTCTCAAAGGGAATTATGGAAAAGAGAGGTGCAATGTCACAGCTCCATCTTAGGACTACATGCAAATTTGGATCATCAGCGCAAACTCAGAATAGAAGAACTCTGATATCAAAGGTCAGTACTCTGTCCAATGACTGCTTGGTTCATATCCATTTTGGCAATAATGTTTTTTCTAATGGCCATTGTGCTTTGGTTTTTATCTCCTTTTGGCCTAAATTGGCTTAGTCTTTTACTGAAATAATGTTTTCCTTGTTTTTATGGATTATTAAGTGCAAATAGTTCCACAGCCAAAGCAAGTCAGGCTGTTTTACAATGGAAGAAGCTTTAGGAAATACAAACTGTTACTCAACATTGAGCTGATTCATAAAGTAGCAGAGTCTGGAGGAAAAGAAAAAAAAAAGAACAATTTGCTGTTGTGTTTTGAAAAGGCAAGTTTTATCCTGTTTTAGAGGAGAACAGAGCAACTTTTTGTTTGGGCTGAACCAAGGGGAATGTCTTGCTTTTGACTTGTTTGCTTTAGCCTAATTATCTTTGTAGTATCAGGGTATTTTATATGAAAATAAAAACAGAAAGCCAAACTGTAGAATAAGCTGCAGAGAGACAAAAGAATTTGACATGTGCATTTGCTTTCTTAGGAAAGAATAATGTTAGCAAATTTGAGTTGTTAAAGAAGTTCTATGTGGAAAAAACACCACATGATTAAGGAATCATATATCTATATACATATTTGGTGGCATTTTTGTTTTCAGAAATAGAAAATATAAAAAAGGTGAGTCAAGTGGGGGGTTTTTTTTCTTCTTTCTGTTTGAGAAATTGGACATGCTGATGGTCATGTTGGAAGCAGAGTGTTTGCTGCAGCTTGCACTTACTTTATCTTGACCTGCTGGTTCATCAGAGTCACCAGCAGCACGCAGCGGCTCACGGGCTCCGGCAGCGGGTTGGCGTAGGAGATCTCCAGAGACACAGCTTTGTTCACCACAACCCTCCGAGGGAGCTGAGGGGCAAAACACATTTCTGATCACTCCCTTTAAACACTGGTTTACGCTTTCCTGGAGTCAGAATTCAGTGGAGCTGCAAGTGGCATTTAGCTGACAAACATTCACTTTCTTAAGGTTTGAAGCTGGATGTGGCTTAGCTCAGTAGGGCTGTCCAGCTATCTGCAATATTTTGTGCATGATTTCAGTGAAATAGAGCCCTGGTACACAGACATGCCCCATTAAACCTGTCACATCTTTTGGTTGCTGAGTGGCTTTTTTTTCTTTTTTGGCACATCTTTGATTAGGATTAAAGCACTAAAACAATATGAACTGGCTCTAGCACTGGTCAGAATTAAGGCTTTAAATCTGTATTTTGGCAAAGTTCTTTAAGGACAGCACAAGCACTTGCCAATACATGGAATGAAAACAAGTACTGCGGAACATAAAGTAGCAGCTTGTGACTGGGAAAAAAAGAAGGTAATAGACCTGTTCGGAAAAACGGGGCAGATTCAGGCCAAGATTCAGAACTGGCCTCTCACATCCTTGCATTCTCAATTCAAACAGGCAGGATTTTAGAACAACATCTGAAATGGCAGCCTAAAAGTAATGCATTTATCCCCGGATTCTCATCCTAAGATCTGAGCTCCAGACAGAGCTTTTAGCATCTGTTCAGAACATCAGGGAGAAAATAGTTCACCTTAATGATGATGTTTGTGTCCTCTAAAATGATTGTCTTCTCCACCAGCAGCTTCAGCCCGTGCGTGCGCATGACTTCACACAAAGCAGTAACTTGGATCCTTTTGTCAGTAGTCAGATATTTTCCATAATGAGTATAAGGGATCTTTACCCGGATATGCTTCCCTAGAATTCAGACATATATTTAGGAACCTTTACATTTTCAAAGCAAGCTAAAGAAAAAAGAGTTAGAATGAGGGGTTTTATTAATTACTGAAGAGAAAACAGATGGCATTGGAGTTTGTTTATATTTCCTTCCTGTGAGACTGATTGTGTATTTCCCTCTTCTGGTGGTCCTTGACTACTTTAACTCGTTTGACCCTTACAGTTTTGAATAGAGGATTTTGGCTTGAAACTGAAGGAGTTTGCTCATCTCCATTTCACTAGATTCCTGACCCTTTGTATTTCTTATGATTAGAGGTATAACCATTTTAATCTATTCCCTCCTTATATCCTCTTTTTTTTACCTCAGTCGAGAAGAAAGTTTGGGTCAAGTTTCACAGTTCCTTTTCAAGTGACCTGGTCAGCTGCTCATTGTAGTCCTACAACTTTTCTGCTGTGTATGGGAAAAATGTTTATCTTTGTAGCCCCTGGGGATGAAAAAGATCTCTATAATAATTTCAATAGTCTTGACTCTTCAAAAGAGAGACAGAGGTTCACTGTAACTTTTAAACTTTTTCCTAGTTGATTTCTTTTTATGTGTTGCCTGTTGAGTGCCAGAAGGCATACATCAGACTTTTTTTATTTGTTAAGAGTAAGATGTGTTCCTATGTAATAATCACCACATACACACATGCACACATACATATATATATATATATATATATATATATATAAACCATGACACGCACACATAGTGCTGCTTCTGGAGCTATAACGTAAGTGTAGCCTTCTCTGTAACATTTCATGAGACATCCAATTAATGCTTGAACTAGTGAAAATTTTCAGAGGGAAAAAATAATGTAAAATGTACTCATAAACAATGCTATGGAGAGGTGGAATGAGTAGATGCACTACAAAGCTGATAAAGGTATGATACTGATGCTTCTTCCTTACAGTTCCCTTCCTCTGGCTAGGAGTAGGCTGTATTGGCACCCTAGGGACATAAAAAGTTACCTTGTTTAGGACCAAGCTCCACAGAAGTGGCTGCCTTCAGGATCTCTGCCACTGCTCTCCTTGTGTACAGGATGGTGGAGGCACTCATGTCCACCCTCACGCTCTTGCGGTCAGAGGAGAGGTTGTTGAGGACCAGGATTAGGTTAATGTCTTTGCCAAAAACTGGAGGTTCAGCCAGCTTGAATTTGCCAGCAATGCCTGGGTTTCTCATTGTCTCTGAAGGTCTTCCCCTGGGAGAGTCTGTGCGTCCTTCTGTGACGCTTGTTCCCAATATCTTAGCCAAGGCCTTTTTATAGACTCGTCTTTCCTCAGGAGAACCTGGTGGGAGCAGAGAACCAAGTAAAACTCTACTTTTGTTGCAAATGCACTTCCTCAGTGTAAAGGTTTTCAGACCAATGCAGGGTACCAGCAGCACTCAGAAATATGCCATATCTAAAAGCTCCCTGTATCTTCATTAAGCCTCCATTCAGGTTTTTCACAGGGGATATACAAGGTGAATAAATCACTAAAATGAAATATGATGCATTTGTATTTGTTTAGGAGTGAGTTTTCTTTTTCTCTGGTCAGAATCTAAGTAGTATGCTAAGTGGTACCCTGCTGATCTGATGACAGCCAGCCTTTGTATTAAAATATGGTTGCACTAAAACACTAAGGAGTGAATTCCTGAGGGTTTGTCTGCCTTGGGTAGTAAAATGTGTTTTATAGCCCTGTTTTGTGTATGCATTAAATTTCACACTTCTGTGGAAGGGATTAAAGTATATTTTGTATTGTCCCTCAATAAGGAAGCTACTGAATGCATAAACCCAGAAATATAACACCCCTTGTATTAAGAAAGTAGTCTGAGCACACTGGCAGAAATATTTTCTGAAGGCAGGGGAGAGATGTTTAAACTAAACAGGTTATCCATTGTAGCTTCCCAGCACCAAGGATTCAGTAGGCAATAAGAGGAGATAATTTGTGCTAATTCCTCTACCTTCTGGATATTTGTAGTTAGCAGTGACATCCACACGGCCATTGCTGCCCACAGCTTTGGTGCTGATAGACCTGCCAATGATTTCAGTATCACAATAAATTCTTTTCTTAGTCCCATCATTGTACACAATCCATCTGTTGCAGTCAGCGTTCACCTCTGAGTACACAAACAAGGTGTCGTAATCCAGGTCAACTTCACCTTCTTTGATGGCTAAAACAGATGCAGGACCACACTGGAAAATTCCTAACACATTAAAAAAAAAAAAAAGGTTAAACTTTGTTGATTGTGCCCAGTTTGGAGAAGGACTCTTAAGTCAGGCTGAGAACTTAGGCTGTTACCTCTGCTTTGTTCTTGTGGAGTTGCATCTAAAACCTGCCACCCACTGTATGATCTTCCCAGGTCTGGGCGAATGAACCAGCTTTCATTCCAGACATGATAATCCCTGGAGACAAAGAACAATGTCTAAAAAGCACAATAATATACAGCCATGCAAACTTCCAATTGGAGAGGAGTGGTGAATTTTTTTTAAAAGAGATTCTAAACTGTAAACAGAGACCCAAACTGTCAAGTTACAGTACCTCTTTCAAAGGGCAGATTTACTGCCTGCTTTTGAGGTATAGACCTCAGGGCAGGGAGGGAGAAAATCACGGAGTATGTTGTTTGTTTGTTTTCCAAATGGATGTCTGCAGCATTAATTTAGATGGTTGTATTACATTTTACCCACTCAGTTGCTTTCGTACTACTAGTGTTCATGTTTTTAAGTCTCCTAGAGCCTTAATATTGTTGGTGAGATGGAAGAAATTATATTTACCATGTGGAATCCTTGCTGATATTAAGACTCCTTCCAGAGCTGTCATAGTACTTATCGATACTCAGGTTTCTATCCACGTCATGGGCAGAGTTAAAATTTGAAACCAAACGAGTTGGAATCCCCAAGCACCTCAAAACTGAAATATATTTTATAAAAAAACAGACGAGCAAGAAGAGCAAGAAATGCAACAGAACCTACGCAGCTTTAGGTCAATGATTACAAATATCTGAGAAACAAAGTGTCTAAATATTTTGTGATTCTTCAGCATTAGTCATCTTTACAGCACCGCTCCTTTTGTAGAAAGTACTGCTTTGTAGTTTTGATAAAACCAGAGGTTCCAGATGCTTCCATTTCACCCCAGTCCTCTATCCTTACAGCTTACCTGTACACATCACACCTGCAAAAACCCAGCACTGGCCGTACTGAACAGGCCTGTAGTTGTCCTGCCGCCATTTCTTGAGGATGACCACGCTGCCATCCCACCTGGATGGGTTCTCATGCGAGTGGAAACTTCCTTGCCACTTCCCCAAAAGAACTCCATTGTCATTATCATTTCCATTGATCTAAAAAGAGGCCAGTGGGCAGAAGGCACGAAATGAATTGTCTGTAATGCGCTGTATCTAGCTCATTCTATTGCTTAGGGTGCAGGTGGCTGAGTCTCAGTTGTGTTTGCTGCTAACTCATGTGGGGTTGGGGTTAAGTTGTCCATTTCTTACCATAGAACTGATTACTCGGCCCACATATTTAGGATCTCCTCTTCGTGACACATCCATGGCTGGGGCCTGACGGTAGTACAGGCTCAGATCAAGCATGGTGAGACAGATGTTTAGAAGGTCTTGAAACTGTGATCAGATAAGATTCATTTTTAAGAAAATGGATGGTTTCCCAAACAGAATTAAAGGAGATTTTACTGCAGTTCCTCCTTTCTGAGCTATCCCAGCCCAAGGGTGATAGGGACAGTGGGGCACACTGTGAGCAAACCACAAGTAAGGCTACCCAAGTTTGTGCAGTTGTTATATAAACAGCAAATAATGGTAAGATAAAGGCTGTTGGAGACAGAATGAGAGTCCAAAAGAATTCCTTGTGACTTACCTGTCCATAATACCACCCTCTTGCTTCAATGTACCTTGCATTGCCCACAAAGATTATTCCATTTTCATTTAGAACATACTCCTGTCTCTCGTTTTCGTTGGACATGTAGACATCATCACCTGAAAACCAAGTTGGGCAGGCTTAAAGCTGAGAATGCCAGCAACCTTTCAGAAACATTTTTGTCCTGATTTAGCAAGGAGAAAACTTCTATTTGCAAAATGGGATTTTTACGGCTCCATGAACAGGTGCAGTTCAGTGATAATGTCTGTTTTTTTATATGGCCAGGGAAGGTGTGGGGGGTGAAAGAAGGATCCATAATATATTACTTAACTTTCCCCCCCTACTTTTAGTGTAGCCTTGTGTATTATCTAAATGTCCCAGTCTGCACACTGTGTCCTTGTGAGGAAGATAGACAAACGTCCAGGCTAGCTCACCACGTTTTTCTGTCTTCTCAGGGCAGTTAGAAGTGGAACAGATATTTGAAAAGAACCACTCAGATGACATTTTTCTCTCTTTTCCAGAAGTCTGTCTTGTTTTAAGATTCCTAAATGAAGAACTTTGCTTGTCTGATCCAAAGTACTGTCAGGAGTGTAACTAGGATAACCTGCTCAGCCATTCACTTGGAGTTCATTGTTCCTCACTCTTTTTCCAAGTTTATGGCACAGTGTTTGGCTGCTATGAAAGCATCGGTTCCCACAGAGGTTTAGGTTGTTTTGGTCACTCTTCTGGTAGCAATATATGCTTAGCTCTGCTTTTAATTCTATAACGTTTAAAGATATTTCCTGAAAGGTTAAGAATTTCAGGAAATACATACAAAAAGATCAGCTTTTCTATTTTATTGAACCAACTTCTTTACCTTCCTATAGGAACTTCCCATCCTTCCCTTCTGCAAATAAAAAGATTGCGGTTTATTTTAAAAGTTGTATCATGTGATGTAAATCTATTTTTGTGTTGTTGTCCACACTTTTTAAAAATAATACCATCACTGTTGATTCCTGAGGTTTTGGGGTAGCATGGACATGGAGACCTGTTTGCAGTTTCAGGTGCTGCACTTCAAGGTGTGGACCAGTTGGAAAAAGTGGGAGGAGCAGTAAGAATGCTCAGCATTCCTGAAAACCTGAAGTATGAATTAACTCAGAATTATTTAAGGCAGGAAGAAAATGGGGGTGAGGAATGGGGCAAACATTGTAATCAATTCCAGAAATTCTTGTGAAGAGAATGGGGCAGGGGGAAATAAAATCTATTCTTAGTATCTATCATACGTAGGATGAGAAATTATATACTGAAGTGGAAGCCAGAAAGATTTGGTTAGTTAATAGGATAAAGACCTAATAGAAAGGCTTGTGTTTTATTGGAGGGAATTGCCAGGGTGCTGGAGCTTCCCTAATGGCTGGTCATTAAGAAGGAACTCAAGGCCTCTCAGGAATGACCTAAGTGCTGAACTGAACCTGCCTTAGAGCCCTGGTGTGGGACCAGATGACTTTCTAAGATCCTTCTAGCCCTGTGAGTTTATTATTCTGAGCAAACTAAATGTCCTTGTATAATCACTTGAAGAACATTTTTTTTTCCTAATGTTTATGTGCTCTCAATAAACGTTTATAGCTTGCTAAGCTTTTTTTTTTTAATTTTTTTTTTTTTAATTTTATTTTTTGGTCCAGAAGATTTTTTTATGTGTTCATTTATCCTAGTAACCCTTCACTGAACATGGTTTAATTCTTGTCATCTCATCCAATGGCATTAACATTTAAATCTGACTAACTGTTTTCTCTTATACAGCTTAAGATTGCATTTTCCTTTTTCAGGGCCATTTCACTTTGGTTCTTGTTCTTTGATTAACAAGGGCTTTCACATTCTTCATGATTTCCAGGTGATAAGCCTGTCACTGAAATCATTGTTATTTCTCCCTAGAGGTGTAGTCTTGAATTTCCTATTATTGTATCTTATTTCTTCTCACCTTCTCCACTCTCTAAGGTCAGCCACTCGTCCCAGCCCATCTGGGCATGGACAATGCTGTTTAATGTCAGAATGTCAAAGTTAGTGATGAACTATTTGATCTGAGTGTTTTTTCAGATGACACTTAGGGATCCACCCTGTAGGAGCTTTTCTTCAGTCTAGTATATTTTCTTTCATCTCTAGTCCTGACTGTTTTCTTATAAGTAGCTCTTTTTTGATATTACAGTTAATTAATTGATTTCTGTATTCCTCAGCTTGAGGACTAATCTCCCACCTGGAACCACATCTACAGACCAGATTTGCCATTTATCCTTTGCCAAGAAAATAAATTTCCCATTTCCCATTTGCTTACAATAGTGGTGACATACCCTCAAACTGATTCTGTTCCTGTTTTTCAGGATCAGGGAGGTATTGCACTCTGAAGAACTTATTCAGCAGCATCCTTTATTCAGCATTAAGGATACTCCCTTTTATCTGTCAGTAGCCATTGCGTCTGGGACATCTGGGGGACTCTTCCACAAAATCATTAGTTTAAAATTGTAATGGGCACAGCTTAATTTTTCTGTTTTCATGTGAGAAGCGTTTGGTCTCTTGAGTACCATTGCCACGCTGGTGTTCCAGTTCAGGAGCTGCCAAATATTGCTGTCCCTGCAGTGCGGTTTCCATCAATTACAAGTTACACACAAATTATTCTCCAGGGATTTCTGGGGAGGTTTTTTCCCTCAGGACTGTGCAGAGATGGTCTGAGTTACCTGAACATATTTGTATAATTATTTCTGTCTTCCAGGACTTGCTGAGCTAATTAGCAGCTTTTTTCATCTTGGCTATTGACGCATTTCTTAGTGGCTCTTGACTAACGTATGGTCATGGAAAAAAATAGTGGATGATTGTAGCTACTTTTCTTTTATAAGCTGTTTACTCACTGAGATGGCTAAGAGTTCTCTTAACATTGGAGTGTCATGTTTTCAGGCTAATGTAGGTTTCTAGACTATTGCATAGTTGCAAAATATAAGGTTAGAAATTTTCCACCTCAGCATGTTGCAGAAGAAATGCAGAAATAAAAAGTTGGAGCAACAAGAGATGTTAATTTTCAACCCAAAATGAAGAATATGGGAATTGGACAGGAGCCAGCAGTGTGTGCTTACAGCCCAGAATGCCAACCACATCCTGGGCTGCACCGACAGAGGGGTGGACAGCAGGTTGAGGGAGGGGATTCTCCCCCTTGACTCTGCCTTTGTGAGACACCACCTGGAGCACTGCGTGCAGTTCTGGGGTTCCCAGCACAAGGAAGATGTGGACCTGTTAGAGCCTCCAGAGGAAACCACAGAGCTGCTCTGAGGTCTGGAGCCCTCTGCTCTGGAGCCAGGCTGGGAGAGCTGGAGGTGTTCAGCCTGGGGAAGGCTCTAGGGAGACTTCATTGCAGCCTTCTGATGCCTAAAGGGGCTTAAAAAGGGGGGGAGCAATGCTTTACATGGACTGACAATGACAGGACAAGAGGGAGCTGTTATAACCTAAAAAGGGAAAGATTCAGATTAGCTGTTAGGGAGAAATTCTTTACCAGAGGGCAGTGATGCACTGGAAGAGTTTGCCCAGAGAAGCCCTTATCTACAGAAAAAGTGATCTTTTTGAACTGAGTGCTCAGTTCTAAAGAGTCTTTGATATAACCCCATAGACCACATTTTGTTAGGGTACAAAGGTGGGGTGGTGGCAGCAGCTGTTTAATGTGGTGAAACCAGATCTCTGAGCACAGAGCTGAGATTGCAGCCTCTGGCAACCCAAAGAGAGACAGCTTGAGGGAGCAGCTCTGTGCAGGTAGGAAAACAACAAGGTCAGCTGTGCTCAAGAGCAAAGGCAGTGGCACCTACCTGGGCACCAAGGGTTGAAGAGCAACACAAACTGTCCCAGGTATCTGGAGAAGATCTTGTTCCCTGAGGTGACCAGGAGGGAGAGGTTGTATCGCCCAATGACAGCGTTGGCTGGGCTGGATATTGTGAAGTTCATGGCTCCAGAGTCACTGGGTCCTTGGGCAGCACTCCAGCCACTGCCCACTGCCTCAGAGAGGTTAAATGCCGCCCTTGTGCGATGAGATTCTGAGGGAGATGGTCCTGCCAGAAAGAAGGACTCACTGGTTTCCATTTCAGAGTGTGCTTTCAACATTAACCTCACACTTGAAATTGGGTATATTGGGGTGTGGGAAGCATTAAAAATAATACAGGCAGAAAAATTGCATCTCTGAATAGAATAAGGAGAGAACTACAAGGAATAAAGATGACAGTTCTCTGAGAGCATGGGTGAAGCTCTGGGAATGTTACCTATTTCAGTGACAAATCCTAGGCTCTCCCCATCCTGCCTGGGTCTGTTGAAGTACAGGGTGATGCTGAAGGCTTGTCCTCGCCTCACAGTCAGCTCGGTGTTGGCATATCTGTCAGTGTGGTGGTTGGCTGCATTCACTGATGGCTGCCAGCTGATGTGTGTCGGGGTCAGATCTATAAAACACAAAAAAAGTCATGACTTGGCATGAGGTCATTTGCTGTTTAGTGGCACAATGAGGTTACTAAGAACAATTACCTTTTGCGGGAGGAAGTACAACTAAAAAGCAGCTGCCCCATGAAATTAAGTCTATTGGTCAATAATGGAAATCTTTCCTTGGGTTTTGCTAAAGAGCCCTCATACAGAGTACTTATGTACTTCCTATGCAGTGTTGAATGTTCTTTTACCACTGGACTTAATGAAATTTGTGGGGCAAATTGGTGTCATTTCATAATCAGCAGCAAAGAAACTGGCCTGTAGCCCCTCTACATTTTCAACATACATATTTTTTAGGATCATAGGAATGGCAATTAGGACATCTTACTTTTCCCGCTTAGATCCTGATGCCATTTGGCCTAGATGCAAGGAAAAATGCATAGTTAGAGATCATCTGTCTTGTATGGATGAACAAGAGGTAATTGAGGACATGCTGAAGCTTTTGACAAATCAGTCCATCTGTCTGAATCTAGCTCTGTTCAAAGTGAGAACTGGACCACTGGAGTTCCTGTTCTAGTAGGCAGTAACTTCATGTCATAGAAAAATTCTTGCAGTCTGCTTGGAGTTCTCCGATACTGTGTCCTCATGCACATATGCTGTTATTATGGTCTGTGGTTTAAACCCATTAAAGTGGTTCCTGACACCTCAAATGCTAAACTGCCTTTTTGGCAAGCAAATATGTATATGGTATTCCTTGCAAATTATTTTCCCTTCCCTGTTTTGCTGCCGTGCTCAAACCTGAGCAGTTATGCTGTCTTTGGGAATGCTGAGAAGCACCTTCTGTGTTTATATCTGCCCTGAGAGACTCTGCAAAATACACCTGGAGCATTGTGTTTCAAGTTTTGATAAATTCTTAGGGTGAGTACCTTGGTGAAGGCTCTTCTAAGTCATTTTTATTAAGGTCAGTGTCATAAATGCAATGAGGTTGGAGATGGGGGAGCGGGGACAGGATGGGGGGCACATCACCACCACCATTTTAAAGGGAAATCAAAAGAAAACAATGATAGCAACAAAAAGAATAGGATGGAAAGGATGGATTAATGCCTATACAATATTATTGTAGGGATCTTCAAACAAGCTTCTAGGTCTATACCATAGAGCTTATCAGTGAAATACTAAGTCAGATCTGAAACAATATGGCTGCATATTAAACCACAATTTACATCTAATCCTTGAAGAGGAGGTAAAAGTAAAACTAATTTCTGCAAAAAAAGTGTTATAATTAAATCCAAGAAAGACATTTTTTTCTGGTAGTTTAAGACCCAAAGAGGTAATGTGAGAAAGTGTTGATGGGCTGAAAAGGAGAATTTTAACATGAATATATGGGCAACAGCAAACTGCAATTAGCTGCTGCCCTCCCTGCGAAGCTGATTCGTAATTTTTTTTTCCAGCATTAAATGAGAAAGAGCCCTGCTTTGCAATTGCCCATCTCAATAATCATCTTCATTTTAATCTTGAAAAAGCAGAGATACTCTCATTACTCTTTTCCTTTGGTAGGATTTTAATGTATCTTTGAATTCCTATCTATAGGTTCCATGCTCACGTCTCCATAAGAATGGATTACACAAATTTTTAATACCAAGGATAATATATCTCTGACAAAACATTTAAAAAATGGTGCCTTTTGAAGTAATGAAAATTTCTTTTCTCCTCCCTGTCCCAATATCCTGTTTAGCTCAAAAATTATTCTCAAACAAGTCTTAATAATAACAACATTAAAACTTTGAAAATGAAGTGCAAGAACAAATTACAATATAAAATATCTTCAGATAAGAAATCTGAGCAGATACCTACAGGGCATGAATCCTGAGGAAACAGCCCTGAGTAAATCCCTGCTGAAGGGAAGCAAATGACTTCTAGAACTCACCTGCCATTCCCTCAGCTTATGAGAATTGCATACAGCTTCTACTTTGTTCTTCAAGGATGTCCAAGTCACATCAATCATAAAAAGAAAAAACCCAGCAATCTTTTCGTGCTGTCAGCTGAAATTTGAGAGAAGGGAGAGGTACTTAGCAGTTGTTATTAATACCTGTAAAGTTGTCAAATGAATTAACTGGTTCCTATAATATATATCTGTCAAATGCCAGGGTTGCTACTCAACGTGGGTGTAATTATGGGAGGAGATACCAAAATTATTTACTCAGAGGAAGTGCATGCTCTTGAATCCCAAGACAAGAAGAACTTCCTACAAAGATAATAGGTGTGCCATGAATAAGTTATCTTTAAGGATGAGGAAATGGGGAGCGTGGTGGGACGTAAAAGCTGTCTGAAGGAAAAAGGAGCATTTCCTGATGACTTAACTTCCATGTTGGTTAATATCACTTCTGGGTTTGTCCAATAGCTGTGGGTTGGTATCAGAGGGGTTTTTTTTGTCTAATATTATCTCCAATACCCTCTGACAAAAAAAAAAAAAAATTATTATCTCCTACTAGAAACAAGTATCTGTTTACCTTTTAAGTTAACTCCATATATTGATATTTCTCAAAAGTTTTATTTCAAAAAGAACTCACAAACTAATAACTTTGAGTATTTTTTGTCAGTACAATCTTTAAGCCTGTTTTAACAACCATGACTATATTTCTTTTTGGGTTTATGAATATATTTATTTTTGGTTTTGTACCATCACTTTGTAAAAGAGTACAAGTAATAAAATTATGTAGTTTTGAAGAGGATTGTCTGCTTAAGGTTCTGCTGCCCCACTAATCATGTTTTAGCACTCAGTAGACTTAAAAATAAATTAGTCTGAATTTTAAGTTACAGAGAAAGAAAAACCAACTGAAATAACAAAGCTCCAGCAGCTGTTTCTAATGTTGATTTTACAAAACAGGTTTCTTTGTACCTTTTTGAGAAACTTTGGTTTGCTATTACAAAGACAAAGAGTACTTACTGATATGACAGTCCTGCTAGCCCATGAAAAACACTAAAGCTTTTCCCAGTAGGCAGCAGTGCATCTGGCACAGTACATCTCCACTTACATTATAATTCAGCGGTTCCTCCTTCCCTTGGAAGTTTCCAGGATGTTCAGGCTGTCAAGACTTGTTCCGGGAATCACCTCAAATGGGTTTGATTGCTGTCCAGAGCTACTTCAGTTGGTCTTTTTCTCTTTTCCTTAATTCATATTCCTTGGAAACCATAAGAGCCACAAGCCTCTGATGTTACCCAGTCTTCACACACAGCCCAAGTGACAAACCGCATCGACCAGTTCTTAAGTTCAGGCGTTCAGTACTTACAGTGATTGCCTCAGATGTTACACATTGCTCCCACTGGCATTTGACGATTTCCTTTCTTCTTCCTTGCTGCTCACATACGTAATTAAATCTGGGAACACTTTTTCTGTCTTGGCTGCAACCACCTCCTTTACCTCTGCAAGGCACGCCCACAGTGCTGCTCACCGAGCCACCAGAACCTCTCTCAGACTGGCCTACATCCCAGACTGGCACCTGCCAGTCTCACCTTCACCACAGCAAAGCACCAGGAGCTGCTGTTGCAATCCCTTTGGAATGCAGCAGTCATGGTTCCTCAGTGACTAATGACTGAACGTTGTCCCAGGTGTTTTCCCTAGCTTGATTCCACCCACCCATCATCCCAAATGGTTCAAAATACTTTGTGCCTCTTTTTCCCTTGTATCAGACTCTTGGAATTGCAGTTCGATTAGCTGACTTTCAGAGAAAAACTTTTAGATTTCATTTATCTCCTTAATAATTTTGTCTACTGTTCATATCCCCAGAGTAACTAAATCTACCTTACAATTTTCTTGTTACAACTTTCTACTAGAAAGAGGAAAGCAGTAAAAATTCCACCAAAAAAACCCCATTGCAGAATCTCTTCCATAAGTCTATATTGGAGTTGTCTTTTACTTAGACCCATTAACTTCATGTGCAGGGAATGTTGCTGGGTAAGGTCTGATTTAAAGGTTTCTCTCATTTCTGCTCGTGCAATTCACTTGATTTTATCACAGTCTGGATGTTTCACACACAGAGGAGATGTAAAAAGTCATTAACTGTATATCTACGTTCTAAACTCAAGGCTGTGCTTGAGCTTGAACTTCTACTGTGGTTTACAGTAGCCCAGAGGAGGCCACCAAGATGATCAGAGGGATGAAGCTCGTCTCCTGTGGGGAAATCCAAGGGAATTGGGTTTCTTCAGCCTGGAAAAGAGAAGGCTTTGGGGTGATCTAATTGTGATCTACCAGTAGCTGAAGGGAACCTACCAGAAAGATTCAGAGAGGCTAGTTACAAGGATGTGGAGTGACAGGACAAAGGGGAATGGCTTCAAACCGACACAGAGTAGATTTGGATTGGATACTAGGACAAATTCTTCCCTGTGAGGGTGCTGAGGCCCTGGCATAGGTTGCCCAAAGGATCTCTGGTTGCCCCCTCCCTGGAAGTGTTCAAGACCAGCTTGAATGGGGCTCTGAGCAACCTGGTCTACTGAAAAGTGTCCCTGCCCAAACAGGGGGATTGGAACCAGATTATCTTTGAGGTCCCTTCCAATCCAAGCCATTCTATGAATATGTGATTTACACAATGAGAGCTCTTGGCTCTGACAAGCCTTGAGGAGCACCAGGAATAAAGAGAAGGTACCACTGTGGGGTCCTTGCACAACCTCTCTGTAGCTCATCCCATTTTATGTCCAGTGTGGTCTCGTGCTGACATCCTGTGACTGCCAGCAGGAAAACAGGGTGGCTGCAGGCACCCTTCTGGAGCAATTTTGCTGCTACAAGGACAAAAGTAGTTTACAACCAATCTGAGCTCAGGCTCCTCAACAGTGAGAAGTCCCCATGACAAGTCACAGTACCCTGTTTAGTGTGGTCGAAGTTGGGTCACGGACTTTATTTATTTATTCATAGTAAGATTTTATTGCTTCCTGACCCAACAGTGCCAGAGCAGGAGCTTGGCTTTCCACACTTTACCTACACAGCCATTTTCAGTCAGAGCTTGACTTCCTGTTACGCAGTTATTGCCCATAAACCAAGTCACTCACTGGGCTACATCTCCTTCACTGGAACTCCTCATTTAGCCTGTACCAGTCCTAAACTCGAATCTAAGAGACGACTTCCTGACAGATAACCTATAGTAAAGAATTCCTAACTCTTCTCAAGATAAAATACCCCCAGACTAAAGATTACTCTGCCTTTTATTCCCAAAGAAGACTTTCAATAAGTGCGAGTTATCAACATGCTGAAATATGTACTCTGAGCTGGGCAATTGCCCCAATGTGTCTGTTGAATGGCTCTCGAATTGTACACCACCCAAATTCCTGTTGAACATTTCCTATGCCTCATTTGGNGCCAGTAAGGAGAAACACTGCTTTGGAAGTCCACTGGATAAGGCTTTCAATATGTAACAATGAGTTTATGAATGTATGTGCAGAGGCATCTGGAACCAGGTGGAATTGATTCCAAAGAAAGCCAAACATGAGTCAAAGAGTCTCTAAGTAGAAGGTAAAATGTTCTTTTTAATAACATGGATACTCACAACAGTAAATGAACAACCAACTATTCCTCCGTTTATTTAAAATTACAATGTAAAATTGCAGTGATATGATGTTGGTAACCCTTTATCAGAGGAATTGAAGACTTGTTTTGCTGATTATCTCATTGTTTTCTATACAAGATTTCTTATCACATTTTGTTCAGTTTATACACACACAGACCACTGCTTGTATATCTTCATGTTAGTTAATCACATTTACCATCTTAAAGGTCTTGATATCTGCAAATTTATCACAGGAGAAATTAACAAGTAGATGTTTGGGACCCGCCTCAGAAGGGGTAAGTTTCAACTTGGTACTGGATTTCTCACTGGCTTTCAGTGGTGGTATGCTAAAAAAAAGGAAACAGAGGAAAATATAGTTGAAAACAGGCTTATGCATCATGCTTCAGTTTCTTCACTCATCACCTTCCACCTGGAGTAAGAACTCCTATCACTTCAAAGTAAGATAGCCATGAAAAGACCACACATGGCTTGGCTATTTGATAAGTATTTAAAGACTCAAATCCATACATTAAAGACTCTCACAAATTCAGTATGCAGTAACCCAGATAAGCCCATAAAGGGGGACATAATAATATGTGAGATAAGATTTCATGCAGAACAGAGGGTGTAAGACACATCACTGAATCATTGCAAAAGAATAATCTGAGACCATGAAGAATGTTAATACCAACTCTTGAATTGGAATGGATTATAGCACCAAGAAAACCTCAGTGTTTACAGAGCAGGAAATTCTCAATGGAAGTTGAAATGTTTTACACCAGTGTGTTTTGTAACTCTTGGAAGCTCATTCATGTTTTTCCCTTACCCTGACACAGTGTCTTGTCTTGCCTGAGGATAAAATTGCATGGGATAGACAACACGAGGTTGGTAAATTCCCTCAGGAGAGCTTATAAATGATGGGATGAACCATTCCTAATAGCTCAAGTGCAAATGGCAATGTTAAATTGCTGTGTTCGTTTGTTTGTGCTTGTTTGTGTATTCAGCTAAAGAGCATGTTCCTATATCCCAGATATTTTCCAGAAATAACTGCATTTGTGAGAAGATATTGAAATTCTTATGCAATTTTTTGTTTGTACAAAATAAGGGACAGTCTGAAAATTTAAACTTTCTGTTTCAATTATGAAATACTGAAGGAAAAAGGGCAGAAAAAAGATGCAAAATCATGAAAGCAGATAATAGGGAACTGGGACCTATAGTAAAAAAAAGGTATTTTATTCCAGCTTTCTCAATCACCATCTCAACATCATCAAATGGTTTCTTGACTCTGTTTATTAATCATCTAAGATAATTATTTTGTAGAGTTCTGAAAGCTGAGCTTGAAAATTAGTGTGCCTGTAGCTCTCATTTTGGAAAAAGCTTCTTGTCATGGTTTAGTCTGTTCCGCAAAAACTCTCCTCCTCAAGCTCTGATCTGCTGTGTCTGGAAAAGCTGAGCATGGAGCAGACCTGGGTTTGTGCTTTTCAGAGGTCCCACCCTCTGAGATCACAACCTGATTCTAAGCAGTATTAATTTTTGTTCCCAAAACTGAGACACTGTTGTATCTGCTTTTTACATGTATTTCTACCTGTTTGATATAAATACAATTTGTTTACAATGCTGTGCACCCAGATTGGCACCTGCAGTCCATTTAATAAAGTGAAAAAATAATATCCTGGTTGATATATGTCGTAATTTGGGTAAGTATGGACAGAAATAGTCGTGTATCCTATTGTTGCCCTTGGATCAGAACAAGAAGGTGTAACCCCTCTGGCCTATAGCAGGACAGACTGCCTCAGCAACATTTACAGCTTGGGTAAGCATGAATTTTTTTTTTCTGGAAGTGTGTGGTCCTGCTAGATAGGCAGGAAAACAAGTTCTGTCCAATTATGACAGCAATTATTTGACCTTCCAAACCATGGAGCCAAAGCCCAGCCTAGATGAAGAGCTGGTTCATCACTGTGTACTTCGTTATGAGATGTTACAGAGTGACCTCCCAGGTTAGAGCAGGAAGAAAATGATGTCTCATCCCACAGTTCAGTTCCGTCTCATCCCACAGTTCAGTTCCAACTCATCCATGCCCACATTCTTGCTCATGTATCTTTGACAGCAGAAGGGAGACCTTCCTTGTACCCACCGTAACTCCAGGATTCCTTGGACCAGGTCACTGCCCTCCACCTGCAGCACACAGTCCTTCACCTCCATATCGATAGGATTGGTAAATACCACTTCCACAAGCACCTCTTTGTTCACTTTTGCTTCTCCAAGTACCTGTGCAAAGAAAATGCTTGTGAGGCCAGGTCCTCAGTCTTTTCTCTCTGAGCCTTTTCAGGAATCAGAAGAGGAGATATTATGTGAGGCTGTGATGAACCATGGCAGAATGTGAGCAGAACATTTCTTTCAGGGAAGAAAGTGCTCACAAAGAATTCACTTTCCCTTTTCTCTGCCACTGCAGTTACAGCGAAGGGAATTTACCTGTATGTCAATGGCAGGATTGTCCAGGGTGATGTTTCTTTTCACAAGCACTTGAATTCCATCTTCTACATGACATAAAGCTGTGACCTGGATAGTTTTGTCTGTAGTTAACTGCTGCTGGTATTCAGGATACTTTATCTTGATGGGAAATTGTTTTTCTGGAAGGAAAAAAAAAGGAATTGGTACACACTTTTATAAGCCCACGAAGCTTCATACCTAACATTAGTATTTTACTTTTATACTGTGACTAGAACTAGGAGGGCCTTCAGCCATCATTGCCAAAATTAGTTCATGCAAATCTATCAGTTTGCTTTAGATAGGTAAGGATTTCTTCAATGTTATCCCTTTTCCAGTCACTACATTGCCTGGCTTGTTTTCCCTCGTATGCTCTGAAAGGTGCTACAGCTGGAGTTTAAGGAGTTTACTGGTGCCTCTCCAGAAGTTAAATTACATATTAAAGAAATTAATTAATATTTCTGCTTCTCGCTAATGACTTGAATCCTAAGATGAATACAAGACAGTATCAGTTGTGATTCAATGATCTTTCACCCCACACTGGAGATGCTGACATATCTCTTATCCCAGGCTCCTAATGGTAACATTTTCCAAAATGTGAAGAGCACTTGGGGGCATGATAGTGTGAAACATGCCTTGTTAATGTCTATGTAATGTAATATTTTTCTCAACCTTTTCTATGTAGGGATTCAGGATTGCAGTTTGTTAGAGCTTTTCCCCCCAAGCTGACCAGCCTCCAATGCCCATTTACTGATAAAACCATTGTGATTAAAAAGTACTTGAAAAATTACCTTCCTTCGGGGCCAGAGTGACAGATATGGAGTCCTTCCAGATCTGATTAACTCTTCTTCTAGTATACAGAGTACTCCATGCAGTCATATTTACATTTACAGTCTTAGCATCAGATTGTAAATTTTCAAGAACCAGAAGTAGGTTGAGATCTTTGCCAACTTCTAAGGAGCCAGCCACCTTGAATTTTCCTGAGATGTCAGGCTTCTGTTCAATTTCCTCTAGTTTTGGTGCTGTAGGATCAAATTTATCCTCAAGTCCTAGCTTCTTACGAGCTTTTTTAAAAGTGTCTCTTTCTTTTGCAGAGCCTGTCAGGGAGAACCATGAAAATTATTCTCAACAGTTAACATGCATCCCTTCTTATTTTGCATGGCTGCTAGAGATGAGCTAGCCAGGACATTGTGTCTGTGCTTAGAGATAAACAGGCCCTCTGTTTCCACAGCCATCCCTCATTTCTGGATCTGCAGTCAGCAACTGTCCTTCTAATAACATTTTTTTAAACATAAAATCTTAAGTCTAAAGTTTCTCTTTTCTATCCCTTTTTATGGCTATAACATTTCGAAATGTGAATTCTTATTTGCTGGCACAGAGAAACCCCCAAATGTTGGGGAAGGCTGATGGCACTGTGTGGTGGGTTGAGTCTGCCTGGCAGCCAACCCTCCACCCAGCACCTCACTCCCCTTTTCCATAGGAGGGCAGAGGCTTGTGGATTGAGGTCATGACAGTTTAACAGGAAAAGCAGAAGCTGCTCAAGAGCAAAGGAAAAAGAGGAACATAACATGGGAACCATCAGACCCGAAGGACTGAGAAGGTGCTGTGCTCTTGCACCCTTTGGAAGAGTTGCTTTTCCTGGGCCTAAGTGCTGATTTCACTCAGGTTTCTGCAACAGATCTTTTATCCTACGGACAAATAGCAGGGCTGTAGCCTAATTCTCACTAAGCAGAGGCAGACAGTGCATGTCAGCAAGAGGCAGATGGAACAGTGAATGCGTTTTTTGGAGATACTTGGACTTGACTTATTTAGGTCCCACAAAGCAGCTCCATATCAGAAAAGGCAAGGCAGTTGTTTTGGTTTGTTGTTGGTTTGTTTTTTTTTTCTTGGTACTTTTTCTCTCTTTTTCTGTAGGAACGGAATAAATCAAGTATAAATTCTGCTCATATCTTATAAATGTGCTAAGAGACTCCTAACTGAAAATTTATATACTTTTGGGAATGAAGCAGCTGTGTGATCAGAAGAACCAGTAGTTTAACTTACCTTCCTCATATTTATAATCACTGGTGACATCTACACGATCATCTCTACCAACTGCCTTTGTACTGATGGAGGCACCAATTTCTGTAGACTTAGAGAATATCAAAGTTTTCTTTCCAGTTGCAGAGTCATAATTCCAGTACATACAGTCTGCATTCACTTCTGCAAACACAAATGTGCTGTCGTAGTCCAGATCGACTTCTCCTTCTTTGATGGCGTACCGTGAGGCAGGACCACACTGATAAATTCCTACAGCATCAAGGAAAAGGAATTTAGGCATAATCTTTGACAGTAAGCAGATTATTAGACAGATATTTATCACTGACTTCTGAATTGCCCAGTGCTGCTGTCCCATTCAAGCCCTTTCATCCATATAAACCCTCATACAAGGCAGTCATCAATGTGTCTTGTGTTTATTCTGAAAGTATACTTGATTTATTTTATATTATCCCTTAATTTTCAATAGCATTTGATACCTACATTGGAAATATAAGAATTGCTGTAAAAACTGCTCCTGGAATTCCAGTTTCTTTCTTGGCATCCGGATGATCTGAAGCTTTTCTAAAGCAACCAATGAATTATAGTCTTCTGCAACTATTTCTGTGCAGGTAGACAAATTGCTTTTACAATGATTTTATTTTTTTTCCTTCTCTCTAAAAATGACTGACTTTATAAATTTTTAACATTATTCCTGAAATAAAATTTGTTTACCTCCACTTTGTTCTTGGGGAGTTGCATCCAGAACTTGCCATCCACTGTATGAGGGGCCCAAGTCGTTGCGTGTAAACCAGCTTTCATTCCAGACATGGAAATTCCTGTGTGCAAGAATGAACAAAGTAAGGTACTGGTATGCAGTTTATGGATTCCTGTCCATCTTCTTCAATCAGCCATCTTAGTTACATGGATTAAATGCCTTTATTTGCACAGCTCTTACCTGAGACTCACACTTCCACCCTGACCCTCGCTGCATTAACTAGAAAGGCGCTGAAAATTGCATTGTGGGATAAATACGAATGGTGAAGGGCAGAAAACAAGTTTGTGAAGTTGTACAAAATGCCTTGAGCCTATTCTTCTCCAAAGCTTTGAGCCCATGCACTTCCTTAGTTTTAGCTTTAGGTTTCCTTCTGGCACAATGCTGCAGTTGTACATGTCACATGTAGATAGAATGGGTCCAGAACAAGAAGGGGAGCAACCAAGACAAAAACTCAGGGACTACTTCTGCTCTTTGCTGAATGCAAGCTTGTTATGTACTGCATTTGATGCTTAATAGAGGCAGTAGTTAAATTCCTTTCACTGCAAATGATGCCACTGCAAAAGCTGGTTCTGTTGAACTTCTACAGTTTAATGTGAACTGGTTTTAAAGAATAGTTTCAAACTAGGTTAAGTCTCCGCATGTTTGTTACATCCAATCCAATATTGCAAATTTTCAGTCATCTGTGGCATCATAATTGTAAATTTGCCTGCCCTGGCTTCAATTTGCCATTGTAATTAGTGTCACAATTCTTTGTATAATTGAGAAAGAGTGAAAACACCAAGTCTTGTAGTATTATTTTATAGTATTTTTTTTGATCCTCTCTCTGTGTGTAGTAGTTTTTAAGGCAATTTTTAAGAAGATAAGGCATCTGTCATTAGAATCTATGCTCTGTACCTGGAGACCCTATAGGCATTGATAAGCTCTACTATTAAATATTGAGCCTTACCACACACTGTCAGCTCCCCTCTCCAAATGATTTCCGTCTGCATCGTAAAACTCATCCACACGCAGATTTCCATCTGCATCATGGGCAGAACTGAAGTTTGTAATTGTACGAGTGGGAATCCCCAGACATCTAAGCACTAAAGAGTGAAGAGAAAACCACAGTCAGAAAGCAATATTTTTGCAGGTTTCAAATAGCATAATAATGTCTTCAAAGGCTTCCACATAGGAAGTATTATTAGTGCTTCTTTTAATAGAATCTGTGCAATGTCAGTCATGTGCGTGACATAAAACATACCTGTAGTCAATACTGCTGCAAAAACCCAACACTGTCCATATTTAACAGGTTTGAATCCTGATTTCTTCCAGCTTTGCAGGATTTCACCACTTCCTGTCCAGCTGCTGGGATTTTTACCACCCTCATATTTTCCACTCCAGTTTCCTAGCACCACCCCTTGGTCATCATTGGCGTTGACCTGAGAAGATATTCACTAAATTTATGATGAGGTAAATTAAGAGTTTACAACCTGTCTGAAAGGGGCCTGGGAGTTACAGCAAATGCCATCTTGAATTTGAGCCAACAGTGCTCTCTCCTCAAAAAGGGAAAGCTCACAGTAGGCTGCATTGGGGAAAGTGTGACCAGGAGGTTGAGGGAGGTGATTAACCCCCTTTAATTATCTCTAGAAAGGCTGTGCCAGGAGTCCTGTCTCTAGTTTTGGGTCTCTCAGTTCAAGGGGATGTTGAGACACTGAAGAGGACCCAGGACGGAGCGCTCCAAGATGGTCAGGGGTCCTGCAGCACACAATCTACAGGGAGAAGTTGAGAGCACTGGCCTACATCTGGCTGGTTAAGGAGGGTGGGGGGAATGTAAAACTAGCTTATAACCATTTAAATATGTGTTCTAACTGACCTTTCTCTTTTATATCCCCAGAGGCAACAGCAGAAAGCTGTAGCTTGGGAAAATCATATTTGACTTAAGAGACAAATTCTTCATTGGGAGGATAGGGCAGCTCTGGAGTGGTCACCCACAGAGACCACAAAATTTCCTTCCTTTGGAGAGTTTAAGACAGCCTGGCAAATCCATGGCTGAGCTGATCTAGGACCCTGTAGTTCCACTTCAAATGGATGGCTGGATTAAAGACCTCCAAGGAACTGGTCCCTCAACCACCCCTGTCTTCTATGTTCAGTTTGGCTACTGGATATCAAAGTGATAAGTATCAGAACTATCCCAGAGGAGATAAATCTGTCAGGCTCAGATCCGATGACCACGCAGGCCCATACTCCATCACCCATATTGTCTGGTGCATACAGACAGTGGCCTAAAATTCTCTATGGAATATCGTCAAATTTGCTTTCACTGACTACTTTTAAAGGACACTGAGTAGTTTGCACCTTTTGAACATGTTGCTTACCATGGCACTGAGAACACGGCCCAGGTACCGGGGGTCGTGTCGGTGAGACACATCAGTGACAGGATCCTGGCGGTAGTACAAGCTTCGATCCATTATGGATAGGCAAATATTGAGGATATCTCCTTGGAACTGTGGTACGGAAATAAATTAATGCTTTGAAAACACAGATTACTAAAAGTCAGGATGCAGAGAGCCACATTAGTGTTGAATGAATCACTGACTGAAGTGCTGCTGAGCTCAGCCAGGCATTACCGTATAAAAATGAGGCCACAACTAACTCTGAAGATCATAACTCACAGAGCTTTTCAAAACTTGGAATCAGTGAACTTGAGGACTCTCAGCATTGCTACAGTACTTTACTAAGGTAAGGCCATGTAGTGTTAGTAAAGATATTAATTTTTCTGCTGGCTGGTCTTCCAAGGCAGAACAGGGACTAGTAAATTACAAATCCTCATATTGATCAGCGAAACAGGGCTTGGCAAGAGCTGACTGCAACACCAGAGTCCTGCTCTTCAGAGATGTATGTAATGAACTGGAAAAAGCAAATGACCCAGCTCATGCGAAAACAATGTGTGGTCTTTCTGTGCTACATTTACCTGGCCAAAGTTCCATCCAAAGCTGCTGATACGATTTTTATTGCCTGCAAAAATGATGCCAAACTCTTCTAGCACATATTCCTCACACTCACTCTTGTTAGGCAAGAACACATCATCACCTGAAAAACCAAAACCAAAAAGCGATGTACGAATACAGCAGGCAAAATAAAACAGAACCTCAGGAGTCTTGCTCTCCATCTATAAGGGTGCTTGCAGATATCCCCCCTTTGCTGTTCTTGCTGCTATAAAAAGATTGTGAAGCTCAGGATCTTCTACAATTAGAGAAAGGGGTGGGAGGTGTCTGACTGAAGCTCCGGAGGTATGACACTGCCAAATCTGTGAGAAAATGGTAAATATGTCTCTTTTCTTGGTTCTACAGAGGCCAGAGACACTCTTCTAAACTTGTGCAGAAGTAGGGAAGCTTTGTCAAAAGCAGAATCTTATCTTCTAGAGCAATGAGCTCTCTAGTAGGTACATGCTACAGAGCTGATTTCATGTACCAGAAGGTCCTAAGAAACTGTTAGACACCTTTTTTTTTGTTACTGATACATAATGTTGTCAATTCTCTGCTGCTATATTAAAGTATAGATCAAACGGAGAAGCTGCAAATATTAATAAAGCTAAAAGCAACTTAGGTCTTTAGAGGAAATTTGACATATTCATACCTGAAGACCAAGGGTTAAAAAGCAAAACAAAAGTGCCAAGACTTGTTGGAGAGGAGCTGCCACTTTGAACACTCAGCCTGTAACGTCCAATGACAGCATTATGTGGGCTGGAAATGGAGATGCTCACAGAGTTGGAGCTGGAGGACTGTAGAACTGCACTCCAGCCCTCCTTGCTCGCTGTGCTGGAGATATCAAATGTGGCCAGGGTCTTGGTCGCCTTTGAGGGTTTTGGACCTTTCAAGAAAAACAAACAAGATTTTTTTCCCCAGCCTTGCTGAAATACGGATTTAGTCATCAACAAGCTTAGCAGGGATGTAACCCTCCCAACCCTCCTCTCAGGTGAATTTGTGCCACATATTGGCAACTGAAGGAAGCTGTGGCTGCTGGCTGAGGTAGGTGCAAGACAACAAACACCTCACACAGTTCCATGGCTATGTGCATGAGCACGTTGGCTCTGAGGCATCCTCCTGCTGCTCTGTAGTGCATATTGGGCCAGAAGAATGTCCAGAGGCAGCATTACTCTCTCTGTGAAAGAAGCTGGGGGCCATACCTGTTTCTGCAATGAATATTAAGTTTTGCTCAGGCCGTTCTGTTCCATTGAAGGTGACAGTGAAGGCCTGTCCTCTCCTCACAATCAGTTCTTCACTAGAGAATTTACTTGTGTGGTGCTCTCGTGCATTTTCTTTCAGATGCCAGTCGGTACTTGGCTGCGTTGCAGCTATGAAAAAATGAGAAGAGCAAAAAAGCTTGAGGGTACATCCAAAGAGCAGGGAGCACAAACACACTCTGAAGAATTGCTTATTACTTTCTACACATAACTGGTACCCACGTGAGGCTTCTGCCAAAATTAGAAATAATTTATATGTGAGCATTTTTTTTAAGAGACTCCATCTTGCATAGGCTGTTAGAGGTTATCTCCATAGATAAATATAGAAGCAATAGTATATCTTGTACTAAAGAAAAATCAGAAAGGCATGTAAGAGGAGAGAAACATGAGAGAATTGAATATTTGTGAGTTGCTTGGATAAAAATCTGGCTGAACTCAATTAATTCTACCACTCTGAGATGGTGTCACCCTAACAGAGGCATAGCCTTGCTGCCTCTGAATGAGAAATAAAGAAACCTGACTGAGCTGAGAAACACTCGTGTATTTTAGGCCATGATGTGGTCTCTAGCCCCATTATGTGCCACACAGCTGCTGGTGTTGGAAGCCTCTAACAGGAACATGTTGATGGGCACTGGGCTGTCGATGGCAGCGGGACAGATGGCAGAATTGGAGAGAGAACCCTCCTAAAATATGCTGTAGAATGCTCTTGCATTAGAACTATGGCTTCAGTCACGGACCAGAAAATAAACATCCAAGATTGGCTTGGATCTGACCTCATCAGAGCCTATGGAGGGATTTCTAGTAGGAGATAGCTTGATGGTTTAAATGAAGCACAGAAATACAGAAGAAAAAGGTTTTTTTCTTCCCCTGCAAAGAGGGACAATAGGAAAGAATAAGAGTGTGTGCTTAGCAGTGGAAAATTGTTACCCTGTGCCATTACTGAGTAAAAAAATCATCATCCTGTGGTCAACCAGATTTCTTAATGTAAAGATTTTTTTACAGTGTGATCTTAAATTTATCAAGTTCAGACAAGCCTTGAAATAACTATGCTGGTGATTTTAGCAATGCAGCCACAGTCCAAATAGAGGAATGTGGTTTTTTACAGTATTGAGGCGAGAAGCACAAATGATTTTTTCAGGAACATACCTACTATTAAAACAAATCCTCAGAAACTTCGCAGTGAAGCACATCTATTGTAGAATGAGCTGAGGGCTCAGGGAGTTTTGCCTTTAGAAAGGCAGGAGTTGGAAAAGCAACATGAGACCCTTTATAATCACTATTAAACTGATCAGTTTGCATATCTATAAATATTAGCATGAGAGCAAAAACCCCACCACAGCAACAAAGAAACTGCCAAAAAAACCCCAACCCCCCCAATTTTTGTATCCACTCTGTCTCAGCTTCAGATTTCAGCCTTCTCTGCTCATTGTAGCCTTCCTCAGCCTTTGCAATGATACATTCCCGAAGTTCTTCTTTGCTTCTGTCTCTTATGTCTGATCTGTCATTTGCACTTTCCTGATAATTCCAAATTTGCACTTTCCTGATAATTCCAAATAGCTGCAGAATTTCCCTTCCTATTTGCAAAAGACAACATTTTTATATCAGTTAATATACCTTACTGCCAAATCTTGTTCTGATAAGCTTGCTTTTCCCATGCACACAATAAGTGAAAAAATGCAATTCCTGTGAAAATCCTTCCCCTGACTTTCAATGGAAGAATTTTCTCTGACTTTTTTTTTTTCTTGGATCAAACCTCCTGAGAAGTAGTGACTCAATGTCCATTACAGAGCTGAACATGAAGTAGGGATGTAAGAAAGTAACAAAGAGCATCACAGGATGGCCTTTCCCCTTGCTCACCTTGGCCCATATCTGATCAATGTGTCCTCCGTGTGCAGCTTCTGAAGCTTCCTCTGAATGGCCTCCTGTGCTTCTGCTGGCTCAAGGAATGACTGGTGCCTTCCACTTTTTTAAAGTCTGTTTGCAATATTTCCTCTGGGGGTGGAACTTGAGTAGCTGTCTTTTCCCCCAGCCTTGATCTGACCAGTGGGGCTTGAGGATTCATTTTTCATTCTTTTTTTTTTTTCCTCCCTCAGTCCTCATGTCCTCATCTTGTTTCCTTGCAACTTAACATAAGCTTGGACAATATTTATTCCTAACAGTCTGGCCACTTGTTGAGAGTTTCTTAATATATTTCAAGTTATAAGAACTCGAGCATTTAACTGCTTTTCTTTCTGTTGTACTGCTAAAGTTCTAGGAATAGCACAACTCCTTCTTGCAAAACACTATTTTTAATTTTAAATACTTCATAAGCAATATTTACAGGGACTTTTTCTTTAAATTAATTCCCTAAATCTATTGTTTTGGAGCTGCTTTTTTCCACTCCCTGCATTGTAGTAATTGCAAAACAAGGACCAAGCTGCTGTCTCTTCCCCAGGTCCAATCAGGGTTGAATTTAAAGAACGCATTTTTCATTTATCATATAATTGCTGTTTAACCCTGTTCAATAGACAAGCACTCCAGTGACAACAGGTAAGTATATTTGTGACTCTTGATAAAATATCTATCATTGCTTTCAGCTGGTGCTCTACTATTTTTTTCATAAGACATGTCTGACCATGCTACTGTCAAAGTCAATTTATGCCCAAAAATCTTCCACTTAACTTCAAGGACAGTGAATTTTGCTTATGCTTTGCAGGTGGCTCCACTTTATGTTAAGAAAGAGATAAACTAATTCTGACACTTTTGTGAAACTACCTGCAAAATTTGATTAACTCAATGCAAATCTTAGAGATGCCTCTCAGTGATACCCATCATACTAGGCTGGGCACAGCTGTACATGTTCCCAAATTCATCATTTTAGTTGTCTGGGCTCAGTACTCAGTAGCCAAATTATTCTCTTTCCTGGTTTGGATCATGTTTGGAAAATCTAGAATTGGAACTTTCTCAACCCATTTCATATACAGACATGTTTTATTCATGTTTCTTATAAATGGTGTTGTTAGAAGGAGCAGTTTTTAACTGGCTGTATTTCAGACTGCTACTTTGAATCTCTGTTCATCAATTATATTAATCTTAACAGGGACCATAGTTTTATATCTTGCAAAGCCCAACTGTGATTTTAAAACAATAAGACTATTTCTTAAAGTTAAAATGTCTTAGAGTTTGATTAGATTTTTTTGATGTTACATATACTCTCCTATCCATACTTTTAAATACTGTTAAATGTCACACAATTTTCAGAATAAATTTAAGATTTCAGCCTAACCTTGGATGCACAGCAAACCGTTTTTCTTTAATAGGAAGGTTAGTTACTGTTGGAAGAAAGAGCAACAGTCCATTTATGCTGGCAGACAGTATGTCAGGAAGAACAAGTTGTGGCTGTTGTGTCAGCTTCTGGTGTTTATTCCCAGCTCTGCCTAAGTTGCCTTGCAGGCCTCTGGTGTGCTTTGTTTGTAAAACAGATGAATTATACATACTGGACCTTTGGATTAAAGATTATGGGCAAAGGTTGAGAATGAGGGTTAAATTAATGAGAAATATTAACACTAGTCAGAACATGCAGTCAGTCAAGCACAATGCATCTGACCCAGGCAGCCTCCTTGCCAAGCAGTGTTTGCAGAGCTTGAATGGGGGCTGTCAATGTAGGGGCTGCACAGGCAGGTGCTTGAATCTCTGTGGATAGCAAGAGAAGTCCCTTTTGGACCTCAGAGAACTGAGGCTATGAACCACCTTAGTGTATTGTTTCAGGTACCCAGAAGAAGGTATATCAGAATCATCTTTTGCAGACTGCTCCAGTCATATAATTCATAGCATCCTTTTCCAGTAACACCCAGATTTTTTTTCCTCACCTCAGGAACTGTTAAAGAAATGAATATATAAGACTAAGAGTTTCAGCACTGAGCAGTGAAGGACATATTTGTTAACAGACAAATTCCCCTCAGTAAACTCCTTTCTCTCCTTCTTTCCAATGTTTTCTTTCACACCAACTCTATGTGAATCCTCAGCGATACTTGAGTTTTATGAAATATCACCTATTATTATTGGTGCTTTTGTTCAGGATGGGAAATTAGTACCTATAATAGTCTATCTGCTCCTCTATTCTCTCTGAGCACAGCTCTTCTTTAACATATACCTAAAGCACCATGCTGCAACCACATGGCCATGACTCACTGGGACTGCCTCAGTGGTGATCTTATAGGTCTTTCTCAACCTAAATGATTCTGATTCTCTGATTCAGTATCTTGAGAAGTCTGTGCTATCCTGTCTCTTATCACATCCTGGTTTTGAATAATTAAGCAAGAAATTCCACCAGCAACCCCCGCTCCTGGCACAGGAATTCAAGTGGTTTTCTACAGCTGTGCTTTCTTTGTGACCCCCCACTGGGGAGAGACCTGGGTCCCTGGGACACTGGTGTGGACTGACTCACATCAGCACTTGTCAGGACTAAAACCACCTGACAGAGAATGGTCAGGTCCATATGGTAAAATATTTGGCCAAGATCTCTTCCGAGCCTTACATATTGTCCAAGATATACTTCTCATTTTCTGTCTCCCTCTTCCACTCACATGCAGGGGCATTTGGAATGAAAGCTTGCAGCCTGCTGCAGCCTGAAGCCTTCCTGAAGTTCCTGACTGTTCCTGAAGTTTGCCTACGGTCTTCCTTTGAAGACAGCAGAACTTGGCACAATCACTTGTCACATTGTCCGTGTAAGAAGGGTATCCTGTTAGCTGGGCTCAGATCTCCTCTTGAGATCTCAGCTCACTGCAGATGAGATGACTTGTTCAGAAGGGAGGCTGACAGTGACATAATAGTGACACGCACTGATATGTGACCTTCAGAAACCCCCACGGGACCAGGACACAGGAATAATCCAAACTGGCAGTGCACAGACTCTGCTGGACTCTCCTGACAGCTCCCACACAGTCACACAGCACCTGTGATGTGCAGCCTATGATATTTAAATGTATTTCCCTACCTCTCCCACTTATGCATGTATGTGTTCCCTTGGAATGGAATAAAGATATTATTTGGAAGTTTTAACTTCCAGCTACTGCTGCACAGTCATCATCCAAGAATACCCCAGTGCAGGCTCCCATCACTGCCCTGCTCTGCTCCTTTCTTTGGGAATCCAGTGTGTTGTCCCATTCTGCGGGGAGACGCTCCCAATGCTAATGCACAAACAAGATGCTTGCAGGTGTAACTCACGCCTTAATTGTAATGACACTGGAGCTTAAAAGTGACAGAAAGAAGCTGAGATAATTATTTTCAGTGTGCGACTACGAAACAAGTTGTTAAATCCTTAGTAGCAGTAGTGGTGCTGTAGACTATCAAAACCCTTTAAAAATCGGGAAAACTTACAGGAACCTTTGAGGAGTTTTTCCCTTTTCTCTATGCAACACCTTCTGGATTGAGTTAAAGCAGATCCATTAGAGACTGGCCCACAGATGCATAAAGATTTTCTGGGGAAAAAAGGTGTGTCTGTCTGCTGGATGTGTGTCAGGGGATGGGAGGGGTAGGGAGAGAGGAAGAGAAGGAGTGAACACCTTGGCGCACACACACCTGCACACAAACCCTCACAGTTTTTTTACATAAAAAGTTGTGCATGGTACCATGAGGAGCATCTTTGTGCAGTTCTGACATCTCCAGCTAAGCCTGACCTTGGGTATTTCTTGGATCCTGGGCATTTTCCAAGCAGGTGCTGATCATGATCAGCAAATACCTGTTTGTTTGTTAAGTTCTGCATTAAATGCTTCTTGAGTTTCATGCAATAAGAAAATTGTGGTTGAGAAGGATAGACTGCTGTCTGAAATTTCAAGAGGAAGTTTTCAGAGAGAGCCCTGCTAAAATGTTATAAGTTATTGGCAAATCATTGCTTAAAAGGAAGCGTTACAATGCAGAAACAATTGGTTTGTGGTTTTTATTCCCCCGTTGCTGTACCGGAAGGTTTTAACTGTCCACCTTACTGTATAGTCTGTCCACTATAGTGTATTACTGAAGGTTTTAACTGTCCGTCTTCTTTTGTTAAAAAGAAGGATTTTTCTACTCTCTCACATTTCAGCTTAACCTATAAAATAGGGTTTTGCCATATATTTAAGCTCTGGTCAGAGGAGGAGATTTATGAAGAAATCTACAGCCCTATGCCAATTGCATGGACCCAATTCCCTCCTAGCCTCAGTTCTGCTCTTAAACAAGTAAACATCTAGATGGTATCACACTTAGCAGCTGCACTGAGACAGTCATTAATTAACCACCACCAGGCCAGGCAAACAGCAGATGCTGTGAGGGATGCTGGCAAAAGGTCAAAACAATAACAGGAATTATTTAAAATAATAAATATATGGACACATATATGGACACTTTTGTTCTAAGAGTTTGTGCAATCGCTTCTCCCAGAACTGTGAGAATGGGGTAACTTTGCCTCTCTTAAACTGCATGAGGAAAAAACAGTGCATGTAATTTCTGCACTTGAGCCTCTGATCTGTGGATGGTTGTTTTTTATTAATTTCCTGAGGTTTTCAAGCCTAAATCACATAAAGCCAGCTCAGCATGTGCTCTGCCTAGAATTGGTAAAGTAGCATCATTTTAAACTCAGGACTCATTTTATGTATTTTTGAAGGGGACCTAGAAAAAGTTGGGAACAAACTTTTAGCAGGTCCTGCTACAAGAGGACATAGGGTAATGGTTTTAAACGGAAGGACTCAATTTAGATTAGATATAAGAAAGAAGTTTTTAACACAGAGGGTGGCGAGGCGCTGGCACAGGTTGCCCTGGGAGGTGGTAGATACCCCATTCCTGCAAAAATGCAAGGTCAGGGTGCATGGGGCCCTGAGCAACCTGATCTAGTTGCAAATGTCCCTGCTCATGGCAGGGGAGCTGGAGCAGATAGCCTTTAAATATCTCTTCCAACTCCCACTATTCTATGATTCCACACATTTTTATACAGGTGCCAGCAAGTCAGGTCTAAGTCAGTACATGGCCAATCTTACTAAAAGGTACTGATTTAATTTCCTTCCTCCTAAGACTTCACTGCTGGACTTCTGCTTGCTTTATTTGCACTTAAAAGTGCCTTTGCCTTTCACACTAATTTAAAAAAATAGTTAAAATGGCATATCTGGATCTGCAGGAAGAAATTTAGTCCGTAGTGTATCCTTCGCGTAAGTATTTCCATTTACACAAGATTCATTCATTCACAACCTACTCTTCGATTCATTACATTTCATGCTAAAATAAAGTTTGCAGTTTGCCACAACTTCTTCTGCTTTGTTTGCAATTTTATAATATTTTTTATATTTAACTTCAGCATAGTAATGATGTATTATCTTCTTTTGCTTGTTTGTGCCTTTTGCAAAATTCAGGAAAGAAAAACACTGAAACAACATATGCATAATTCTCAAAATGTTTTGTACTTCAATAGTTCAGAGCCCTTACAAAACAACCTCACAGAGAAAGGTAACACATGGTACATTATTCACTTTCCCATTCCATATGAACAAAGAGACTTTTTTTTTTTTTTTACTTACCAGCCATACTCCTTTGCTCCTCTGTGCTGTGGACTTTGTATTGCTGTGAGCAACTGTAGACCTGTATGATAAGACTTCAAGCTCTGGCTGTGTTGCAGCATTTATAGGGAAAACTTTAGGCCTCTCCTTATGTTCAAACCAATTATAATTCACATTGGGTGAGTGAGGCAGGTAAGTCATACCAGTGGTCATGTAAACTTCCTAGTAACCCTATATTAGCTCATGGGCTTTAAGACATTGGACTTGTGCAATTCAGGCCATTTATCCAGAAGGCTGATGAGATGCTTAGAAAAGCAGAGCGTTTAATTGCATGTCTGGAATCCAGAATTTCACATGCAATGATGCATCACTCGGCAAGGGATGTTTTTTGAGTCAGTATAAATTAATATCTCTTCCCAGTATGATCCAAAGTTGAGTATTCATACAATAAAAGTATACATTCATAATCAGATTCATATGGTCCCCTCCCTATGAGTATACTCATAAGTCCAGAAAAAAGCCCCAGAACTTTTCATTTGCCTCATCGGTCCTTTTTTGGGGATCACCACAGTAATGCTTTTGTGTCAGCCCCTCCTTGGAGTCTCTGTGAATTATACTAATGGCATGAATGCTGTAAATGTAGTGTAAGCTAGTAGTAACTTGACAAACCACTGAGCATTGAATAGCTTTGATGAGTGGATCTTGAGTAGTAACTCTCCCTGCATGGAGAGAAACCTCATCCCCATAAAATAAAACACTCATTTTGAGCAAGTGCAAATTATGACTTCAATTTGTGTTTCGATGGTGGTTGCTCATCTAGTTTCTGACTCTAGAGAGAGAACAATAAATGTTAAAATATCTTCATTGGCACATACAGGAAATTCTATAGGTACAAAGAAAATGAATTTGTCAAAATGACCTCGTAATATTTCTTTTTGTTTCAGGCTAATCCTTCATCTTCCATATCAGTGCAGGCAAATTGATCACAGATGTCTCTTTCTCTCTTCTGCCCTCTACATACAGGAACTTCTGTTTCCTTACACTTACACAGACTTGAACAAGGTATTTTGTCTCTTCATTATTACTTCATCTCACTTATCTACAAAGATGAGAAGAGACTGAAGCAATCTCAGGAATGTTAGTGCTTACCTTGAAGAACTTGAAGGGTGGAAATTTCATAAGATCAGAAAGGGGCAAACTCAGTGTCTATGCATAAAATGGGGCAAGAGGCATGAAAAAGAGCTGAGAAATTACAGTTGACATCAACTAGTTTGATTCAAATTCCTGGAAAACACTGAAAGAGATGAACTTCTTAGCATCTAGATGAATAACAGCCAGCTAAGACATGCCAAGAAGTCAGCTGAGCCCATCAGCTCAGCAGAGGAGAAGAAAGAAGTGTCATCTATCACCACATGCTGACTTGGATTTGCAATAAGATCCCACAGGGTATTTTCATAAGTACACTTTGGAAACACTGATTACACAAGATTTCTATTAGTTAACTGCATAACTTGTTGTTAAAAAAACAAATGCTGCATTGCTTCAATGGATCACCATCAAACTGGAAGGGCACAGTGGCTGAAGTGCCATTAAAAGCTGCCTTGGAGCATTGACATTTTAAATATGCTCTTTTCTGTTGTTAATGTTGTTCAGCTGAAGCATTATGCTAGCCCAGGGCTAATCTCAGCTGGATAATGCCAAGACTACAGAGAATGGAGAGCTTCAAAAAATAGAAGGATCAAGCTGGATCAGTGTAAAACGGAGAACTGCAGAGATACGATTTTTGAAAAAGATGAAAAGTGGTTTTAGAAAGAGGAGGCCAACTGAGGAGTCATGGTCTTAAAGACTTCAGTCTTTGACTGAAGACACTGAACTGAAACATAAAAATGGGGTGAAGAAAGGTGTTTAGCTAGACCCTCTGGGTAGGTTGTCAAAATGTTAATTTATTTTTTTCTATGGAGATTAAGAATAGCCTGAATGCATATTTGTCAGGGATAACATCCATGTGTAGTTGAGCATTTATTTTGATGTCAAGGCTGTGACAGCAACACTTTCCCCCCATTGCTTATTGTAGGCACCTGATGCTGAACTGCACTGGGTAGAGAGCACCTCAGCAGGGCAATGAAGCAGCCTCTGCAGCCAGTGTTGATTCAGTCTCATTTGCCTTGGTTTTGCTCTGCTGCTGTGGCTGACTTGCCCACAGTGAATACACTTCACGTTGTGTCCCGTGGTGAAGGCTCACCAATGTCCCAACTGCTGTGACACACAAGCCTGCAGATTGCGTGTCACATTCATCTTAAGAACTGCTCATTTCAAAGGAGTGATAAAATATTTTGCATAGAAATAGGGAGGTTAGCACAGTGTCTGTCCAGTATTGCATCTGCCAGTGCAAGCCAGTTCACGAGCATCACCTGGAAGCCCCACAGCAATCTTTCTCCATTATCTTGCGAAGGAAAAATCTGTCCTACCTTCAGTCATTTGGTCACTTATTCCCAAAAGGGGGAAGTTACAGAACTGACCTGAAAATAGCCATGTCTCTTTTTTGTGTGTGTGCAGAGAAAAGCCACCTCCTTTTTAGAATGCATTAGAGTTCATTGGTTTTTCATACCTTAGAGCAATGTGTTTCACATAGTAATTATGAGTTGTGTAAATAATGTTTTAAACATTCCCTTTCTTCATTTAAGATCCTCTGTTTTTTACACTGTCAAGATTAAAAGGTATCCAAGGCTTTGCTTCACTTTATTGTTCAGAGCTTTGTATTTGTCTATAATGTCATGTCTTACGTTATTATATTCCTCCAAATTACATAATATCAGACTCTCCAGTCTCTTTTCATGATGATACTATAGTTTGATTATGTTGTGCATTTCTGAAACTCATTCAGTTTCTTCTCTGTGCTTTTGTGATATAAATGAAAAAGAATTGAAACTTCATCTTGTCGGGAAAATACACTGTAAGTCAATTGGTGACAGTGATTTTTTGTATTTCCCAATCTGTTTTCTATTAATGCCATTTTTGTTTGTTAGTTCAGCATTTGCTCAGCTTAGCCCACAAGACAGTTTTTATTCATCCTGTACAAAGGAATTATATCATAAGAGGATATAAAATTACAAGCCTGGACAAGATGTTCAGCTGTGTGAATGGATAAAATGGGTGTATTGGAAATCGTGTGAAGAGAGGTTGCACAACAAGCTGATGTGTGAATTCCATAATGTTAAAGGAGAGGATTGGAGTGTGTCAAATGAACTGGCATGGGATTTGTAAATAAGGTGCTCAGGGAGCTGGTAACCACAAGGAAAATGCAGCAATAGCTGGAAATGCAAAGGAAACAATAGTTTGAAATGGAAGAAAATATTGTTATTAGAGAGAAGCCAAACAATTGTGAAGGAATAAGGAACAGAATTAAGGAGATCAGGGACTGGGAAGGAGCACAGCCAGAAGTGGAGAGGAAGATGAAAATTTGATACATTTGAGAGAAAAGAGAAACAGAGGAATTAAAGAGAGAAAGTTAGGCTATGGGGAAGAAGAGAACCAGACATCCTGGTATCTTATTCATGGAAGAAATATTCCCCTACAAAAGGGGAAAATTAAAATAATGAAGGAAACTAAAGGTGACTTAAAGATGGAGAAAACTGAACTAGAATGATGGCTTAGTATTTATTAGAGTGGGAGAGTAAAACTGAGGAAGAGGAGAATGAAGTCTGAGGAAATGTCATCAGAAGGAGGTATTGGGGGAATGCCTAGGCTGGGGATGGTGCGGAGGGATATGAGTATGAAAGAGAGAAAAAGGATCTGGCATAAAGGAAATGGAAGCTTCAAGAAAATCAAGGACCAAATCAAGGAAGAAAAGGGAGGGGATAGTGAGTAATGAAGTACAGAATCAGCATATATATATATATACACATATAAATAATGTATTTCAATGACTTCACTGAAATTCAAGATGCTCTCTAAAATAGTTAGCAAACCTTGTGTAAGAAATAACAACATGCCCATAGCTTTTCCATGTTTTCCAGTTGCATCTGCTGGTGTAATAAGCAACTGTTCCAGCCTTCAGATCTTGTTTGTTGTGTGACCTTGGACACAGCAACAGCACGGCTAGAATAGCTGTGGAATTCTGGCAATGCTGAATCTGTGCTGAGAATTTAAAGCAAGACTTCACCTGGGACCAAGTGCTTGCATCTCGATCAACAGAGCCTTTCACTCAAGGCTAGGCATTCTCTTCTTTCAGCAGGAAATCAGGTAGCACTCCATGCTGTGGCTGTGCATAATTAGGAAGTTTTAGGAAACGTTCCACAATCCCCCAGCTCCCTTGGCAGTTGACTGCTGAGACTAACAGTCTGCAAAGCAGGAAACTGCCAAGGACAGAGGCTGCTGGGGAGTCAGCAAATGCCATTGGGGTTTTTTGCGTCAGAGCGTTGGAAAATCCCAGCGGTGGTTCCTGATGCCAAGCTGGGCACACCCTGCCAGGAGGGCAACTACTGTAGGATAGGGAGTATCTCTCCCAGAAGCTCTCTCACACCAGTGGTCCCTTTTCTCCTGGGCACTTCCTGCAGCTCTATTGTGCATCTCCGTCCCTTTCCTAAATCTGTTTTCTTGCAGCAGGGGCAATCAGACAGGCGCTTACAGATTTCGAAGGGCTGTAATGAGATAGTTAGGAGGTCACTGTGTAGTTCCATAGTGAATAATTGTTCTTAATGCTGACTCTGAAAGAGAATTTTTGGAATATGTGGGTGTCAAGAAACAGGTCCTGCCCACAGTATACTGGGCTACAAACACTGTGTCATGGTTTGGGGGAGGTTTTCTCCTCAGTCACTGGCATAGAATTAACCTGGACTACACAAACCTGTTCTGCAGAACCCAGCACTGTACATTGGAGCTGCCTCTGTAGCTCATCTTTACTCACAGCCACACAACTTTGCTCAGTTTCAAATGAGACTGAAGACATTTCTGGCCACCAGTGACATGGCATCTTACTTGGCTATGAGCACATCCTGTGCTTGCTTTTAATTCCTCCAGGAAGAAAGCATTTGGTCAGTGTGGAATGCATGACCATGGCTAAAATAGAGTACATTCCATTTAGGTCTCACACTAGACTCAATCTATTAGTCTGGATTAAGAGTGAAATAGATTTGGGGAGAGATAAGAAACATGACAATCAAACAAAGGATTATTTCCAAGGCAAGAGATCAGCCTGTATTTTCATTTTAGAGATTTAAGTGAGTCTCATTGCCTTGTTTGTTTCTTTTGGGCAAATGAAATGTGTCTAACAAGAAGATATAAGTAATGTAATTCTCCCATTGTAAGAGAATGGAGGCAGCTCTCAGAACCATGAGACAGATTCAACAGCTGAGGCTTACTATTTTGGACAGGATTTGCTTTTGAAAATCTGAAGCCACTTGTAACTGTGAAAGAGGGGAAGGGACATAGGTAGGTTACATGTTAAGGCTTTGATATTATCCATTTTGTGTCCCTGAAAACATAACAATTTCATGGCAAGAATATCCATAACACTATCAGCTTACCTTGAACAGTTCTTAATTCTTTTTCCCCCGTAAAACTTAGTATCTGTAGTGAGCAGAATTCATTTTTCACAGCTGGGCAAACTGGCAAGGTGGGTGCCATGATCTGGCACTGCAAGTAGTGTGTCTTAGTCCCATCCCCCTACATTACTGTCAGACCTTTTGTCCTACAAAATGTTTCCCTTTGGAACTTTTTTTTAGCAAATAACTTTATAAATGATACTGCGGTAGTTTATCCTTTGTTTTTAGCAGTATAACCATTGGCATGACCTAGTGGCTACATGCAGAAAGAACTGGTCACTGGTACCAGATACCTCATCAATTTTAAACTGCTGCTGTTGGTAATAAAAATAACAACACTGACTACTGCAGTTAATTCTGGCCTTTTCCTGTCCATTCAACGTAAAATACTTTCTGAGAAGCCTTGAAATCTTCAGGGCTTTAAGCCTTGCAGTTTCTGTTCTAAGCCTCACATATACAGGTAAACAGAAATACTCATTTTCCTGGCTCTCTCTCTGTTCAGGTTGCTCATATTAGTACAGCAGTGCACGTGTTACTGTACACAAATGTTTAGGACATTTCCTGTAATTTCATACTCAGGGGTAGTTTTGAGAAACCAACTTGTTTCAACAGTTATTTCTTCTTTGTGAACTGGGAAATAAGAAGTTATTGGTGTAACAGCAGAAATTGAAAGTGTGCCAAGTCCCTTCCTTTGGGCAAAAGGGGAAAAAAGTGTTGCCTCAAAAAGACATTTCAAGCCTGCCATGTCCTCACTTCCCTAAACAGTTCTCTCTCCTTTGACATTCTTCTGTAAAGCACACACTTTTATGTTTTCTTGAAATTTTTAAACAATCAGCTTTGAGCAGCTACTGAATGTAAAATGAACATAGCAAAGCTAAATGTGAGACTGTATAGAAGGGAAAGGTGATTTTATTTTAAACAAAACTGATTTCAGTGATGTTTATTCTCCTGCAGATTTCATTCAGTCAGTCTTTCATACTTGTTTTTCATACCTGCATTTTAACAAGGACTAAGATGTGTATGTCTGGCTAGTCCAACCAGGGTTACTTGTGGTGCCACTGAGGACAAAGGATGCCACTTTGGGAGTCATCAGGTTTCCCGGGTTCCTTTTGCTGGGTGACCACAGGCTGACTTTGGAATTGCCTTTTGTACCCTCCAGGAACCCAGTTCTGTGAGTCATTGAGCACAGTTAGTCATTGGCTCCCCGTCTTTTTGTCTCCTGTTCTGTGAAAAGTCTTTCTTTAGTTTTATTTCTAGATGAAGGAAGTACAGTGTCTCAAACAGGTGACAAGTTCTAGAGGATTCTGGGCTAAGGACTCACAGTACCTCTCACACTGAAGTTACGCTTGGAGGGACTTCTGCCCGGTCATTCTGATGGAGCAGCACTCATTCCCAAGGGAAAGCCACTGGTGTAAAATAGTGCACTCACTTGTTAAAGCATGACTGGTGCCTGGGGTTTCCTGGTGGCTTTTCAGTCATGAAACTCGGTGCTATGAACACTTTTGGAAGGAGGACAGTGAGATGAAACCTCAGGAATGTAAATACATTAGTGCTCTTTTGTATACTATTGCTCCTTTGAGTGTTACCCAATAATGACAACAGGCGTTTCTAAGAGGAGTTTCTGAGTTCAGGTACTGGTAGCTTTGTTTGAGAGGGTCTGCACTGTTCTTTCGGCTACAGACGTGCTTGTGGTTGAATAATGGCCTGCAGTTCCTGGAAGCTCATTAAATGTCATCCACATGCACACTGTAGGCAGTCAGAGACTGAGAGTGCTGGGGGTTAGGCGTGTTTATATGAGGGTTTGAAAGGGAATTTCCAATAGTAGAAGAACATTGAAACAGAATAAAACCAGTATTTTATGGAAAGTGTTGCAGGTGAGTGTAAGATGATGAACCTGCCTGTCTAAAAGTCAAAGGTGCTGTATTTAATATTTCCAAAATTTTAACCCTCTAGTGCATGATGGTGAGTCATGTATTATGACCTTTCCTTTAAGAGAAACAAAACAAAACAGGAAAAAACCCACCACCATGCTAAAGAAAAAAAAAAAAAAAAAGCACATACGTAACACTAACAGCATCTCAGTTAAAATGAAATGCAAAGCTTATGTGTTTATCACAGGGATGCAGCCAATGAGAGGAAATGTTAAAAGATAACAGACAAAAGATCTGTGAACATGCTTAGCACAGCCCTGTATCAGCTGAATCTCCTACACAAGGAAGTCGTCCAACCTCCTTAACTCTGATAACTACTGAGGATAATAGTTGACTATTTCTGTCTCCCACTCGCACCCTGCCACTATTGTTACTTGTCGTTTATCTTGGCTTTGCAACAGATGATTCTGTTTGTAACCTTACCTGCATTTGTTGAACCAGAAAGATGCCATGCTTGGTTTCTAGATTGTCATGGCTGGAGTTGAAGACACTGGACAAACATAATCAAACTAAAGTCCTCAAATCAAATAGACCTGATGGAGAGCTGCCTCCATCTCCAAACAAGAGAAACCAAATTTCTTCTGGTGATTAGGAGAGAATCTCACTAGCATGCACTGCCAAGCCTGTATATTGTAATACACAGTAGGATACATACGTATATATTTGTGTGTGATGAGGCATTATCCTTTGAAAGCTACAAGGCACCAAGTTATTATCCCAGGTTGATGGTTGTCAAGTGACCAAGGCTACAGAAGAGGAAGTGGGAGAACTGTCCAAATTATAAACCTCAGAGATCAGTTTCAGTAAGGCTCAATTAGTGTTACCCCAGGAATTGTAACTGGGGAAATGGGAAAACAGATAGTTAGAAGAAAGATTAAAGCTTTTGTCAAATAAACATTGTTTATCCCCAACTCCAATTTAAAGCAGTTTTAGGAGAATTTAAGTTTTCACAGCAGTGCAAGGTAACTTTGCCAGTATCAGCAGACTGCAAGGAAAATTACAAGGATTGGAATGGGACTTGGCCGTGAAGAGTCACAGCTTCATTGGGCTGTCTGTGCTAGTGCCTCACCATCCTCTCAGTAAAGAATTTCTTCCTAATACCAAACCTAAACCTATTATTTTTCACCTTAAAACCAACCTCCCTTGCCCTGCTGCTACATGTTCTTATAAATAGTCTCTCCATCTCTTCCAGGATCAGCCCAACAACACCAGGGAATGACCTCGCTCTGCCACCAAGAACTACAGGCTGGTATCTGCCGACCTTGGCAAGCATCACCCCAAGGCGCGAGGGGTCAGGAGAACGTGAACAAACTCCGCACAAAGGCCCTCGGAGCTTTCAGCTCTAACTCCAACCCTCCACCGCCGCCCGGGCTCACCCAGCCCAGCGCCAAGGGCCCCAGCGGTCGGCACAGGCTGTCCGACCCCAAACCCCGCTCGGGGCTGTCCGACCCCAAATCCCGGCTCGGGGCTGNGGCCGCGCGGCGCTGCTGCCGCCTGTCGGCCGCGCGCGGTACTGCAGGTGCCGGCGCACGCAAGGCCGGGGCGGCCCGCGGGACGCGGCTCAGCAGAACCCAGAGGCACCGAGTGACAGAATGAGAGTCAGAGAATGACAGAATCACAGGGCCACAGAATAACAGAGCCACAGAGCCACAGAATCACAGAGTCAGAGTCACAGAATCACAGAACCACAGAATAACAGAGCCACAGAATGACAGAGCCACAGAATCTCAGAGCCACAGAATCTCAGAGCCACAGAATCACAGGATCCCAGAATCACAGAGCCACAGAATCACAGAGTCAGAGTCACAGAATCACAGAGTCACAGAATCACAGAGTCACGGAGTCACAGACCACAGAATAACAGAATGAGAGTCAGAGAATAACAGAATCACAGAGCCACCGAGTCCCAGAAAAACAGAGTCAGAGTCGCAGAGTCACAGAATCGCAGAATCACAGAATTTACTGGGTTGGAAAAGACCTTTTGAGGTCATCAGGTCCAGCCTATAAACTAACACCTCCTCATCAACTAAACCATGGCACTGAGTGCCACATCCGATCTTCTTTTAAACATGTCCAAGGACAGTAATGCCTCTCCGGGCAGATGATTCCATTGCCCAACCACTCCTCCAGTGAAGAACATCTAAGCTAAACTTCGCTTGGCGCAGCTCGAGGCTGCCCTCTCGTTCTGCCGGCTGTTTTCCCGGGAGAAGGGGCCGGTCCCCACCCGCTGCCGCTGCCCCTGCGGGCCCCCCGAGCTGCACTGCGCCCCCGGCTGCGGCAGAGAGCGGTGGCTTTTCAGCCTGGGATGTTCTGATTTCTAAAACACAGTTCTCATGGAATTTTCTGTAAGCAACAGAAGATGTTTTTGCTAATCTTATCTTGTTTTTATTCTTCTTTGGAGGTGGGGACAGTTTGATGTCTCTCTGTGTTGGCCAATGTGATTGAGCGGATGTTACTTTAAAACACCAATCAGTTTAGTTCTAGCGACCTAGTATGTAAAGAGGTCAATTTTTTAATAAGCTCAGTTTCGGCCTTCTGACAAATTCTGGAGTAGTGTAGTCTGATTTTGTGTCCAACAGCGACACCACAGCATCCCTGAAATGCTGCTCGAGAAGGAGCTGGCCAAGCACGGGTCCTGGCCCGCCCTCTCACCCCAATAAGTTTGCACCCTTACCCTTAAAGCATTTAGATACAGCGAGATGCATGGGGCTGTACTCCCGCTCCCCTGCTTTCTTCCCCTCTTCTTGAGCCTTCTCAACTGCTTTTAATGCAAATTCCCTCACGGATTTCCAAGTGAAAGCAAATAATGTTTTATTAACAGGAACAGAAGAAACCAGCTTTTATGCATTGATCTGCACAAGGAGGACACATAGAAACTTTGGGACAGTCTTTGCTGGTCCTCACACTAGATTAATTAACATTTACAATGCTTTGCTTCATTTGACTTGAGCCTTTTGTGATTTATTTCTAATATATCTTCAGAAATGTAGTTCTGACCTGCCAGTTCAGACAGGAATTGAATTAAAACAGGCTGTGGCTTGGTTCCTGGCCTATGTTTACTGTTCTCATAGTAAACAACAATTAGTGTTGTTTGCAATGCTTAATAAACTCCCTTTTTGTTTTGAGTGTGTGTGTGTATAAGGAGAGCCTTCCACTGTGCCCGCGCAGAGAAATCCCCCCAGCACAGGTAGGTGGGTGCGCGAGATGCCAGTGCAAGCGCGCTGTGCCCTGGAAACACCTGGAGCCAGGAACGGCCTCCACCCTTGGCCTGACAAAGGACCTGTGGCTCCAGCCAGGGTGGGGAGAGTCCATCATCCAGAGACTCTGAAAAGCCCCAGAGACAAAAATCACCATTGGAGATGGGTACACAGACTGTAGGGGCATAAACCTCCAGGGATTACTTTGTTCAGGGTCTGTGTCCACAAGCACCAGTCTGAACTTTCCTATTGTTGTACCTCTCAATCATTAAATTATTTTCCCCTTGAAATTGAATACCTGACACTACCGAAGGAAACCTAGGGTAAGAAATGTCTTTAACATCTGTGTGCATGCATGTTTATAGTAGCAAAATTTTCCTCTGGAAGTGCACGTAGAGATGGTGGGGTGCCCCAGGTATCACCGGGGGGATGCAAGAGTCACGGAGAGGAATGTGTGTCACCCTTCACTGGCAGAAGCTGTGGGATGCTGAGGTTAGAGCAGCAGTGGTGCTGAGCTCAAGAGTGGAATGAGTAGTGTAGTCTGAGGGAAAAGAGCTTGGAGCTGAACAGGGGGCACGAGAGGGCCTCTGGGCAAAGGCATTCCTGGCATCCCCAGGGCACCTTCCGGATGCCGTGGCTGGCTCTGGGCTGGGTGACCTCCCTGCGTGCAGGGCAGGGGCTTTGCTGTGCTTGGCCTTTTGTCCTGCTGCTCCTTTGGCTGCCTGGAGAGAGGGGCCAGGCTGTCAGCAGGGTGAGAGCCCCTGTCTGCACACCTGGGGGGGGGATGGAGCTCTCCTGGCCCCCAGCCCATCCTGTAACCAGGGCAGGGCCTTTACCTCAGCCCTGGCCCTACCCGTACTTTCTGAGGACTGGAAATATTTGAAACTATAAATAAACCTTTTTTTTTCCTCTTGTGTTGTTCCTCTTTTTTTTTTTTTTTTTTTTTTTTTTTTTAATTTGTGTTGCTAAGCCTCCCTTGTCTAGTTTTTTGATTTTTTACTTCAGGAATCTGTTGGTTATTCTGCGTAAGTGAATACTGAGTAATATTTATTATGTTTGCTTTGATATTTTCTGAGGTAGTGTATTTGTAGCTGTGTGACAACATATCACACTGATAGTGCTTGGATGTAGATGCAGTAAGTCTCCTGAAATGGGATGAAACACTTAAAAAGAATTTAATCCATCATTGGCCTTTATCACTCCCACAATGTTATAAACCACAAAGTTTAGAAGAGAATTGAGAAGAGAATGGTAAATTAGCTCTTTTGGTTTTGGGTTACTGCAGGAAACACAGATACTCTGACTTAAGCTCTTATGTCCATTTGAAATTAACTTCTAAAACTCTAACACTGCCATTCTCACTCCACTTGAAAGAATTTTTTTTTAGATTTTCTAATAAGGGACTACATTTAGTTCAGAAAATGTTATTCTGATTACAACCACTCACTTGAATGTAAATGAAATGTAGCTCCAAAAGCTCAGATAGACCTTCCTTGTTTTTAGCGAGCTTTGTAGGAAACTGAATTTTAATCTGACCTATCAAAGCTCCAGGAAATGTGTGCTTTGTGCAAGAGTACTCATTCTGAATGTCACTGGGTATTGACAAAACTTTGAAGATATCCAGTCATCATTTGTAATGAAATTAGAGGTGAATTTTGTGGGCCCATATGCCCACCTGTTCTCTATGAAGTGTTACCATGAATATGGTGAACTTTTTTTTAGTGTATATTGGAGTTATGTGTGTGGCTGCCTTGTGCGTTCTAGTAGGAGACCCAGTTTACTCAGGATTTTCTGTGTGCTGCTGCACCGTACAAGAACCCGTCTGCTTCTAGCCTGTGTCTTTTCTGCCACCTTGAATAAGATTTGCAACTGTACTTGATATTAAACTGTGACTTACAGGGCCAAAACACATCTGGACTGAGATTCAGCAATTATTTCAAATGCTTTGTATTTGCTTGTCTTCAAAAAATTAAATTATTGCAAGGGGTATTTGATATGGATGGAGGAAGATCATGCTTTAGGAAGCTCCTCTTCCCCACCGCATCCTGGGACTGATGCGCCATGGGGGCCTCGCCAGGGAAGAGGCTTTCCGGGTGTCATGTAATGTCCCACAAATGAGCGCTAGGGGATGCTACACTCCTGCACAATTTCCCATCTGCGGGCTGGAAAACACCAAATTTGGGGCCTTGTTCTATTCCTTTCCACGCCAAAAGAGAAAAAAAAAAAAGAA